>CATIWC010000398.1:0-486603 GCA_948472305.1 Vicia faba
ATATATATATAATATATATATATATATATATATATATTCCATCAAACATAAAACCAGATCATAATAACTTTTACATCTTTTTGTTTTTTTACGTAAATTTTTTATTGTGTGTTATTAAATTGGATATTTTGAATTTTGAATTTATTAGGAAATATAACTTTTTTTAGTTTTTATGATTTCAATTTGTGTCTTTTTTATAATAGCTACATCCTCTTTTTACCTGTTATAAAAATAAAATACTTTAAATAATCAATTGTCCTTGATTTTACGATTAATGAGTTTTTCATTTTCATTTTTACAAATATTTTTAAAATAATTCGAAAATGTAAATCTTTTTGGTATGTGTTCTTAAGATTAAAATCTACAGATAAATATTTTTTATATATTTTAATTAATATTTTTATTCTCATATGATGCATGAGCCAAATTATAAATAGATATTATATGATAGAAGAAAAAATTTAAATTTTTTTATTAATTGAATAATTGAAATATATATAAATTATGGTGAAATAATAAGTTTGAATAATTAATATTAAATATTAATTAATATATTAAATATATCTATTAAAAAAATAATTAAAAATTGTTTAGACGAGAATTTATTTAAATTTGACGTTTAAATATATATTTTATTTTAATATATTAAAGATTTTATAAACGAATATCAAAATTAATTTAACATTAAAAAAATATTTTTAATTAAAAAAAATACAGAGATAAAAACAAAAAAATTACTAACCTACAATAACAATTTACTGATTTAAAATCAAAAAGAAAATTGCATGAAAACACACTTAATTAAGCAGCAAACACACTTAATTAAGAATCATAGCCCTTATTTGGTTGGTGGTGCTGATTACACCACGTCCACCCCGATAATATCCGAGGACAAAAACCACTTTCTAGCAATATAAGGCCAAACCATTCTGAAGGGTGCGGTTCATAATTCAGATTCTCTTTTTCCTTTCTGAAAAAGACATACGGACGCGGACAACAACACATGTATACATTGCTCTGTCTTTTTCACCACTAAATCCAAAACGTTCCATCACATTCTCTACCAAAGTTGACGCTCAAATTATCAACACTAAACCAATCGACGGCACTCCTTTATATTGATGATGTCAAATTTGGTGGCATTTTCAAACAGAAAATTAATATTTAATACTATTGAGATACTTATGTGTTGGCACGAGTATTAATATAATATATATTTTATAATAAATAAAATAAAATATAAAAAAAACAAAATTACTTAAGCAAAATAATTTATTATTTTTAAAAGATATAAAAATTTGATTTAAATATTTTTTCTGTATATATAAATATTTTAATAAATAATATAATTATTTTAAAATGTCATAAAAATATATATCAGGAAAATAATATTGTTATACTAAACATAGTTATTATTTTTGAAAGAAAGACATATTTTTAAAAGAAAAATAAATTTGTTTTATCAAAATTGTTTTACATCAATAATATATATTTTGATATAAATAATTAAAAACAAAATATTTTTATCGTATTTAAATTAGTATATTTTTTTAATTATATAAAAAATTGTTGGAACATGTCCATGTTCCAATATATTGAATTAAAAAATTTCTCAAGTCCCACATTGTTAGAATATCTTTTTGGTTGAAAAAAAACCATTTAGTCCCACATTGTTCATGTGAGAAATATTAACTATATTACTTCACTATATAAGGAGTGCATATGTTTCATTCCAAAACACACCAAAAACTATTCTATTAGTTTTTCCTTCTTCACTCTCATAACTTTGCGTCTCTCGAATTGTCGAAGCATCATCTTCTTCTCTTTTCTTGCTACTCGTTGAATTTTTCGAGTATTTTCTTGAATTCTCTTTAGAGAATTATGTTAATTTATCCTCATTTGAGTTGAGAAATTTTCAAGTTTAATCTTTTGAATTCTCTTTGGAGAATTATTTGAATTTCTCTTTGTTAGAGAAATTATTATGAGTGGTCAAATGACCATTATTATATTCTCTTTGGAAAATTATTTGAGTTTCTTTTTGTTTGAGAAATTATTATGACTGGTCTTTGTACTAGATACTACGAGTGGTGTTGATACCATATTTGAATGGTCTTGTACCATCAGAGGGTGTATTTCTAGACCAATTATCTATCATGCAAGTAGTAATCGTACAGTATAGAACTGGGCTGTTTTATCCCGGAGGGGGCGCAGTAGTTCGACTGCTTTGCATAATTTTGAGCAGTGCCGCGAAACGTCTTAAAGAGAGCGACCTAGTCCGCGACTCAACCTGGTAATTTCTTCGGTGGCAAATATTTCAAAATCCAAAACCAACAATTTTAAGACGTTTCAAACTGCCACGACTACCGAAGAAATTATTGGTTCTTTTACGGATATTGTCGTTGAGATATCGTTCATGTTTGAGAGAAGTCACTTCAAACGTTGGCAACAAAAGATGAAGTTCTTAATGTTGAAAAAAAATTGCTAACATTTTGATCGGTGACATTCTGTTGCTCCTTCTGGATCAATCGAACAAACTAACGGTAGTAAATCTGGAGATTTAGAAGGAACACTTAATAGTGTTGAAGTTGAATCTGCTGCACAGATTAAAGCGAATGATTTACAGCATAGTAAAGAAATCACCTTATAGAGAGAGAATGAAAATCTCTACAAAATCATATTTTGAATAGACTTGCAGATGATCTGTATGATAATTACAGTTGACGTGATACTGCAAAACAAGATTGAAAGACTCAGAAAAAGAAGTATGACGTAGAAGCTGGAGCAAAGAAGTATGTTGTTAACTACTACTTCAAGTATCAAATGCAAAGATGTAAGGTCGATGGAGGCTCAATACTACGAACTTCAAAAGATTGCTTAAAAGATCATCACAAAAGGTATGTGTTTAAATGATCAATTTAAAAATTGGTTTTATTATTGACAAACTACCCCATAGTTTGAATGTTTAAAAAAAACAAAAAGGGAATCTTAGAGACAATATCAAAAAGAAAAAGTCTTGGTTGTTTCAAACAACAAAAAGAAATTCGGTGTAGTTCTGAAGCCATTTGGCAAATGATTAAAGAATCAGAACTGCAATATTGTGAACCGAATAAAGAATGGGAATCCTTCTATGATCCCAATAGCTCCAACTAGGCAACAACCACCACCTAAAAGAAATGACGTTGGTTTCTCTTTGTTTTAACTATGGAAAATCAAGTCATATGACTAAGAAATGTAGAAGTAAGGTTGAACTTGGTGTTGTCCCTAATGCACAGGTCAACCTGACTAATGGGCAATTTATTGCTATGATCATTGAAATCAACATGGTTGATAGATATATTGGTTGGTGGATAGACACATGTGTCTCTCATTGTGTCTGCTATGATCGTGTTATGTTTAAACATGCACGAATACTAAAGATAAGAAAGTGTTGCTGGGAGATGGCCAGACCATGAATGTTGCTGGAATTGTAGACATGGAGCTAAATTTCACCTTCAAAAAGATTTTAATCTTAAAGAACGTTATACAGATTCCTAAGATTAGAAAGAATATTGTTTCTGGTTTTCTTTTAAATAAGACATGGTTTAGTTAGTCTATTGGGGTAGATTTGTATGCCATTACGAAGAATGAAGTTTATATGTTAAAACTTTTTGTAAAGAATTTGAAAATGATATAATAAGAATTTATAGTGATAGAGAAACTGTATGAGTCTAGTCTATTAATGAATTTTATACATGGAATTGTACATGAAACGACTGCACCATACTATCTTGCAATGAATGGTAAAATAGAAAGAAAGAATAGAATTTTTATTGAACATGTTGTTGCAATTATGATAAATTCTGATGCTGCACCTCACTGGTGGGGGGAATTTTTATTGACTGTTTGCTATGTCCTGAATAGAGTCCCCAAGTCAAAATGTGAGATCTCTCCTTATGAGATATTAAAGAAAAGACAACCAAACTTGTCTTATTTGAGAACTTGGGGTTGTCTGACTTACGTTAGAATTCCGGATTTGAAACGAGTTAAACTCGCTAGTAGAGCATATGAATGTGTTTTCATTCGGTATGCAGCAAACAATAAAGCATATAGGTTTTATGACCTAAAGGCAAAAGTGATCACATAATCAACTGATGTTGAATTCTATGAAGACAAATTTCCTTTCAAATTGAGAAATAGTGGGGGCACACAATCGAGTCACATTCATGTGATAAGAAGCACAGAAAGCAACGACAATGTAGAAACAAAACTTCAACGAAGTAAACGAGTAAGAGTTGCTAAAGACTATAGGCCTGATTATGCGGCTTATAATGTAGAAGAAGATCCAATGAATATTCAAGAAGCATTGTCATCTCTGGATGTTTAGTTATGGCAAGAAGCTATCAATGATGAGATATAATCTCTAGAATCTAACAAGACCCGACACTTAGTAGACTTACCTCCTGGTTGCAACCAATCGGTTGTAAATGGGTTTTGAAAAAGAAACTAAAACCTGATGGAACTATTGATAAATACAAGGTTCACCTTGTTTCCAAGGGTTTTAGACAAAGAGAAAATATAGATTTCTTCGACACCTTTTCTCCTGTCACTAGAATTACATCCATTAGGGTACTTATTTCAATAGCTGCTATTTATAACTTAATAGTACACCAAATGGATGTTAAAACAACTTTTTTAACGATGACGTAGAAGAAGAAATCTATATGAAACAACCGGAAGAGTTTGTAATCTATGGATAAGAAAACAAGGTACGTAAGTAGATAAGTCTTTGTGTGGGCTAAAACAAGCTCCAAAGCAATGGCATGTAAAGTTTGATAACTTAATGATATCAAATGTGTGTGTACAAAGTGAATGAAAGTGACAAATACGTTTATTACAAATTTGAGAGTTGTATTTGCACTATCATATGTCTATATGTAGACGATCTATCCATATTTGGATCAAACATTCAGACCATTAATGATATGAAATCATTGTTGTGCAACAACTTTGATATGAAAGACCTCGGAGAAGTGAGTGTGATTCTTGGTATCAAGATCACAAAATCCGAGCAAGGAATTTTTTTGGATAAATCACAATATGTGAAAAAGATCTTAAATAAATATAATTACTTTGACAGTAAACCTGTGAGCACACCAAATGATCCAAGCGCGAAGTTGTTTAAGAACGCTGGTGAAAGTGTTAGACAAACAGAACATGCGAGCATCATTGGAAGTCTTAGGTATTCCATTGATTGTACTAAACCTGACATTTCATATGTCGTGAGATTGTTGTGCGGGTTTACTAGTAGACCGAGTAATGAACATTGGCAAGCTATTGAGCGAGTCATACGGTACCTTAAAAGGACCATGAATCTCAGTTTACATTATCAGAGATTTCCTATTGTATCTGAAGGATACAATGATGCAGATTGGAATACCTTATCGGTTGATTCCAAAGAAACTAGTGGCTATGTATTCAACATAGCTAGAGGAGTTGTATCTTGGAAATCAAAGAAACATACTATCCTGAGAATATAGCATTAGCGACTGCTAGTGAAGAAGCAAGTTGGTTAAGATGCTTGCTAACTGAGTTTCCCTTATGGGAAAAACATATGTCAGTTGTATTGATCCACTGCGATAGTACCGCGGCTATTGCAAAAATTGAGAACCGTTATTATAATGGTAAAAGACGTCAAATAAGAAGAAAGCACAACATTGTTAGAGATTGTATCTCTAAAGGAGCTGTAAGAGTGGATCATGTACGCACTGATGAAAATTTAGCAGATCCTTTGACGAAAGGATTAGCTAGAGAGAAAGTCTATAATACATCATATAAGATGGGACTAATGCCTATAGAAAAATGAATTGCTCATGATGGTAACCCGACCTAAATGACTGGAGATCCCAAGAAATAGGTTCAATGGGTAATAACAAGTTATGAGTAATATGTGATGATCATGCAAGTAAAGCATGAATCCTGAAGTAATAAGAGGATGAGATAATAGAAACTCTTAATGAGATATATACTCTGTATGAGGGAGTACCTAGGCTACATGAGTACTCTTAATAGACTCACCTATGTGATTGTGGAACTTAGGCCGGTTCCTATGGAATTTCGAGGCAGAATTCCTAGAGCCTTCATTAAACTGGGATACACGTGCAGGGCCATTAAAGCACGGGCTATTAGAATACACCTTAAGAAAAGGTTGTGTGCGGGTTTGATGTCTGAGATAGAGTTCAAGACATTTGTGTCACTCTTGTTGAATTGGAATCCTACTTGCTATGCAAAAGTTCAAGTCGTAGACACCTTTGTTTATGCACAATCTTAGAAACGTTTGACGTTACTTCTAAAATCAATTTTTTAAATTCAAGTGGGGGATTGTTGGAACATGTCCATGTTCCAATATATTGAATTTAAAAATTTCTCAAGTCCCACATTGTTAGAATATCTTTTTGGTTGAAAAAAAACCATTTAGTCCCACATTGTTCATGTGAGAAATATTAACTATATTACTTCACTATATAAGGAGTGCATATGTTTCATTCCAAAACACACCAAAAACTATTCTATTAGTTTTTCCTTCTTGACTCTCATAACTTTGCGTCTCTCGAATTGTCGAAGCGTCATCTTCTTCTCCTTTCTTGCTACTCGTTGAATTTTTCGAGTATTTTCTTGAATTCTCTTTAGAGAATTATGTTAATTTCTCCTCATTTGAGTTGAGAAATTTTCAAGTTTAATCTTTTGAATTCTCTTTGGAGAATTATTTGAATTTCTCTTTGTTAGAGAAATTATTATGAGTGGTCAAATGACCATTATTATATTCTCTTTGGAAAATTATTTGAGTTTCTTTTTGTTTGAGAAATTATTATGACTGGTCTTTGTACTAGATACTACGAGTGGTGTTGATACCATATTTGAATGGTCTTGTACCATCAGAGGGTGTATTTCTAGACCAATTATCTATCATGCAAGTAGTAATCGTACAGTATAGAACTGGGCTGTTTTATCCTGGAGGGGGCGCAGTAGTTCGACTGCTTTGCATAATTTTGAGCAGTGCCGCGAAACGTCTTAAAGAGAGCGACCTAGTCCGCGACTCAACCTGGTAATTTCTTCGGTGGCAAATATTTCAAAATCCAAAACCAACAATTTTAAGACGTTTCAAACTGCCACGACTACCGAAGAAATTATTGGTTCTTTTACGGATATTGTCGTTGAGATATCGTTCATGTTTGAGAGAAGTCACTTCAAACGTTGGCAACAAAAGATGAAGTTCTTAATGTTGAAAAAAAATTGCTAACATTTTGATCGGTGACATTCTGTTGCTCCTTCTGGATCAATCGAACAAACTAACGGTAGTAAATCTGGAGATTTAGAAGGAACACTTAATAGTGTTGAAGTTGAATCTGCTGCACAGATTAAAGCGAATGATTTACAGCATAGTAAAGAAATCACCTTATAGAGAGAGAATGAAAATCTCTACAAAATCATATTTTGAATAGACTTGCAGATGATCTGTATGATAATTACAGTTGACGTGATACTGCAAAACAAGATTGAAAGACTCAGAAAAAGAAGTATGACGTAGAAGCTGGAGCAAAGAAGTATGTTGTTAACTACTACTTCAAGTATCAAATGCAAAGATGTAAGGTCGATGGAGGCTCAATACTACGAACTTCAAAAGATTGCTTAAAAGATCATCACAAAAGGTATGTGTTTAAATGATCAATTTAAAAATTGGTTTTATTATTGACAAACTACCCCATAGTTTGAATGTTTAAAAAAAACAAAAAGGGAATCTTAGAGACAATATCAAAAAGAAAAAGTCTTGGTTGTTTCAAACAACAAAAAGAAATTCGGTGTAGTTCTGAAGCCATTTGGCAAATGATTAAAGAATCAGAACTGCAATATTGTGAACCGAATAAAGAATGGGAATCCTTCTATGATCCCAATAGCTCCAACTAGGCAACAACCACCACCTAAAAGAAATGACGTTGGTTTCTCTTTGTTTTAACTATGGAAAATCAAGTCATATGACTAAGAAATGTAGAAGTAAGGTTGAACTTGGTGTTGTCCCTAATGCACAGGTCAACCTGACTAATGGGCAATTTATTGCTATGATCATTGAAATCAACATGGTTGATAGATATATTGGTTGGTGGATAGACACATGTGTCTCTCATTGTGTCTGCTATGATCGTGTTATGTTTAAACATACACGAATACTAAAGATAAGAAAGTGTTGCTGGGAGATGGCCAGACCATGAATGTTGCTGGAATTGTAGACATGGAGCTAAATTTCACCTTCAAAAAGATTTTAATCTTAAAGAACGTTATACAGATTCCTAAGATTAGAAAGAATATTGTTTCTGGTTTTCTTTTAAATAAGACATGGTTTAGTTAGTCTATTGGGGTAGATTTGTACGCCATTACGAAGAATGAAGTTTATATGTTAAAACTTTTTGTAAAGAATTTGAAAATGATATAATAAGAATTTATAGTGATAGAGAAACTGTATGAGTCTAGTCTATTAATGAATTTTATACATGGAATTGTACATGAAACGACTGCACCATACTATCTTGCAATGAATGGTAAAATAGAAAGAAAGAATAGAATTTTTATTGAACATGTTGTTGCAATTATGATAAATTCTGATGCTGCACCTCACTGGTGGGGGGAATTTTTATTGACTGTTTGCTATGTCCTGAATAGAGTCCCCAAGTCAAAATGTGAGATCTCTCCTTATGAGATATTAAAGAAAAGACAACCAAACTTGTCTTATTTGAGAACTTGGGGTTGTCTGACTTACGTTAGAATTCCGGATTTGAAACGAGTTAAACTCGCTAGTAGAGCATATGAATGTGTTTTCATTCGGTATGCAGCAAACAATAAAGCATATAGGTTTTATGACCTAAAGGCAAAAGTGATCACATAATCAACTGATGTTGAATTCTATGAAGACAAATTTCCTTTCAAATTGAGAAATAGTGGGGGCACACAATCGAGTCACATTCATGTGATAAGAAGCACAGAAAGCAACGACAATGTAGAAACAAAACTTCAACGAAGTAAACGAGTAAGAGTTGCTAAAGACTATAGGCCTGATTATGCGGCTTATAATGTAGAAGAAGATCCAATGAATATTCAAGAAGCATTGTCATCTCTGGATGTTTAGTTATGGCAAGAAGCTATCAATGATGAGATATAATCTCTAGAATCTAACAAGACCCGACACTTAGTAGACTTACCTCCTGGTTGCAACCAATCGGTTGTAAATGGGTTTTGAAAAAGAAACTAAAACCTGATGGAACTATTGATAAATACAAGGTTCACCTTGTTTCCAAGGGTTTTAGACAAAGAGAAAATATAGATTTCTTCGACACCTTTTCTCCTGTCACTAGAATTACATCCATTAGGGTACTTATTTCAATAGCTGCTATTTATAACTTAATAGTACACCAAATGGATGTTAAAACAACTTTTTTAACGATGACGTAGAAGAAGAAATCTATATGAAACAACCAGAAGAGTTTGTAATCTATGGATAAGAAAACAAGGTACGTAAGTAGATAAGTCTTTGTGTGGGCTAAAACAAGCTCCAAAGCAATGGCATGTAAAGTTTGATAACTTAATGATATCAAATGTGTGTGTACAAAGTGAATGAAAGTGACAAATACGTTTATTACAAATTTGAGAGTTGTATTTGCACTATCATATGTCTATATGTAGACGATCTATCCATATTTGGATCAAACATTCAGACCATTAATGATATGAAATCATTGTTGTGCAACAACTTTGATATGAAAGACCTCGGAGAAGTGAGTGTGATTCTTGGTATCAAGATCACAAAATCCGAGCAAGGAATTTTTTTGGATAAATCACAATATGTGAAAAAGATCTTAAATAAATATAATTACTTTGACAGTAAACCTGTGAGCACACCAAATGATCCAAGCGTGAAGTTGTTTAAGAACGCTGGTGAAAGTGTTAGACAAACAGAACATGCGAGCATCATTGGAAGTCTTAGGTATTCCATTGATTGTACTAAACCTGACATTTCATATGTCGTGAGATTGTTGTGCGGGTTTACTAGTAGACCGAGTAATGAACATTGGCAAGCTATTGAGCGAGTCATACGGTACCTTAAAAGGACCATGAATCTCAGTTTACATTATCAAAGATTTCCTATTGTATCTGAAGGATACAATGATGCAGATTGGAATACCTTATCGGTTGATTCCAAAGAAACTAGTGGCTATGTATTCAACATAGCTAGAGGAGTTGTATCTTGGAAATCAAAGAAACATACTATCCTGAGAATATAGCATTAGCGACTGCTAGTGAAGAAGCAAGTTGGTTAAGATGCTTGCTAACTGAGTTTCCCTTATGGGAAAAACATATGTCAGTTGTATTGATCCACTGCGATAGTACCACGGCTATTGCAAAAATTGAGAACCGTTATTATAATGGTAAAAGACGTCAAATAAGAAGAAAGCACAACATTGTTAGAGATTGTATCTCTAAAGGAGCTGTAAGAGTGGATCATGTACGCACTGATGAAAATTTAGCAGATCCTTTGACGAAAGGATTAGCTAGAGAGAAAGTCTATAATACATCATATAAGATGGGACTAATGCCTATAGAAAAATGAATTGCTCATGATGGTAACCCGACCTAAATGACTGGAGATCCCAAGAAATAGGTTCAATGGGTAATAACAAGTTATGAGTAATATGTGATGATCATGCAAGTAAAGCATGAATCCTGAAGTAATAAGAGGATGAGATAATAGAAACTCTTAATGAGATATATACTCTGTATGAGGGAGTACCTAGGCTACATGAGTACTCTTAATAGACTCACCTATGTGATTGTGGAACTTAGGCCGGTTCCTATGGAATTTCGAGGCAGAATTCCTAGAGCCTTCATTAAACTGGGATACACGTGCAGGGCCATTAAAGCACGGGCTATTAGAATACACCTTAAGAAAAGGTTGTGTGCGGGTTTGATGTCTGAGATAGAGTTCAAGACATTTGTGTCACTCTTGTTGAATTGGAATCCTACTTGCTATGCAAAAGTTCAAGTCGTAGACACCTTTGTTTATGCACAATCTTAGAAACGTTTGACGTTACTTCTAAAATCAATTTTTTAAATTCAAGTGGGGGATTGTTGGAACATGTCCATGTTCCAATATATTGAATTTAAAAATTTCTCAAGTCCCACATTGTTAGAATATCTTTTTGGTTGAAAAAAAACCATTTAGTCCCACATTGTTCATGTGAGAAATATTAACTATATTACTTCACTATATAAGGAGTGCATATGTTTCATTCCAAAACACACCAAAAACTATTCTATTAGTTTTTCCTTCTTGACTCTCATAACTTTGCGTCTCTCGAATTGTCGAAGCGTCATCTTCTTCTCCTTTCTTGCTACTCGTTGAATTTTTCGAGTATTTTCTTGAATTCTCTTTAGAGAATTATGTTAATTTCTCCTCATTTGAGTTGAGAAATTTTCAAGTTTAATCTTTTGAATTCTCTTTGGAGAATTATTTGAATTTCTCTTTGTTAGAGAAATTATTATGAGTGGTCAAATGACCATTATTATATTCTCTTTGGAAAATTATTTGAGTTTCTTTTTGTTTGAGAAATTATTATGACTGGTCTTTGTACTAGATACTACGAGTGGTGTTGATACCATATTTGAATGGTCTTGTACCATCAGAGGGTGTATTTCTAGACCAATTATCTATCATGCAAGTAGTAATCGTACAGTATAGAACTGGGCTGTTTTATCCTGGAGGGGGCGCAGTAGTTCGACTGCTTTGCATAATTTTGAGCAGTGCCGCGAAACGTCTTAAAGAGAGCGACCTAGTCCGCGACTCAACCTGGTAATTTCTTCGGTGGCAAATATTTCAAAATCCAAAACCAACAATTTTAAGACGTTTCAAACTGCCACGACTACCGAAGAAATTATTGGTTCTTTTACGGATATTGTCGTTGAGATATCGTTCATGTTTGAGAGAAGTCACTTCAAACGTTGGCAACAAAAGATGAAGTTCTTAATGTTGAAAAAAAATTGCTAACATTTTGATCGGTGACATTCTGTTGCTCCTTCTGGATCAATCGAACAAACTAACGGTAGTAAATCTGGAGATTTAGAAGGAACACTTAATAGTGTTGAAGTTGAATCTGCTGCACAGATTAAAGCGAATGATTTACAGCATAGTAAAGAAATCACCTTATAGAGAGAGAATGAAAATCTCTACAAAATCATATTTTGAATAGACTTGCAGATGATCTGTATGATAATTACAGTTGACGTGATACTGCAAAACAAGATTGAAAGACTCAGAAAAAGAAGTATGACGTAGAAGCTGGAGCAAAGAAGTATGTTGTTAACTACTACTTCAAGTATCAAATGCAAAGATGTAAGGTCGATGGAGGCTCAATATTACGAACTTCAAAAGATTGCTTAAAAGATCATCACAAAAGGTATGTGTTTAAATGATCAACTTAAAAATTGGTTTTATTATTGACAAACTACCCCATAGTTTGAATGTTTAAAAAAAACAAAAAGGGAATCTTAGAGACAATATCAAAAAGAAAAAGTCTTGGTTGTTTCAAACAACAAAAAGAAATTCGGTGTAGTTCTGAAGCCATTTGGCAAATGATTAAAGAATCAGAACTGCAATATTGTGAACCGAATAAAGAATGGGAATCCTTCTATGATCCCAATAGCTCCAACTAGGCAACAACCACCACCTAAAAGAAATGACGTTGGTTTCTCTTTGTTTTAACTATGGAAAATCAAGTCATATGACTAAGAAATGTAGAAGTAAGGTTGAACTTGGTGTTGTCCCTAATGCACAGGTCAACCTGACTAATGGGCAATTTATTGCTATGATCATTGAAATCAACATGGTTGATAGATATATTGGTTGGTGGATAGACACATGTGTCTCTCATTGTGTCTGCTATGATCGTGTTATGTTTAAACATACACGAATACTAAAGATAAGAAAGTGTTGCTGGGAGATGGCCAGACCATGAATGTTGCTGGAATTGTAGACATGGAGCTAAATTTCACCTTCAAAAAGATTTTAATCTTAAAGAACGTTATACAGATTCCTAAGATTAGAAAGAATATTGTTTCTGGTTTTCTTTTAAATAAGACATGGTTTAGTTAGTCTATTGGGGTAGATTTGTACGCCATTACGAAGAATGAAGTTTATATGTTAAAACTTTTTGTAAAGAATTTGAAAATGATATAATAAGAATTTATAGTGATAGAGAAACTGTATGAGTCTAGTCTATTAATGAATTTTATACATGGAATTGTACATGAAACGACTGCACCATACTATCTTGCAATGAATGGTAAAATAGAAAGAAAGAATAGAATTTTTATTGAACATGTTGTTGCAATTATGATAAATTCTGATGCTGCACCTCACTGGTGGGGGGAATTTTTATTGACTGTTTGCTATGTCCTGAATAGAGTCCCCAAGTCAAAATGTGAGATCTCTCCTTATGAGATATTAAAGAAAAGACAACCAAACTTGTCTTATTTGAGAACTTGGGGTTGTCTGACTTACGTTAGAATTCCGGATTTGAAACGAGTTAAACTCGCTAGTAGAGCATATGAATGTGTTTTCATTCGGTATGCAGCAAACAATAAAGCATATAGGTTTTATGACCTAAAGGCAAAAGTGATCACATAATCAACTGATGTTGAATTCTATGAAGACAAATTTCCTTTCAAATTGAGAAATAGTGGGGGCACACAATCGAGTCACATTCATGTGATAAGAAGCACAGAAAGCAACGACAATGTAGAAACAAAACTTCAACGAAGTAAACGAGTAAGAGTTGCTAAAGACTATAGGCCTGATTATGCGGCTTATAATGTAGAAGAAGATCCAATGAATATTCAAGAAGCATTGTCATCTCTGGATGTTTAGTTATGGCAAGAAGCTATCAATGATGAGATATAATCTCTAGAATCTAACAAGACCTGACACTTAGTAGACTTACCTCCTGGTTGCAACCAATCGGTTGTAAATGGGTTTTGAAAAAGAAACTAAAACCTGATGGAACTATTGATAAATACAAGGTTCACCTTGTTTCCAAGGGTTTTAGACAAAGAGAAAATATAGATTTCTTCGACACCTTTTCTTCTGTCACTAGAATTACATCCATTAGGGTACTTATTTCAATAGCTGCTATTTATAACTTAATAGTACACCAAATGGATGTTAAAACAACTTTTTTAACGATGACGTAGAAGAAGAAATCTATATGAAACAACCGGAAGAGTTTGTAATCTATGGATAAGAAAACAAGGTACGTAAGTAGATAAGTCTTTGTGTGGGCTAAAACAAGCTCCAAAGCAATGGCATGTAAAGTTTGATAACTTAATGATATCAAATGTGTGTGTACAAAGTGAATGAAAGTGACAAATACGTTTATTACAAATTTGAGAGTTGTATTTGCACCATCATATGTCTATATGTAGACGATCTATCCATATTTGGATCAAACATTCAGACCATTAATGATATGAAATCATTGTTGTGCAACAACTTTGATATGAAAGACCTCGGAGAAGTGAGTGTGATTCTTGGTATCAAGATCACAAAATCCGAGCAAGGAATTTTTTTGGATAAATCACAATATGTGAAAAAGATCTTAAATAAATATAATTACTTTGACAGTAAACCTGTGAGCACACCAAATGATCCAAGCGCGAAGTTGTTTAAGAACGCTGGTGAAAGTGTTAGACAAACAGAACATGCGAGCATCATTGGAAGTCTTAGGTATTCCATTGATTGTACTAAACCTGACATTTCATATGTCGTGAGATTGTTGTGCGGGTTTACTAGTAGACCGAGTAATGAACATTGGCAAGCTATTGAGCGAGTCATACGGTACCTTAAAAGGACCATGAATCTCAGTTTACATTATCAGAGATTTCCTATTGTATCTGAAGGATACAATGATGCAGATTGGAATACCTTATCGGTTGATTCCAAAGAAACTAGTGGCTATGTATTCAACATAGCTAGAGGAGTTGTATCTTGGAAATCAAAGAAACATACTATCCTGAGAATATAGCATTAGTGACTGCTAGTGAAGAAGCAAGTTGGTTAAGATGCTTGCTAACTGAGTTTCCCTTATGGGAAAAACATATGTCAGTTGTATTGATCCACTGCGATAGTACCACGGCTATTGCAAAAATTGAGAACCGTTATTATAATGGTAAAAGACGTCAAATAAGAAGAAAGCACAACATTGTTAGAGATTGTATCTCTAAAGGAGCTGTAAGAGTGGATCATGTACGCACTGATGAAAATTTAGCATATCCTTTGACGAAAGGATTAGCTAGAGAGAAAGTCTATAATACATCATATAAGATGGGACTAATGCCTATAGAAAAATGAATTGCTCATGATGGTAACCCGACCTAAATGACTGGAGATCCCAAGAAATAGGTTCAATGGGTAATAACAAGTTATGAGTAATATGTGATGATCATGCAAGTAAAGCATGAATCCTGAAGTAATAAGAGGATGAGATAATAGAAACTCTTAATGAGATATATACTCTGTATGAGGGAGTACCTAGGCTACATGAGTACTCTTAATAGACTCACCTATGTGATTGTGGAACTTAGGCCGGTTCCTATGGAATTTCGAGGCAGAATTCCTAGAGCCTTCATTAAACTGGGATACACGTGCAGGGCCATTAAAGCACGGGCTATTAGAATACACCTTAAGAAAAGGTTGTGTGCGGGTTTGATGTCTGAGATAGAGTTCAAGACATTTGTGTCACTCTTGTTGAATTGGAATCCTACTTGCTATGCAAAAGTTCAAGTCGTAGACACCTTTGTTTATGCACAATCTTAGAAACGTTTGACGTTACTTCTAAAATCAATTTTTTAAATTCAAGTGGGGGATTGTTGGAACATGTCCATGTTCCAATATATTGAATTTAAAAATTTCTCAAGTCCCACATTGTTAGAATATCTTTTTGGTTGAAAAAAAACCATTTAGTCCCACATTGTTCATGTGAGAAATATTAACTATATTACTTCACTATATAAGGAGTGCATATGTTTCATTCCAAAACACACCAAAAACTATTCTATTAGTTTTTCCTTCTTGACTCTCATAACTTTGCGTCTCTCGAATTGTCGAAGCGTCATCTTCTTCTCCTTTCTTGCTACTCGTTGAATTTTTCGAGTATTTTCTTGAATTCTCTTTAGAGAATTATGTTAATTTCTCCTCATTTGAGTTGAGAAATTTTCAAGTTTAATCTTTTGAATTCTCTTTGGAGAATTATTTGAATTTCTCTTTGTTAGAGAAATTATTATGAGTGGTCAAATGACCATTATTATATTCTCTTTGGAAAATTATTTGAGTTTCTTTTTGTTTGAGAAATTATTATGACTGGTCTTTGTACTAGATACTACGAGTGGTGTTGATACCATATTTGAATGGTCTTGTACCATCAGAGGGTGTATTTCTAGACCAATTATCTATCATGCAAGTAGTAATCGTACAGTATAGAACTGGGCTGTTTTATCCTGGAGGGGGCGCAGTAGTTCGACTGCTTTGCATAATTTTGAGCAGTGCCGCGAAACGTCTTAAAGAGAGCGACCTAGTCCGCGACTCAACCTGGTAATTTCTTCGGTGGCAAATATTTCAAAATCCAAAACCAACAATTTTAAGACGTTTCAAACTGCCACGACTACCGAAGAAATTATTGGTTCTTTTACGGATATTGTCGTTGAGATATCGTTCATGTTTGAGAGAAGTCACTTCAAACGTTGGCAACAAAAGATGAAGTTCTTAATGTTGAAAAAAAATTGCTAACATTTTGATCGGTGACATTCTGTTGCTCCTTCTGGATCAATCGAACAAACTAACGGTAGTAAATCTGGAGATTTAGAAGGAACACTTAATAGTGTTGAAGTTGAATCTGCTGCACAGATTAAAGCGAATGATTTACAGCATAGTAAAGAAATCACCTTATAGAGAGAGAATGAAAATCTCTACAAAATCATATTTTGAATAGACTTGCAGATGATCTGTATGATAATTACAGTTGACGTGATACTGCAAAACAAGATTGAAAGACTCAGAAAAAGAAGTATAACGTAGAAGCTGGAGCAAAGAAGTATGTTGTTAACTACTACTTCAAGTATCAAATGCAAAGATGTAAGGTCGATGGAGGCTCAATATTACGAACTTCAAAAGATTGCTTAAAATATCATCACAAAAGGTATGTGTTTAAATGATCAATTTAAAAATTGGTTTTATTATTGACAAACTACCCCATAGTTTGAATGTTTAAAAAAAACAAAAAGGGAATCTTAGAGACAATATCAAAAAGAAAAAGTCTTGGTTGTTTCAAACAACAAAAAGAAATTCGGTGTAGTTCTGAAGCCATTTGGCAAATGATTAAAGAATCAGAACTGCAATATTGTGAACCGAATAAAGAATGGGAATCCTTCTATGATCCCAATAGCTCCAACTAGGCAACAACCACCACCTAAAAGAAATGACGTTGGTTTCTCTTTGTTTTAACTATGGAAAATCAAGTCATATGACTAAGAAATGTAGAAGTAAGGTTGAACTTGCTGTTGTCCCTAATGCACAGGTCAACCTGACTAATGGGCAATTTATTGCTATGATCATTGAAATCAACATGGTTGATAGATATATTGGTTGGTGGATAGACACATGTGTCTCTCATTGTGTCTGCTATGATCGTGTTATGTTTAAACATACACGAATACTAAAGATAAGAAAGTGTTGCTGGGAGATGGCCAGACCATGAATGTTGCTGGAATTGTAGACATGGAGCTAAATTTCACCTTCAAAAAGATTTTAATCTTAAAGAACGTTATACAGATTCCTAAGATTAGAAAGAATATTGTTTCTGGTTTTCTTTTAAATAAGACATGGTTTAGTTAGTCTATTGGGGTAGATTTGTATGCCATTACGAAGAATGAAGTTTATATGTTAAAACTTTTTGTAAAGAATTTGAAAATGATATAATAAGAATTTATAGTGATAGAGAAACTGTATGAGTCTAGTCTATTAATGAATTTTATACATGGAATTGTACATGAAACGACTGCACCATACTATCTTGCAATGAATGGTAAAATAGAAAGAAAGAATAGAATTTTTATTGAACATGTTGTTGCAATTATGATAAATTCTGATGCTGCACCTCACTGGTGGGGGGAATTTTTATTGACTGTTTGCTATGTCCTGAATAGAGTCCCCAAGTCAAAATGTGAGATCTCTCCTTATGAGATATTAAAGAAAAGACAACCAAACTTGTCTTATTTGAGAACTTGGGGTTGTCTGACTTACGTTAGAATTCTGGATTTGAAACGAGTTAAACTCGCTAGTAGAGCATATGAATGTGTTTTCATTCGGTATGCAGCAAACAATAAAGCATATAGGTTTTATGACCTAAAGGCAAAAGTGATCACATAATCAACTGATGTTGAATTCTATGAAGACAAATTTCCTTTCAAATTGAGAAATAGTGGGGGCACACAATCGAGTCACATTCATGTGATAAGAAGCACAGAAAGCAACGACAATGTAGAAACAAAACTTCAACGAAGTAAACGAGTAAGAGTTGCTAAAGACTATAGGCCTGATTATGCGGCTTATAATGTAGAAGAAGATCCAATGAATATTCAAGAAGCATTGTCATCTCTGGATGTTTAGTTATGGCAAGAAGCTATCAATGATGAGATATAATCTCTAGAATCTAACAAGACCTGACACTTAGTAGACTTACCTCCTGGTTGCAACCAATCGGTTGTAAATGGGTTTTGAAAAAGAAACTAAAACCTGATGGAACTATTGATAAATACAAGGTTCACCTTGTTTCCAAGGGTTTTAGACAAAGAGAAAATATAGATTTCTTCGACACCTTTTCTCCTGTCACTAGAATTACATCCATTAGGGTACTTATTTCAATAGCTGCTATTTATAACTTAATAGTACACCAAATGGATGTTAAAACAACTTTTTTAACGATGACGTAGAAGAAGAAATCTATATGAAACAACCGGAAGAGTTTGTAATCTATGGATAAGAAAACAAGGTACGTAAGTAGATAAGTCTTTGTGTGGGCTAAAACAAGCTCCAAAGCAATGGCATGTAAAGTTTGATAACTTAATGATATCAAATGTGTGTGTACAAAGTGAATGAAAGTGACAAATACGTTTATTACAAATTTGAGAGTTGTATTTGCACTATCATATGTCTATATGTAGACGATCTATCCATATTTGGATCAAACATTCAGACCATTAATGATATGAAATCATTATTGTGCAACAACTTTGATATGAAAGACCTCGGAGAAGTGAGTGTGATTCTTGGTATCAAGATCACAAAATCCGAGCAAGGAATTTTTTTGGATAAATCACAATATGTGAAAAAGATCTTAAATAAATATAATTACTTTGACAGTAAACCTGTGAGCACACCAAATGATCCAAGCGTGAAGTTGTTTAAGAACGCTGGTGAAAGTGTTAGACAAACAGAACATGCGAGCATCATTGGAAGTCTTAGGTATTCCATTGATTGTACTAAACCTGACATTTCATATGTCGTGAGATTGTTGTGCGGGTTTACTAGTAGACCGAGTAATGAACATTGGCAAGCTATTGAGCGAGTCATACGGTACCTTAAAAGGACCATGAATCTCAGTTTACATTATCAGAGATTTCCTATTGTATCTGAAGGATACAATGATGCAGATTGGAATACCTTATCGGTTGATTCCAAAGAAACTAGTGGCTATGTATTCAACATAGCTAGAGGAGTTGTATCTTGGAAATCAAAGAAACATACTATCCTGAGAATATAGCATTAGCGACTGCTAGTGAAGAAGCAAGTTGGTTAAGATGCTTGCTAACTGAGTTTCCCTTATGGGAAAAACATATGTCAGTTGTATTGATCCACTGCGATAGTACCGCGGCTATTGCAAAAATTGAGAACCGTTATTATAATGGTAAAAGACGTCAAATAAGAAGAAAGCACAACATTGTTAGAGATTGTATCTCTAAAGGAGCTGTAAGAGTGGATCATGTACGCACTGATGAAAATTTAGCAGATCCTTTGACGAAAGGATTAGCTAGAGAGAAAGTCTATAATACATCATATAAGATGGGACTAATGCCTATAGAAAAATGAATTGCTCATGATGGTAACCCGACCTAAATGACTGGAGATCCCAAGAAATAGGTTCAATGGGTAATAACAAGTTATGAGTAATATGTGATGATCATGCAAGTAAAGCATGAATCCTGAAGTAATAAGAGGATGAGATAATAGAAACTCTTAATGAGATATATACTCTGTATGAGGGAGTACCTAGGCTACATGAGTACTCTTAATAGACTCACCTATGTGATTGTGGAACTTAGGCCGGTTCCTATGGAATTTCGAGGCAGAATTCCTAGAGCCTTCATTAAACTGGGATACACGTGCAGGGCCATTAAAGCACGGGCTATTATAATACACCTTAAGAAAAGGTTGTGTGCGGGTTTGATGTCTGAGATAGAGTTCAAGACATTTGTGTCACTCTTGTTGAATTGGAATCCTACTTGCTATGCAAAAGTTCAAGTCGTAGACACCTTTGTTTATGCACAATCTTAGAAACGTTTGACGTTACTTCTAAAATCAATTTTTTAAATTCAAGTGGGGGATTGTTGGAACATGTCCATGTTCCAATATATTGAATTTAAAAATTTCTCAAGTCCCACATTGTTAGAATATCTTTTTGGTTGAAAAAAAAACCATTTAGTCTCACATTGCTCATGTGAGAAATATTAACTATATTACTTCACTATATAAGGAGTGCATATGTTTCATTCCAAAACACACCAAAAACTATTCTATTAGTTTTTCCTTCTTCACTCTCATAACTCCGCGTCTCTCGAATTGTCGAAGCGCCATCTTCTTCCCCTTTCTTGCTACTCGTTGAATTTTCCGAGTATTTTCTTGAATTCTCTTTAGAGAATTATGTTAATTTCTCCTCATTTGAGTTGAGAAATTTTCAAGTTTAATCTTTTGAATTCTCTTTGGAGAATTATTTGAATTTCTCTTTGTTAGAGAAATTATTATGAGTGGTCAAATGACCATTATTATATTCTCTTTGGAGAATTATTTGAGTTTTTTTTTGTTTGAGAAATTATTATGACTGGTCTTTGTACCAGATACTACGAGTGGTGTTGATACCATATTTGAATGGTCTTGTACCATCAGAGGGTGTATTTCTAGACCGATTATCTATCATGCAAGTAGTAATCGTACAGTATAGAACTGAGCTGTTTTATCCTGGAGGCGGCGCGGTAGTTCGACTGTTTTGCATAATTTTGAGCAGTGCCGCGAAACGTCTTAAAGAGAGCGATCTAGTCCGCGACTCAACCTGGTAATTTCTTCGGTGGCAAATATTTCAAAATCCAAAACCAACAAAAATATAATAATTTGTGTGAATACATAAATTTGATATAATTATCCGTGCGTTTACACGGTACTGATGTGTTATCCGTGCGTTCATACAGATTTTAACTTGATTACTCATATATTCACACAATATTGATGTATTACATATACGTTCGCGCAAATATTAGTATTGTACACATATTTGTTCAGAGATACAAAAATATTTCTATCAATAAAATATTTTTTGGTTTATAAAATATATTTGTATCACTAATAAAGTTCATCGATTTATAAAAATATTTTAATAAATAATTTATTTTTCCGTTTAAAAAAATAAATTTTTTTATCAAATATAAATTTTTTGGATATAAGTAATACTTATGAAGAAAAAAAAATTTTAATTGAAATTATTTTTGGCTTAAATGTTTTTTGGTTCTTTATATTTTCTAATTTTTAAAATTTTAATCTTCTCATTTTAAAGTCAGTTTCTTTACTCCTAAACTTTATCAAAAATATTATTATATATTATTTTTAATGACATGAAATAATGACTAGATTTATTTCATAATTAATATTTTTTTAGATAAATTAATTATTAATTATTTTAATTATAATTAAGATTAATTCAAAATACCTATTAATTCATATGACTTTTGAAAGAATTATTTATTGGATAGTTGCCCAGTATAGGCATTCTTCTTCTGAACTAATATGCAGACTTAAACTCTTATTTGACAAAGTTATATAAACAATTAATATATTTCTAATACAAGCAATGTGAGACTAACATTATATAAGTAATGTTATTTTTTAAATTTTAGCCTTCTCATTTTAAAATTAGTTTCTTTACTCCTAAACTTTATCAAAAATATTATTATGTATCATTTTTAATGACATGAAATAATGACTAGATTTATTTCTTAATTAATATTTTTTATAGATAAATTAATTATTAATTATTTTAATTATAATTAAGATGAATTCAAAATACCTATTAATTCAATTTAACTTTTAAAAGAAATATTTATGGGATAATGGCTATGTATCGGTGCACAGTCTTCTTCTCAAGACATTTGCCATAGTTTGACAAAGTTATATAAATTATTAATATATTTCTAATACAAGCAATGTGTGACTAATATTATATAAGTAATGCTATTTTTCTCTCCACAGTATGTTGTTGTTCCGGTACTATGATTCTCCAACAGATTTGTGAGAAAGTTACCTCCATCGCAGATCTAGAACGCGAGCCCTCTATGAGTGTTTAGTTTCTCTTTTTGTATGGTTGTTGATTCGTTATTTTCTTGAACCCTCGACCATTGTTTTGATTTGAATTTTTACCTTGCCTTAGAAAGTAGGGAGTATTCACTTTAATGTATGATTGAATTCAAGTTGGAGAGAAAAATGATTGTGTATTTATTGGTTGATTGCTATGAGGTTGAAAAGAAAAGAAAAAAATGTGAAAAAGAAAAGATAGAAAAAGAAATAAAAAAATTTGAAAAAGCTTTGAAAAACAAAAACAAAAAGAGTTCGAATAATGTTATGTTAATAAGTGATGTGTGTTGGTGTGAAATTTGTGATGAAGAAGAATTGTGATTGGAATTATTTTGTTTGAAACTTTGTGGAAGTAATTACTCCCTTAGGTTTAGACAAGTTTTTGTTTCGATTAACTTTATGACTTATCACTTGTTTATTAACCAAGCCATATTACAACCTTGAAAAGCCCTTGAGATTCTTGCTTTTATATTTTTAATGTAAATTTTTGGATGAATGCATAATTTAGTCTATCATTTGCAAGATTGTCGGATGAGTGAACATACCCCATTTTTGTGTGTTTTTTGTCTACCGATGATTGTGTTTGTTAGGTGTGATTCATTTGTGAACTAGTATTTTTTTTAGAATGTTTAGCATAATTTTTGTATTTACCATTTGTTTCATGTTTATGTTATAGTCGTAGTTTAGTGGTAAGTGTATACTTTGTGTGTACTGTTTTTCATTTGAACCATTGTATTTGTTTTTTGTTTTCAAAACCTGTTGATTCGTGATTCTTTGATTATCGTCTTTTACTTATTTAATTTTATTTGACTTTGTTTGAGGATAAACAATGTTTTAAGTTGGGGAGAGTTTGATGAGTGCTAAATTATTATGAATTTGAGTGTGAATAATTAGCACTCATCGGTTTAATTTGTTTGCTTTTTATCAATAAACCTCAACTTTAGTGTATATTCGGTATAGTTTACATTATAATGTATTTATTGCGTTATTATGTAAATATCAATGAGTTTAATTGATTTTATCTCATTTTTTAGGTATTCAAGCTTTGATATTTAGGAATTATTAGAAAGAGCAATGAATAAGCTTTTCAACGCTTCGAACCGAGCACGAATCAGAGTTATAGTTCAAAAGTTATGATCGAAACAGTGCAGAATGTTGTGCTGGTTTTTCAACTTTCTGTCATCTGTCGCTGGGCGATGCTTTTTGGTCGCCGGGCGACGCTAGGCGAGCTGAAGCATGGAAAAAATGCTGTTTTGGCCGCCGAGCGATGCTTTTTGGGCGTCGGGCGACACTAGACAGTCCGAAATGCGTATTTAGGGGTAAAAACACATTTTTTGGGGATGGTTTTGGATATTTTTGATCCCAACTCCATCAAACTTCACTTTTAGATAGGATTAGCTTAGAAAACAACATTTAAGCTTGCATACGGATGATCCGAGGTGGATTTCTCATCAATCTGCGTTGACAAACCGGTAGATTTCTGGTTCATTTCTCTTCCTCTTTGTATATTCTTTATGTTTTGAGTTTGTACATGTATTTACTCTGAACTTATGTATATTTGTCTTCCATGGCGTTATATTAAACTTGCTTTATAAATTTTTGTAGATTCTTGTCCTAAATTTTTGCTCTGTGCTAGAGATTTGAGTTGTTATAGACATATACTGTTTAGATTCTTATCTAAGATGATTATCTGTTAGTTTCTGAACTCTAGAGATAGATTTAGAGCTAACATCTACTTGGGTATCAGAGCTTAATGCCTCTATGTTGTTGTGTTGTATTGAGGGATTGTTAGTACGATTACATAGTTGTCTTCTGTGTTGTTGAGGAGGTAGAGAGATAATTTCCTTGGTGATCTAGTCGGTCTCTCAATTTAGGTTAGAAAGGATTTAGGTTGTGAGTGATACGTGGTGACATTGATGAGTATTGTTAGGTTGAATGTAACTGGTCGATTGATTTAAGTCTGTGATGAGTAGATTATATGCGTGCTTGATAAGTTCTTCCTTAGTTTTTACTTTTGTTTATATTTATTTTCTGTTGATAACATTTTCTTTACAAATCCATTTATCCCCAAACTCATTAACGAGAGATTTGTCGAACAACAATTTAATAACCAATCTCTGTGGACACGATAAATTCCCGGGTAAATATTTCCAAAACTTTTGTTTCTTGCTGCTATAACGCTAACATCTGCATGCCTCAAAGTTTAATAAAAAAAGATTGGAAAAATTCAAAAATGCAAATAAAAATTACGGTTAAACAAGCTCTGACATGTAAAAATATAATTGTAAACAGCGTCGAAAAAGTAAAACGAGCACATCAACACGATCTACGCGCAACATAGATTCATAAAATAGTCAGTTAAAAATCAAAACTCTAAATATTTTGTTTGCTAATTTCTTGCACAATGTCAAATCACTTTTTCGGTCTACATTTAAAATTGAAATTTTATTCTGACAACCATGTAATGGTTCAAAAAGATGCATGAAGCGCTAAAAATGCATGAAGTACATTGAACTCGGTCTTTTTTAATTTAAAATGAACTGAAAATCTATCAAAATGTCAATATTTTTAACAAATGCATGTATGAGTGTATGAAATGGTAAGCGGAAAAAATAGAGTATGACAACTGTCCCTATTTAATTATCTTTTAGCCAGATAGTATGAATGATCTTGGTCTTCTTGATATCAATGACATAAGGTAATTAAATATAATCTGACCTGAATTTTGCCCCTAGATTCAGATGAAATGATATGATGTGCTCTGAATGCTTGGATTCTACTGCTAGGGAAATGAAAACGGAAAGTAAACTCTTGGGGGTTGAGATATTTTGTCAAGGAGTTCCAATGGAAAGACTTGCTGGGGAAAGGCAAAGGCACCGAAATAACATCAACTAGTGTGTTGATTCAAAACTAAAAGACAAACACCATCAGCTAATATATTGATGCAAATAAGCAAGGATGACAAACATCGACTAATGTACCGATGAAGAGAAACAAAATTGTGTTAATGTTGTTGTTCTGTTTGCCATTAGATTCTCCCTGAATCGCAACCCGAACTTTATGATATCAATTTGTTGGAACAAAAGAGAGATAAAACTATTATTGAAAATTGTTATTTCTGTTATGAGTGTGCTCTCAAATTACAATATACAATGCCCTTTATATATGCTACTAAATCCAGGTCAAATGCATTTCCACGTACATATTAAATGTTACATTCGACTCTGTCTCCTACTAGATAGTTGTACACCTTCAACTACGCATTTCGATAAAACATGAATTACAACTAACAAATATAATGTTTGGCATTGGAGGGATTTTCGGCTTAAAAAATTATGTTTGAGACGACTCATTTAGAATTGATATTTGCCATACTTGGATCCTAATACATATGAAATCAACTCTTTTTAATCGACTTTCTAGAAATTATCTAAACATTTATATTATCTTATTCAGAAACAGTCCATTGATTTCTCTTACTTCACCAAATTTTTATCTAGAATAAATATTATTTTTATTCCCTTAGTTTTACCTTGATGTCTATTTTTGTCCTTAAATTTTAAAAAAAAACCGATTTAATCTCTTATTTCTTCAAAGTACATTACGTTAGTCCTTTTTGTTAGATCTATTAATCAAAATCAAAATAAAATAAAAAAAACAGAAAACTTTAGTGATGAAAACAATTAAACCTTAATAATGGTTGAACAAGATCACTCTTCTTAGGAGAGAAGTTCGCAAGCCCTAGCACAGACTAGAAAAAATGTTTAACTCTACAAAATATATCAGTACATTTATTTATTAGTTGGACTTCATTGCCAGCTTGAACTCTTATACTCACAGTTACGTATGTGTTAACAAGGATTATTAATTATCACTTTGTCTAAAGACAAAAAAAAATATCAAACATATTTTATTTTATTTTTTGAAATGTTTTTTAAAATTAATATATTAAATAACTTTTAAAAATTAAAATTCAAAACTCATTCACACGAGTCATAACTAACTAATACAAAGCCATTAAGATTTGTGAAAATAATATTTAATTTAATTCATAAAAACTAATATTTAATAAGATTTGGTAAATCCATAAAATAAGGAAAAAAAATAATGGAAACCAACCGATGCATCCATGGATTGTGAGAAAAAAGATTTGATAAAAAAGATTTATATAGCAAAATGTAACAGATATTTAATAAGATTTAGTAAATCAATAAAATAAGAAAAAGAAATGAATGAAAAGTAACAAACCGAGGCCTAACTATGTGGTGTGTGAATAAAAGATTTGATTCATGAAAACTATCTTATAGTAAATATTAAATAAAATAAACTAGGTTATGTAGCCGTTGAATAAATAAATCTAGAGTTAACCAGTTTTACAGTTACATTTTAGAGTTAACATTTCTTTCCTTTTCTCTGCGTGGCTTTCAAGATCAACGCAAAGTTTCGTTCTTGTTCTCAGTTCAACCAACCACACAATGGCTCCCTTCAAGCTTCATCTTTCTTCATCTAATCACTCTTCCTCCACTACTACTGACGATGCTGATCATCTTACCCTCAAATGGAAACGCCCACAACAACATTTGTCTTCATATCCCAATGAAACTAATGTTTGTCTCCACCTATCTCTAGGCTTTTGCAACTGCATACAAATTGCTGAACGAGAAAGTAATGTTGGAACAAGTTCTGATTCATCAACCAGCCGTGATGATCCATGGAAGATCAAGAAGGTGCTCACAGCAAGTGATCTTGGCAATAATAGCAGGCTTTTGTTGAACAAAGAATTGGCTAAAAAGTGGGTGGTTCCTTTTGTGGACAAAGCTGAAGCTGAAAAGGATGGAGTGAAAGTTCCGGTGTTTGATGTTGACACTCAAACTCTCCGTTCTCTTGTGTTCAAGATATGGTCTTCGAACGGAAGTCATGTTTTCAATGATACATGGATCAAGGATTTTGTAAAAATAAGAAACTTAAAGGCCGGAGATGAAATCGGTCTTAAATGGGATCAAAACGAGAACAAATTTGATTTTTCTGTTCTTCGTAGGGCTTGATACAAGCTGATATATTTTGTTAGTCTTTAAGTTTTAGGGTTTTTCATTATTTCTAAAACATCATAGAATTGTATATTTTGTTAGTCTTTAAGTTTTAGGTTTTTCATTATTTCTAAAACATCATAGAATTTTAAGTTTTAGGGTTTTTCATTATTTCTAAAACATCATAGAATTGTATCTTGATGTTATTATTTAGGGACTGAGTCATTATCTTTATGATTTGATGTATTGACAACAATGTTTACCCGAATGAATATATTATTGTTTTTGAAATTTGGATTCAGTTTCTCTGTATGTTTCATTATTGAATTTTGTATTATTGTCATGTATGGTTTTCGTTTGTGTTCCAATTGATGAGAAAGAGAAAAATCGCCAGTGTAATGAGAAAACAGTTTATCAAATTGATAACTGTTTTAACTATTATTGAGATACACTCAAAATTGTGTGTTTGTGGATTTCAAGAATTTGTTCATCTCATTAACATAATACCTACGTACTTCTTTGCTTGAATTAATGTTTTTAGAACAAACTTTCTTCTCTTGTTTCTCCATGTGTTTTTCTTGGTTACTCCAAACAATGTCACTTCTATGTGCTTAATTCTAACTCGTCACCTACTTAATAGGAATCAACAAACACTCTTTTACACCTCATGTCTTACTCTTTTTATCAGTGTTTTCAATATCATGTGAAATTGTGTTTCAATTGCATTATTATCATTGATTTATTGGTTCGGTTTAAGTGTTGTCAATTAGTTCCTATAGAGCAGCAGAATTTGAACAAAAGCTCTTTGCTTTGCAATACACAATTTAGTACAAAGTGTTGTCAAATAGTGACAGTGTTTGTTTCCAATTCAACTTCATGTAGTAATAATTATCCAATTAATTTTAACCCGTGTTTACCGATTATTCACCAAGGGCTTGTTAGTTTTAAGAGTTTGTGTTTTGATTGCTATAAATTTTTCTGTATAAATCTTTGAAAACTAGGTGAGACTATTTTGTTATTAAAAGTGAAAACTGACAATGAATATGGAAAATATTTTCTCAAAGTAATGGAGTCTAAAGTTTTCTCCTATAGACAAAGATTTTTTCATTTGATATATTATTACAAAAAGTGAAAGTGTCTTTGTTCCCATTACTTATTTTTATTCTTGCTAAGTTAAATTAAATACAATTTAATAACATCTACTATCATTTCCATGTCTATATGGAAATTGTTGTTTGTTTGTGACTTCTCCACTGATGGTGGAGACAAAGCTGGATGGGGTTTTATTTCTGCTATGGAAAAAGGTTGTTAATTTGTATATTACTGATAGAAATAATATGTTCATTGATTGTTATTTTGATTCTCATGAGATTAGAAACACTATTAAACTCGCATGGATATATGGTTACCCTCAGCAAAATAAAATAAAAAAGTTAACTTGATTTATGTTAAATAACCTCTATAATAATCCTAATAGTATGGATGATTGGATTATATGTGGAGATTTTAATATCATCAGTTATGCTAATGATAAAAAAGATGGTAATCAAATAGACTATACTTTAGCTAAGCTCTTTAATATATCTGTGAGACTAGACAAGTTTATAGTTCTGATAGTTGGATAGAAAATTACCAATATGATAACCATCGTCTACTTTGTTGTGCTTCTGATCATAATCCCATTTTTTTTGGTGTTTGGTTTTAATAAGTATCGAAAGTGTAATTGTTTATGTCAAAAGTAACATGTTATTCGACACAAGGTGTGTCGAAATAATTTAAGTGTGTGCGTCAAATTATTTATCGAGTTGTGTATGTCGAAGTGTCGAAACAGGTTATTTCACACATGATTTCGACTTAGGTATAAAATAGGTATTTTGGGCTTTTATAATTTAAAGTTTTTTTTTTTGCCTTAGGGAGAAAGAAAGCTAATTATAAATAGAGGGAGTAACCCCTATTTTAAAATAACTTGTATTCACAGAATTTGCAATTGCAAGTGAATAAATAATTTTCACAGTTTGTGGGCAGAGAGAAACTTTACAGAAACTTTAATCTCTTTTCTTTTTTAATTTTCATTTCTTTTCATCGTTATTGTGTAGTGATAACAATCTTTTTCATCAAGATTGATAGAAATTCTCCATAGATTTTGGTGGATTCCAACATCTGGTATCAGAGCTTCGGTTGAGCGATCAAGGGAAGAAGAAGAGAATCACAATGGCCGTGAATTATGCGAATGAAAATTTTCCAGCAAGTCTTCAAATTCTGAAAGTTGATAACTATGGGAATTAGTGCAAACAGATGAGAATTATGTTGGATTAAAATATCCAGCGTCAACCTTAGGGATTCGAAGGGCTTAACATCCCCCCATGGGCGCCTACACAGGTGTGTTAGGTGGGCCAGGTAGGCCCCTTGTTAGATTCTCTATAAGGAAATAGAGTAGCACCTTGGCTACAAGCAATTGCTTTTAGCTCAGTGGTAAGCGCTTGATCCTACAAGTTTCAGAATCTAACATATAAGATGCTACCTCAGATTATCTTTGGACAAGGATTTTGTAAAAATAAGAAACTTAAAGGCTGGAGATGAAATCGATTTTAAATAGGATCAAAACGAGAACAAATTTGATTTTTCAGTTCTTGATAGGTGTTGATAGCGGCTGATATTAGTTTGTTAATCTTCAAGTTTTAGGGTTTTTCATTATTTTTAAAACATCAAAGATTTGTATCTTGATGTTATTATTTAGGGACTGAGTCATTATCTTTATGATTTGATGTATTGACAATAATATTTAGTTTAATGAATGAGAGCAAATAAATTACTCTTTTCTGGTTTATCAAGGAATCCACAAAGAATGAATTCGATGTAATAACGACACTTAAGCACCACATCTGCTTCTGTTAAATAAGAGGAGAAGTACTTGTCCTTTGATCGACAATAACAATATTTTCTTTCGAAAATCAAACTCTTGATATGCATCTATTAAATATGGCTGTAACAATTAAGTTTAAGATCGCTCATATGAAATAAGTAAATTTATAATAATGTTGTTGGTCCCTATTGAATATGCTGTTACATGATGAAGTAAATACTAGCGCCAAGTCTGCATCATCGTCAGATCAAAAGTTGCAGTTGTTAGAACATAGTTTAATTCTATATCTCTGTAAGAGTTTTGATGATAATAAATACATGATATATATATAAAGAACAAATATGTTCTCTAATAATATTTTTTATATGCAGGGAAATTCTTATGTAAGATGCATAGAAAATGAGCAAGTTTCATTTTTAAAGCTCTGTTGTGACACATCATACTTAGAAGCAAATCCGTGTGACACGCTTTAACGAAGAATTCTAATGTTGTAACTTCTGAATGCACCAACGTTGCGAACAAAAACTCTGATATTCTGATACATAAAGTTCTTGAAAGAACTAAAGAAGCCTTAACGATAACATTCATCTTCTGATATGATCCCAAGAAAGCATGTTCTGAAGAGTTACAATTTATTCATTGCAAAAAGTAACGGCTGAGTCAAGACAGGATCTCTACTTTTAGAAAGAACATTAACTACACTTTATCAACCTTCCAAAAGCATCTTCTCATGTCTCTCATGCATCGCCTATATAAAAAAGACTTGAAGGAAGAATCGAACACAATATTACCGCGCATTGAAAAAGAGAAATCTCATTACCTTTCTATCTTGTGCTTTTCAATTGTGAAATACATCACTGTAGTGATATTGTTTTATCTAGAAAACATATTTGTACACACTGTTAATTATATTATTGTGTAATACCTTGAGAAAGTCGAGTTGTAGTTTAAACTCAAGAAGACATTAACAATAGTTATTGTATCTGTGTAATCAAGTTTGATTAGTGGATTAAGACCTCATTTAAGAGAAGAGAAATCACTTTGACTAATAGACTGAAGTAGTTTGAGTTCAAACGAACCAGGATAACCAACGTGTCCATTGTTTTAATTTAAAAACCTCAATTCAAACCCTCATTTCTTGTATTTTTCCATTCTTCAACTAGTATCAGAGCGCCTGCTTCTGGGTGCAAACACTTAACCGTGTCAGAAAAAGATCCAACTGACACTGCCTAATTTGATTGCAGAAGATTTGGATCGAATCCAAGAATTGGTGACTGTTAAACTGTAAACAGGGCCAGTGGATGACTTCGGACAGATTACATCATCTCTTGTATTGGAATGTTACCTTTTCATAAAATTTAATGTAGCGTTCTAAATCATCAATTGCACATATTTGGACAAGTGCAAAAGTGTAGCCATCCGGATCCTTCACAAAGGTGATAATAGTTGTTCTGTCTGAACTGGTGTTTATTCAGAACTGATATTCCATTCAAAAGAATAGAAACATCAAAGAATCACAAAATCAGTATATAATTTGTTTGAATAAAAAAACCGAAGGACCAGCCTTGTTTATGACCAGCAACAACAAAACATTGATATTCTATACATTGTAACAATAAAACAACAACCATGTCCAAACCTTCATCCTAAAATATTCAAATAATTAGAATAGAAACAATGTCCAAGTCAAACAAAGAAAGCAAGTAAAGATGATCTAGCTCTAAGGTAACTCTATTTTTAAGTTTTTCCCCAGCAGAGTCGTCAGTTCTGTAACGCGGTGGGGGAACTGACTTGGTTGTTTTGCGTTTGATCGCAATTATGCTGATTGCAAGAGTCGTCACCGACTTTTCTTTTATCCAAAAGGAAAGGCTGAAAAGAACATGAAAGACCTTTAGAGATATTTTCTTGAGTTCAGGGGTAGATTATGAAAAATGAAGGTATTAACACCATTTTCATCCGTAGTTATCTACGGGCTCTTAGTTGCTTGCTAAATCACTTGCTTTTGTTTGAAAATGTGTTTTGTGTGGTTTTTAAAAGTGTTTTGAAAAGACGTCATCGTTTAGGAAAACTTTGTAATAATTCTCGTTCGTAAGAATGTATACAAAGTGTTGATCTTTTTAAAATGTTTCAATTTTGAAAGATGTTTTGAAAGTGTTGGTGCTTGTTTTGAAAATAGCAAAGATGTTTTGGTTTGAACATAAGCAAGCAACTAGGAACAATCTACCTACTCAAAAAGTCTTAGTTCATTTCTTCCTTTCCTTTGATATTGCTATCTTACCATTGATTTGGTAAGAAGCCTTATCTTTGGATGTAAAAGGACGAGCGTGGGTCATCGTATAGCCATGATAGCAATGTTGTGAAATATCTTAGCAATTCTCTTTGAGGGACTAAGATCATTTTAAAAGGCAACATTGATAGCATCATCGAGGGACCATAATCTTGTATTTTTAGATTGCTTTTGCTAAGATATTCCACATGCCTAACATGGCCATTTTTGTAAGGCAACAAAGTGGATTTATCCTAAGGGTGTAAGTGTGCAAGTGTGTTGATTTACATGCATTGTTTTGTCTTTGAATTAGGGATTGCTAACTTGTTGATTTTAATCTTTCTATACAAACCCTAATTTACTAGCATTTATATATAAAGCATTAAATTGCGGAAAATAAAAATACTAAGTTATTACATCAATAGGGGAGGGGGGTGTACAAATTTACAAATGGGAGATTTGCAAGAAAATTAAATCTAATTAACTATTACAACCATATTGAATATTATACAAAATTGAAAAGAAAATAATGCAAGAATATAAATGAAAAAAAGAAATGATTTTGTTTTGGTTTTTAAGGGTTTTAACCTAATGTCTAACAAGGAAAAAATGTTTAATTAAAGATAATAATATTAAACCTAAATTAGTTAAGAAAAGAAAATTTGGTTAAAAAAAGTATTTTTTAGAATTTTTTATATGAAAGGTTTTAAGTTAATAAAAATAAAAATGGAAATTAATTAATTAAAATAAACCTAAGTTCTAAATTGATTTTATTTTAAAAGGAAATAATATAATAAATAAACCTAAGTCTAAATATTTATTAAAAAAAATAAATTGAATTGTTAAGAAAATTGTTTTTGTTCTTTTTAGTTTTTATAAAGAAAAATAAAATATGAGTGCAAAAATAATAAAATAAATATTTTTGGATTTTTTATTAATAATAATATAAAAAAATATTAGTAATAAAAATAATAACATGAAAATATGAAAGCAAAATAAACTAAAATAAAAATGAAAATGAAATAAAGAAATAAAATTGGTCAGGGGGTATGAAACATAATCAGGGGTTAGAAGCCAGCAAAAAACCAAGGCCCACTGCATTGAGGCACATGCGTGTGTGTTTGTGATAAAAAAGAGTGAAAATATGAAAAATGAATAAAAGGCAGCGCGCTGGGTGTTGAACTCACACCCTCTTGGTTACCAGCGTGCTGCCTTACCACTGGAGTGGCTATACATCAGTTTATTAAAATGAAAGAATAAATACATAACACATAATACTTCCAAGGCCTGTACTTCGTCTTCAACCTTCAGCCAGCCAGAGCACCTGTAACATGTTCATCTCTCAACAAAAATGAAAAGTACAAACATGAGAGTTGTAGCATTTCTTCCCACGAATCCAACCATATAAATATCTAAAGCTATAAATCCAAGATGAGTGAGAATTTTTCTTGACCTAATTTAAAACCTAAAAATTTCAGAAACTTCAACTCCAAAATTCTCTAAGCTCAGGCCATATAAACACAAACTATGGACACGTACAGCTTCGTGGCAATGATATCTACATTTTATCTTTGAAAATGGAAGCCTAACAATGCCTATATGAATAGTTCAAAAGTCATAAAACTCACCTTGCAAGAGGTATCGTGTTTTGAGTTTGAGCAGCTTTTGATGAATTCTAATGATTGGGTTAGCTTCCTCAAGTTCCCAGGAAGCTAATGTGATGCTTGGTTTGAGTTGAAAGTGGCTAAGGAGTTCTGGAGAAGTCAAGGTGCAAGGTGTTGTTTTTGAAAATATTGGATGATGATGGAGGTGTTACAGTTGTGTTGCAGGTGTTGGAATTGTTTGTATATATTATTTAGAAGCTTTTGAAAGTAAAATGCCAAGAAACGCACGAGCAAATTTAGTGATTGGGTTCAAAACTCAGAAATGGCAAGTTTTGAGATGTTTTTGGTGGTTCTGTGCTTTAGGGGGTTTCAGGGCTTGAGCATGCGTGTGTTATCTTGCTAATGACTTGTGCATATGTATGGAAAAGACTGTAGCCCTTTAAAGAGTCAGAAGCACAAAATATAAACTTATGGCTATGTTGCTTGATTTTGAAGAAAAATGGAAATATGGTTTCAAGACAAAGTACAAGCATGGCCTGAGTTGTTTTGAGGCTTTAGACAAGTTTCTTCTGGCTCTTAGTTTGTGTGTGATCAGAAGAAAACAAGTGCAAAGCTCAAGAATTGACTTTATGCAAAAAAGCCACTTTTCTAAAATGGCAATGTTGCCTTTCTTCCTAAAATGGTATTAAGCACGGGAAATGCATTGAATGCTTGGATTAAAGCTTCTAACAACTATGAAAACATTTAATTACGGAGTTCCAACCAAGTTTTAGGCCTGCAAAGCAAAGATTATGCAGCCTAGGCTTGGATTTGAATTCTTGTTCATCATGGAAATGGCTTGTAAATCAAGAATGAAACCCTAACTTCATCTCTTCGATTCTCTTTGCTAAAAAATGATCTCAATGAGTTCATGGACATTTTGGAAATCTTGTAACATCCTCTACAGCTCCTATGTTTGTCACTTTTGAAAATTCCCCTTGGAACTATGTGAAAAATTGTCATGAAGTTAGGTCAAAATCCTGCCTAAACTAGGGCAAAATTTCACTAAGTTTCCAAGTTTCATGAACATGTATTCACAAAATCGTAACTTGAAATCCATATATTTTAGGAGGAGTTATGTTCAGCAATGTTTTATATCTCATTTAGATCTACAACTTTCATGTTTAAAGTTCCTTTGAATCATCTTGCATCATGGTGAAAAATTGGCTCAAAGTTGTGAAAAAATATGAAGTTTTCAACACTTAGAAAAATTTCTAAGTTTGGAAACTTTGACTTTTCAAAATGAAATCTTGACTTTTTGATTTCTTGATGAACAAGTTTCATATTTTTACATGTTTTGATGAATTTTGATCTTTGACACTTGATTTTGACCAAAAAGTCAAAGTTTGACTTTTCAGTGTGCCGTTGGCTTTTGATCAGTTGACTGAAAATCAACTATCAATTAATTGACCTTGAGCAAAGTTTTGAGTCATGCCATTAGGTAAAAATTATGCAATTAAATCCTTAATATCATGTTTCCAACCAATCAACCATTTTCTAGGTCAAAAATCAGAAATTGCCTTTTCTTAGTCAAAACCCTAATTTTTACCATTTTGCCCTTTTGATGATCTGATCAAATTTCTTAAGGAATTATGGTCCAAACTTGATCAAATGACATATATGAGATCATAATGTTGACATGGATAACAAATTATGAAGTTTGACTGTAAATTGACCACAGTTGTCTTTTTCTCCAATACAGCTGATTTTTAGGTCAACTGATCAATTGACTGAGCAAAAATGTGATCCAAGACTTGAAACTTGACATGAGCAATATTGAGGGTCCATAATGATCCATGAAAGTAATATGAGGCATTAAAAGTTCAATTATCCTTGTGCAATCTCAAACCCTAATTTTCAGTCATCAGAGTTTGAGGAGGTGTCTTGAGCTGATCAACCCTAGTGCAGTCTTGAACCAAAGGAAATCTTGTGAGAAATTACTTGATAAATGAGAGGGAAAATTTTAGGGTACAACAGTAACCAACCAGTTATCCAAATCGTTACAGTTTCTAGATTATCAAGTCTTTCTAAGGCTTGAAACGACTATAAACTTTACATTAACTTAGAGAATCCACAAGTTGAAGCATTCAAAGCAAAGTAATACCATATGCTGTATCAACTGAGAATTTTTTTGATACCTTTATTTAATATATTTGTAATGCCATAATTTGAATTTTGCAGTTTGGGAGCCATTGAGTTAGCAAATGCACCTATTATTTCTCTATCACTCACTTGTGATTCATCCCTTCAATCCACAAACCAGAACTGAACTAGCCGCAATGAGGTGAAGAGTATTCGTGACATTTATGAAGGAGGAAAGGTAACTGTATTTTGTAAATGATCATTATAAATAATGTAAACTACATATTGTTATCATTGTTTTAATGTATACTTTCTCAATAAAAATGATTGTTATGCAACGACTATTGGTACTACTAGACGTTTCAAAGCTTCAAAGTTTGGATGGTATTATGAGTCTTTTCCAGGCTGCAAGTCTTCTAACAAGTCACTCAGAAAAAAATTAGAGTGTCCATATGGAATTAAAGACGCCGAACCTCTCACTAAGTGATCGGAATACACTGAGGTATCTAAAAGATATCGAATCATAGAGACTGATGAATCGAACTACCGTCTTCTATTGTTACTTTGCAAATCTAAAGCTAATGAATGTTTGATTAGGTTGTAGGGAAACTAAATACTAAATTGAGTTTAATTTTAATTATCAGTAAGCAGAACTACCAGTATGTAATAGTCGAACCTCGGGAACTAGCAACCAGTTGGGTGTCTTTGTATTTTCAAATCAACTTTCAGTAAAATCTATTTAGTTTAAAAGCCCTCGTCTCTGTTGGATGAAGATTTTGATATTGTGATTCGAAATGAAATGATTGGGCTTTGTTTGAATAAAGCAAGTTTTATGGTTTGGAATGGAAGAGACTGTTTTTTCGAATGGAAATATTAAAGTTCAAGGTTTCGAATGATAGTTGTGGAGTGTAAGTCTAAAGAATTTTCGAAATAATGATGAGATTATATTTGTGAAGGTTGTTTTCGAAAATAACCTTTGAAACGAATTCGAAACGAAGGTTCCAAGGTGTTTGAAATTCAAACGTGAGCGGGATATTGGAAATTCAAATACATAAGCGTTGGAGCGTTCGAGGACGCGTGGAGGCTAGAGGGAAGTAATGCTCTGCATGCTTCGAATGTGGCAGATTCTGATAGCAAGACCGTTATGGTCGAAATGGTATAAATAGAGGTCTTAGTGTTAGGATTTCGGGGTGTCATATCTGTTGTACAAATTCAGTAAACATTCAAAATACCGCATGGATAGGGAAACAAATGCTCGAAAGATGTACGTATGATAACACCAACATTTACAATTCAATGAAAACTCTTTATATTTTCCAGTTTTGTCTTTCATTTCCATTTCATTTGTGCTTCAAACATTTTTACGTTCATGCCTTTACATTAAAGCTTTTACATTCAAAGTCATTTATTTCTTTCTGCATTTAAACGCTTTTCTTATGTTCGAATCCTTTAAACATTCAGCAACTTTTACATTCACTCACTTAATCATGCCATTTACCCAATCTTAAGTCTTTTTACTTTTCTAATGAACATTCCTTATATCATATAGAAATTATCCTTCGAATCATTTAGTGTAGTAATCGAAGTGGATTGGAAGTCTTTGAAACACTTTAATTAGAAGTCCTAAATATGAATACCAATTTTACAATTAGATTTAGCCAAAAAACTATGTCCCATAGGATCAATCTAGTCGATCCTGCAAGTTACCAGAGAAATTGAATAACAGTAATTAAGTTTATTTGATAGTTTGGAAGACCAGCGGTTGTTTACCAGAAATCACTGTGAACAGTCTCACACTGTCGTTTTATTGATCTAGGCTATGCAGTTAAGTCCTAACGTACGCTTCCGCCATCCCGCAGGAGTTAAAAACACTTTTTGAAAACATAATAGAATCTTAATTAACTTTAAAGTGCTTCCGCTGTATTTTAAGCCAATGCCTAATTACTATTGTCCAGTTGAAAGATCTCAAACTTCCGCTTTGTTGACCCTAACCTCTATCCATTCTTTACTTTCGTAACAAAACAATTGATCGATTAAAAATAGTAACTTAGACTAGAAAAAGGTTTTGTAGTAAAAATTACCCCAACTGAGTCAACGTAGCTACTGTTTCAACTGTGTCGATATACCCCGCACAATTCCCTCATAGTTTATTACTACTTACCTAAAAGGTGCCCCAGATTCGGGTGTAGGATCTTTAACAGTAACCCAAAAAAGGACCCAAAATGTAAAGCATACAAGTCAAACAAAGAAAGCAAGTAAAGATGATCTAGCCCTAAGGTTACCCCACTTTTAAGTTTTTCCCCAGCAGAGTCGCCAGTTCTGTAACGCGGTGGGAGAACTGACTTGTTTATTTTGCGTTTGATCGCAATTATGCGGATAACAAGAGTCGCCACCGAATTTTATTTTATCCAAAAGGAAAGGCTGAAAAGAACAGGAAAGACCTTTAGAGATGTTTTCTTGAGTTTGGGGGGTAGATTATGAAAAAGGAAGGCATTAGCACCCTTTTCATCCGTAGTTATCTACGGGCTCTTAGTTGCTTGCTAGATCACTTGCTTTTGTTTGAAAATGTGCTTTGTGTGGTTTTTGAAAGTGTTTTGAAAAGGCGCCATTGTTTAGGCAAACTTTGTAATAATTCTCGTTCGTAAGAATGTATACAAAGTGTTGATCTTTTGAAAATCTTTCAAATTTGAAAGATGTTTTAAAAGTGTTGGTGCTTATTTTGAAAATAGCAAGGATGTTTTGGTTTCAAAATGAGCAAGCAACTAGGAACAATCTACCTACTCAAAAAGTCTTAGTTCATTTCTTCCTTTCCTTTGATATTGCTAGCTTACCATTGATTTGGTAAGAAGCCTTATCTTTGGATGTAAAGGGACGGGCGTGGGTCATCGTATAGCCATGATAGCAATGTTGTGAAATATCTTAGCAATTCTCTTTGAGGGACTAAGATCATTTTGAAAGGCAACATTGATAGCGTCATCGAGGGACCATGATCTTGTATTTTTAGATTGCTTTTGCTAAGATATTCCACATGCCTAACATGGCCATTTTTGTAAGGCAACAAAGTGGATTTACCCTAAGGGTGTAAGTGTGCAAGTGTGTTGATTTACATGCATTGTTTTGTCTTTGAATTAGGGTTTGCTAACTTGTTGATATTAATCTTTCCATACAAACCCTAATTTACTAGCATTTATATATAAAACATTAAATTGCGTAAAATAAAAATACTAAGCTATTACATCAATAGGGGAGGGGGTGTACAAATTTATAAATGGGGGATTTGCAATAAAATTAAATCTAATTAACTACTACAACCATATTGAATATTATACAAAATTGAAAAGAAAATAATGCAAGAATATAAATGAAAAAAATAAATGATTTTGTTTTGGTTTTTAAGGGTTTTAACCTAATGTCTAAGAAGGAAAAAATATTTAATTAAAGATAATAATATTAAACCTAAATTAGTTAAGAAAAGAAAATTTGGTTAAAAAAAGTATTTTTTAGAGTTTTTTATATGAAAGGTTTTAAATTAATAAAAATGAAAATGGAAATTAATTAATTAAAAGAAACCTAAGTTCTAAATTGATTTTAATTTAAAAGGAAATAATATAATAAATAAACCTAAGCCTAAATATTTATTAAAATAAATAAATTGAATTGTTAAGAAAATTGTTTTTGTTCTTTTTAGTTTTTATAAAGAAAAATAAAATATGAGTACAAAAATAATAAAATAAATATTTTTGGATTTTTTATTAATAATAATTAAAAAAAATATTAGTAATAAAAATAATAACATGAAAATATGAAAGTAAAATAAACTAAAATAAAAATGAAAATGAAATAAAGAAATAAAATGGGTCAGGGGGTATGAAACATAATCAGGGGTTAGAAGCCAGCAAAAAACCAAGGCCCACTGCATTGAGGCACATGCGTGTGTGTTTTTGATAAAAAAGAGTGAAAATATGAAAAATGAACAAAAGGCAGCGCGCTGGGCGTTGAACCCACACCCTCTTGGTTACCAGCGTGCTGCCTTACCACTGGGGTGGCTATACATCTGTTTATTAAAATGAAAGAATAAATACATAACACATAATACTTCCAAGGCCTGTACTTCGTCTTCAACCTTCAGCCAGCCAGAGCACCTGTAACTTGTTCATCTCTCAACAAAAATGGAAAGTACAAACATGAAAGTTGTGACATTTCTTCCCACGAATCCAACCATATAAATATCTAAAGCTATAAATCCAAGATGAGTGAGAATTTTTCTGGACCTAATTTAAAACCTAAAAATTTCAGAAACTTCAACTCCAAAATTCTCTAAGCTCAGGCCATATAAACACAAACTATGGATATGTACAGCTTCGTGGCAATGGTATCTACATTTTATCTTTGAAAATGGAAGCCTAACAATGCCTATATGAATAGTTTAAAAGTCAGAAAACTCACCTTGCAAGAGGGTATCGTGTTTTGAGTTTGAGCAGCTTTTGATGAATTCTAATGATTGGGTTAGCTTCCTCTAGTTCCCAGGAAGCTAATGTGATGCTTGGTTTGAGCTGAAAGTGGTTGAGGAGTTCTGGAGAAGTCAAGGTGCAAGGTGTTGTTTTTGAAAATATTGGATGATGATGGAGGTGTTACAGTTGTGTTGCAGGTGTTGGAATTGTTTGTATATATTATTTAGAAGCTTTTGAAAGTATAATGCCAAGAAACGCACGAGCAAATTTAGAGATTGGGTTCAAAACTCAGAAATGGTAAGTTTTGAGATGTTTTTGGTGTTTCTGTGCTTTAGGGGGTTTCATGGCTTGAGCATGCGTGTGTTATCTTGCCAATGACTTGTGCATATGTATGGAAAATATTGTAGCCCTTTAAAGAGTCAAAAGCACAAGATATAGACTTATGGCTATGTTGCTTGATTTTGAAGAAAAGTGGAAATATGGTTTCAAGACAAAGTACAAGCATGGCCTGAGTTGTTTTGAGGCTTTAGACAAGTTTCTTTTGGCTCTTAGTTTGTGTGTGATCAGAAGAAAACAAGTGCAAAGCTCAAGAATTAACTTTGTGCAAAAAAGCCACTTTTCCAAAATGGCAATGTTGCCTTTCTTCCTAAAATGGTATTAAGCACGGGCAATGCATTGAATGCTTGGATTAAAGCTTCTAACAACTATGAAAACATTTAATTACGGAGTTCCAACCAAGTTTTAGGCCTGCAAAGCAAAGATTATGCAGCCTAGGCTTGGATTTGAATTCTTGTTCATCATGGAAATGGATTGTAAATCAAGAATGAAACCCTAACTTCATCTCTTCGATTCTCTTTGCTCAAACATGATCTCAATGAGTTCATGGACATTTTGGAAATCTTATAACATCCTCTACAGTCCCTATGTTGGTCACTTTTGAAAATTCCCCTTGGAACTATGTGAAAAATTGTCATGAAGTTAGGTCAAATTCTTGCCTAAACTAGGGCAAAATTTCACTAAGTTTCCAAGTTTCATGAACATGTATTCACAAAATCATAACTTGAAATCCATATATTTTAGGAGGAGTTGTGTTAAGCAATGTTTTATATCTCATTTAGATCTACAACTTTCATGTTTAAAGTTCCTTTGAATCATCTTGCATCATGGTGAAAAATTGGCTCAAGTTGTGAAAAAATATGAAGTTTTCAACACTTAGAAAAATTTCTAAGTTTGGAAACTTTGACTTTTCAAAATGAAATCTTGACTTTTTGATTTCTTGATGAACAAGTTTCATATTTTGACATGTTTTGATGAATTTTGATCTTTGACACTTGATTTTGACCAAAAAGTCAAAGTTTGACTTTTCAGTGTGCCGTTGACTTTTGATCAGTTGACTGAAAATCAACTATCAATTAATTGACCTTGAGCAAAGTTTTGAGTCATGACATTAGGTAAAAATTATGCAATTAAATCCTTAAGATCATGTTTCCAACCAATCAACCATTTGCTAGGTCAAAAATCAGAAATTGCCTTTTCTTAGTCAAAACCCTAATTTTGACCATTTTGCCCTTTTGATGATCTGATCAAATTTCTTAAGGAATTGTGGTCCAAACTTGATCAAATGACATATATGAGATCATAATGTTGACATGGATAAAAAATTATGAAGTTTGACTGTAAATTGACCACATTTGTCTTTTTCTCCAATACAGTTGATTTTTAGGTCAACTAATCAATTGACTGAGCAAAAATGTGATCCAAGACTTGAAACTTGACATGAGAAATATTGAGGGTCCATAATGATCCATGAAAGTAATATGAGGCATTAAAAGTTCAATTATCCTTGTGCAATCTCAAACCCTAATTTTCAATCATCAGAGCTTGAGGAGGTGTCTTGAGCTGATCAACCCTAGTGCAGTCTTGAACCAAAGGAGATCTTGTGAGAAATTACTTGATAAATGAGAGGGAAAATTTTAGGGTACAACAGTAACCAACCAGTTATCCAAATCGTTACAGTTTCTAGATTATCAAGTCTTTCTAAGGCTTGAAACGACTATAAACTTTACATTAACTTAGAGAATCCACAAGTTGAAGCATTCAAAGCAAGGTAATACCATATGCTGTATCAATTGAGAATTTTTTTGATACCTTTATTTAATATATTTGTAATGCCATAATTTGAATTTTGCAGTTTGGGAGCCATTGAGTTAGCAAATGCACCTATTATTTCTCTATCACTCACTTGTGATTCATCCCTTCAATCCACAAACCAGAACTGAACTAGCCGCAATGAGGTGAAGAGTATTCGTGACATTTATAAAGGAGGAAAAGTAATTGTATTTTGTAAATGATCATTATAAATAATGTAAACTACATATTGTTATCATTGTTTTAATGTATACTTTCTCAATAAAAATGGTTGTTATGCAATGACTATTGGTACTACTAGACGTTTCAAAGCTTCAAAGTTTGGATGGTATTGTGAGTCTTTTCCAGGATGCAAGTCTTCTAACAAGTCACTCGGCAAAAATTTAGAGTGTCCATGTGGAATTAAAGACTCCGAACCTCTCACTAAGTGATCGGAATACACTGAGGTATCTAAAAGATATCGAACCACAAAGACTGATGAATCGAACTACCGTCTTCTATTGTTACTTTGCAAATCTAAAGCTAATGAATGTTTGATTGGGTTGTAGGGAAACTAAATACTAAATTGAGTTTAATTTTAATTATTAGTAAGCAGAACTACCAGTATGTAATAGTCGAACCTCGGGAACTAGCAACCAGTTGGGTGTCTTTGTATTTTCAAATCAACTTTTAGTAAAATCTATTTAGTTTAAAAGCCCTCGTCTCACACTATTGTTTTATTGATCTAGGCTATGCAGTTAAGTCCTAACGTACGCTTCCGCCATCCTGCAGGAGTTAAAAACACTTTTTGAAAACAGAATAGAATCTGAATTAACTTTAAAGTGCTTCCGCTGAATTTTAAGCCAATGCCTAATTACTACTGTCCAGTTGAAAGATCTCAAACTTCCGCTTTGTTGACCCTAACCACTATCCATTCTTTACTTTCATAACAAAACAATTGATCGATTAAAAATAGTAACTTAGACTAGAAAAAGGTTTTGTAGTAAAAATTACCCCAACTGAGTCACTCGATCCCTTGGTTATGTGACCTTACATACCGGTATACGAATTCTAGCCTAACATAGTGTCAGACCAAATCACAGAACAATTCCAGAGACAAAACAAAATAAACATGATTATATTAATTAAAAGTAATAACAATTCATAAAAATAAACTTGATAATAATTCTGGATACGGGTACAATCACTTCTAATTCTTGACTAGAAGCACTACTGCACAAACTGTAGGCTTTGCTTCGATCGGGGATAGAGACAATCAAACATAAAAATAAATGCTAGAGGAAGTATAAAATTGCAGGAAAAAGAATAATGCTTAAAAAAAATTGCTTTAGGAAAAATGAATTCTCCAAAATTTCTAAAAAGTCCCACCCCTGTTCGTTGTGTCCAGGGTCCTATTTATAGCCCTCTGTGTGATATGTTGGTTTTCGAAAATGTAGGAACACTTTGTGTTCCTTTGAGAAATAATAGGACTACTTAGACAGTTACGTTTCCATGCATTGACTGAGTGGATCGGAGGAATAGGATGGCCGTTGGATTTGCGTTTGAATTAGTTTTCTTCCATTGGATTTGGCAGTATGTGGTAAAAGAAGAAGAAAGCTGGGCTTGTGACATTCGTCAAGTCCAAGTAGCGATGGTCACTTGGTCCATTACGCTCGTGACGAACGGAAGCGTACCTTGACGATCGTCAAGGTCTTTGCTATAGTGGGCCACATGCTCACACGCCTTGTGATGAGCTTAAGCTGGTTTCTTCTATTCTTCTTTGGCCCTTTTTATATCTTTGCACCCTTTTTCTTCATTTCTTCCAAAGTGTTTAACTTAATATTTATCTGCAAAAATAGATGAACACCTGCGTAATACCTATAAAATAATATAATTTAAAATAAAATAAGGGAAATAATTTATGTATATCAAGCCAAAAATATCATATATTTGTGTGTTATCAAACTCCCCCATACTTGAACTTTGCTTGTCCTCAAGCAAATGCTCAGTACGATGTTTTTCTAAACATGGTCAGATGCATATACATGACTCGAATCAACTCATATATGGCTGCATTGTGTTTTTGTCAGAAAATTGAAAGCTTGATTCATGTTCCATTATTATGATAATGACACTAGATAGTCCCATTTTACGTAAACTAGTTACAGATGCTATCATATCCTACCTCGAGTACTTGTCTTGTTTCGTCCCTTTCATTCTAGCGCAATCACATTAAGCCCTTTATCTTTGCACACACATATCAGAACAGCCGATTAGTGGTTATGATCCCTTTTTAGCACTTAGAGGTTTCTGGCACAGTAATATGGCAACCTTTTTCTATCCATGGCAAGATGCGGGGGATCAGTCCGTAATTTTCCCTACCAAGTTCAGTAACAGACGCTCCTGAAACATCTACCAAAGGATTTTTATTGTTACTTCGTAAGGCTTACATCCTTTGGATTAAACGATCGGGTAAGGATCGCCCAATTTAATTGGTGTGTTACCTATATTTTTAAAGCTTGTAACATTCTTCTGAAATAATAAGTTAGATCATCCACTTATATTCATCGACTTCCTGCGTAGTTTGTGTTTAAGACGATGCTGACTGCTAATATAAACTACTCAGGGTTACTACAAAAACTAAAACTCAAGGTTTTGGAATAGCAGATACTTGAACTAGCCTATCATATTCTGGGGTTGTAGAATGTCTAGACGGTAGTAATTTCGCTTAATCTTGCCACAATTCCTAACTATTAAAGATCTTGCAGCCTATGTACTTGTCAAGTGAGTCAAGTTATGCATAAAATTTTTGATAGAGCTCAAAAAAATAGGGGAATCGGAAAAACAACACAAAATGCTTCAATAGATAACTTGATAACAATTTTTTTTATTGAATTAGAAATGACATAAGGGGAATTACAAAGAAAATAAAAATTACTGGGAAAGGGAAATACTTCCTCACCCATACTTGAATTATACATTGTCCTCAATATATTGACAGAAGATGGAAAAGGGAAGTGGAAACTAGACAATTGATCTTCCTCCTCTTGTCTTCGAAATCTGCCACGTGTCCTTGCTATTCTATGTGCTTGCTCACCGCTTCTAGAAGATTCGACTCCATTACCATGAGGAATAACGTTATGCAAGTCTTCGACACGAAGTTTTAGAGCTCGCATATCTTCTGTCATTCCTGCGGTGAATTCCAGCATACTTTGACCGTGCATGTGAGCATAGTCGCTTTGGTCTCTCTGCATTTGTTGCATGAGGTTTAACATCTCAATTTGGCGCGTGTCGAGGCTTTGGTAGCGTTGAGTGGACAGCTGGTTCTGTTGCATTATTGCGACATAGATTGCATCAATGGTGGCAGGATTGTTGGCGTGTTGTGGTTGGGGCTCTTGCTGCTCTAATTCTTCTTTAATTTCATCAACAACAACATTGTTGGCCTCACCTTTATTTCCTTTCTCATTTACTCCGGGTTCTGGTACGTTCAGGTTGTAAAGCCAATTATCAGGATTGCCCAAATTTGTACGATTGTGATTCGGCAAGATGACGCTACAAACTTTTGCATTCTTCACCATTAGATAGTAACCTCCAGCTTCTCTTACCTTGATCAGGCGGCCAGCTCTACAGTTATTAATGTCCATATAAACTGTTGGCAGCAGAGGTAGGAGTTAAATCCTTTCCCCCCAGTTCAGGTGAACTGCGATTGTGGTGACAATGCCTCCGATACAAAAAGGCGTAGTCCCATCTCTCGTAACAAGGTTTTGAATATGGGCCATTATTAATGTAACGGGATTAAGACAGAGATCTTGTGAAAAGGCACAGTGAAGAGCATACAACTCCTTAGTGTTGACTTTGTTGTTGTTTTCCCTTCCAAACACCGTGTTAGCCATAATGCGGTGTAAGAAGCAAATATTTGGGTTGTGAATGTGAGAGGCGTAGCGTGCTTCAGGAATAACACTGGGTTCACCGGTTATTCTTTCCCATAATGCGTATGCACTTCCATTCCAATCTATCTCCGGCAGAATACGATATTGCACATCATTTCCACGGGGAAAACGAAACATTTCGCTCAAATTTTCATGGCTAAGCGTGTATTCTTGGTTGAACATCTAAAATTGAGCGGCTCCAATTAGGTGTTCATCAGCATCGTCGCGAGTGTGGTAGGCGTAGGAACTCAAGAATTCCAACGTTAGAGCCTCGTAGGTTGGTGTGTTCAACGTGCTTATAAAGCTCAGGCTGGCTTTGTCAAGCAAGCCTTGTATACTGTTTCGTAACCCTAATTCTTGCAAGCAGTTGTTGTCGACAAACCTAGTGGATGTCAAACCTCGACGATAGAATTTTATGTACCTTTCCTTTTGAAGTTCACCTATTTCTCCTTGTCGGAACACGAGATGGTGCATGTCGGGTTCTTTTTGGTTTGGTGGGTTCCTTCCGCGGGGTGGATTTCTTCGGGCGGCCATGATTTTGATTTTGACAACGAAGAAAATGTAATGGTGATGAAGAAATGGAAGGAAGGTGGGTGGTAGTGGTGAAAACTAAGGAATGGAAAAAAGGGTTTAAATAGATGGATTTTATTAGTGGGAAATGAATGAGGTTTATGAGATAATTATGAATATGGGAGGTTATAGAAGTTATGGATGAATGGAGTAATGGTGGGTTTTTAAGACAGATTTTCATTCAATGGGTCAATGGTCACGGGAAGGAATCGTGGGAGACAGGCACTGACGGTCGTCACGCATTTCCTGACGTTCGTCAGGGTCAAAGAGACAAGCTTATGACACTCGTTGCATGCTTCATGACGTTCGTCAGGGTCAAATGGCGCGTGCAGGATTGTCTGACCACTTGTTTGACCGCGTGCAATTTTAAAGCAAAAATTGTTTAATTAAATTTTTTTATTTTTTTATTCATATAGTTTAAGTGATGTTACATGGGATATATATCTATATGAATAGTTAGCGGCACATAATTTGTAGGGTATATGATAGGAGTCATTATTGACACAAAGAAAAATATAGATAATACGTCTATTCGATAATATTTGGTGCATACAATCGAGTGTTAGTATTGTAATCAATATTTTATGGAATTAGTGTAAGTGTATCAATATGATGCTTCGAGTAGAATCGTAGGAATGACAATCAAATAGAAAAAGAAAAAAATTAACTAAAGATAGAAATTAACCAAAAACTAAAAAAATAGGAATATGAAATACGAAATGAAATAAATAAATATTATTGAATAAAATAAATATTCGAAAAATTAGAACCGATTGTAACAAAATATCTGAAAAATATGAGCATAAAAAATAATAATGTAACCCCCCCATACTGAGAACAAATAGTGGCCTCACTGGGGAGGTACAAGAACAAAACTAGCGATCACGTGGGCCTCTTGGAGGTGGAGCAGTAGAGTGAAAATGCTGATAGATATGGTCGAACTGCTCAGTGAAGACATCCATGAAATAAAAGAAGTCACGGAGAAGTGTGCTGATGTTGTCTCTAATGGAGGTGAGCTCTCCTCGGAGCACAGTAACATCAGAATGCAGTGTCTCGATAGTATGTGCATAATCTACCATAGGAACGTCGACAACTTCGGTAATAGGGGGAGGTGTAGGGTCGTCTAGTGGAGTATACTCATGGTAACCAGGAGGTGTGGAAGGGCCGCTCTCCTCTCTCTCAGGGTCATGCTCATCTGTCTTCTTGAGGTTATACAGTCAGTTTTTCTTGTTATGGACACTCGTGTTCTCTGGGCTAGGCAAGAGGAAGTAGTAGACAAGATCATTTCGTACTAGAAGCTGAAAGTGAGGTGGGTCGAGGTTACCTATGAGAGTAATGTTAAAACAGAATGGTATGTCCATGGTATAGTATCTGCCATATGGCGTAAGGCGTGATAATTATGATCTCAAGGATAATGCCTCAACTATCATGGTGACTAGCCCGCCGACACAGATAGGTCCATGGGTACACTGGGCTATGGCAAACATATTGGAGATCATAAATGATGTACCAACTACGGGTCTAGACTGGAAAGCACAATATATAATAAATAACTCATCCCTAGAAACTGAGTGTCGGTTTATAGGTTTTCCGAACAGGGTAAAAGCTAAGATATGGTGGAAATACCTAATTGTTGGGTTACAAATATCAGTCACATCCAGGTGGTCACGGTCCTCGGGGTATTGGCCAGCTATATCCCTCCAAAAATGATTTAGCTCGAAATCAAGGTAGTTGTCTTCCTGGGTCTCCATGTAAGCATCTATGGAACTAGGAAATCTTAGTAGCTCAGCAAAACGATGAATGGTGAAATGGTGGGTAAAGCCGAATAGTCTGAAGGACATTTGTCCTCTACTACACCCTAATCCTTGGGTAGGTTTATAATGGAGTGAGCTTAGGAACTCTAGGGTAAGGTTTAGATAGGTGGGGTACTTATGGGCAAGGAATCCTTCCCAACCTATCTGGTTGAACAAAAAATAAACAATATCCCTAATACCTAGAACTGTTAACATGGGATCATGCATATAAGTCGTCGAATTCATCTGGCGCTGAGCTAGTATCTCATAACGCCTCTTCTGGGCCCTAGTAGCGAAGGTGATAGTATCCATAAGTTAGTCTAGCTAGTTAGTGCCTGTGAGTCGGTACTAAGATTAGTAAATAAATAAGAAGAAAATAAACAAAATATGCAATGATAATAATCAATAATCAGAATAAAAAAATAAAAAAATAAAAAATAAAGAGATTTTTAAAAAAAAATTAAATGAAAAACATATGGGTTGCCTCCCACACAACGCTTGTTTAATGTCGTTAGCTTGACATTGTTTCAGACGTAAATTAGTCTCCTATTTCGGGCGGTAGCTCTATAAGCGTTAAGCTCGCGGCGTAGTCTTTGTTTTCAATGTTGTGATAATATTTTAAACGTTGGCCATTTACTATGAATGGGTTTGTGGACTTTCCTTTGATCTCGATGGCACCACTTGGAAATACTTTGGTCACTTCGAAGGGTCCAAACCATCTTGAACGGAGTTTTCCGGGAAAGAGTTTTAAACTGGAGTTGAATAAGAGAGCTACATCTCCTTCATTGAACTCCTTCCTTGAGATTCGTTTGTCATGCCACTTTTTCGTCCTTTCTTTGTAGATCCTTGCATTTTCATATGCGTCTAACCTTAGATCTTCTAGTTCATTGATGTCGAGGATCCTTTTCTCACCTGCCGCGGGGTAGCTTAGGTTTAGAGTTTTAATTGCCAAATAAGCTTTGTGTTCTATTTCCACTGGCAGGTGACATGACTTACCATAGATGAGTTTAAAGAGTGTTGTTCCGATTGGCGTCTTGAATGCTGTCCTATAAGCCCATAGTGCTTTAAGTAACTTGGCCGACCAGTCCTTCCTTATCATGGAGGCAGTTTTTTCCAATATTTGTTTTATTTCCTGATTTGAGACTTCCACCTGTCCTCTTGTTTGGGGGTGGTATGGTGTTGCTACCCGGTGTTTCACCCCATATTTGGTTAGGAGTTTATCAAAGATTTTTTATATGAAGTGGGAGCCACCGTCGCTTATGACTTGTTTCGGTACACCAAATCTTGGGAAGATAATATTCTTGAAGAGTTTAATCACGACTCGAGTGTCGTTTGTTGGAGAAGCTATTGCTTCGATCCATTTTGAAACGTAATCTACAGCCACAAGTATGTATTTGTTTCCGAATGATGACAGAAATGGTCCCATGAAGTCTATTCCCCACACATCAAAGACTTCGACTTGTAGAATGCCAGTCTGAGGCATCTCGTCGCGTCTGGATATGTTTCCAGTGCGTTGGCATCGATCGTAGTTAAGAATGGCTATATGCACATCTTTCCATTGATTTGGCCAATAGAAACCAGACTGCATAATTTTAGCGCACGTCTTAGATGTGCTTGCATGGCCTCCATAATGGGCGTCATGACAATGAGAAATAATGTTTTCAATTTCGCTTTCTGGGATGCATCTTCGGAAAATACCATCGGCACTTCTCTTGAACAGTAATGGTTCATCCCAAAAGTAACGTTTCAGACCGTGAAAGAATTTTTTCTTTTGTTGATAAGTCAGATCAGGGGGTTAGGATTTTAGCGGCTAAGTAATTTGCTATATCTGCATACCATGGTAAGGTCTGATTAGTTTGGACAGTGTCCACAATTTCGTTCATATCATTATCTATTGCGTCTTGGCTTTCTTGTAAATCACGGCTAATGAAATGTGTGTCAAGTTCTAAAAGTAATTGGTTTGGATTTAATTCAGGGTTTTCTACGCTGGCACCTCCTAAGTCCATCTGAGCTAACAGACGTTCATACGGGAAGTCATCGTTAATGGGTACCTCTTCTGGTTTCAGCCTCTCCATTCGAGATAAATGGTCGGCTACTACGTTCTCAGTACCTTTCTTGTCTTTAATCTCTAAATCGAACTCTTGTAGAAGTAGAATCCATATTAATAGTCTTGGTTTTGAATCTTGCTTGGTTAGAAGGTATCTAATAGCTGCATGGTCTGTATAAATGATTATTTTCGCGCCCACGAGGTAGGAGCGAAATTTGTCCAGCGCAAAGACTACAGCTAAAAGTTATTTTTCTATGGTCGCGTAATTCATCTGTGCAGGGTCCAGGGTTCTACTTGCATAGTATATCGCATGAAGCTTCTTATCTCTTCTTTGTCCCAGGACTGCACCTACTGCGTAATCACTTACGTCACACATGATTTCAAATGGTAGTCTCCAATCGGGTGGTTGCATGATTGGTGCGGATATAATAGATGTTTTTAATTGGTTAAATGCCCTTAGGCATTTGTCATCGAAATCGAATTCAACGTCTTTCATAAGGAGGGTAGTTAGAGGTTTGAAAATTTGCGAGAAATCTTTTATGAATCGTCGGTAGAAACCGGCGTGTCCTAAGAAACTGCATATTTCTCTTACTGTTTTAGGGGGTTGTAAGTTTTCTATGACTTCGATCTTTGCTTTATCGACTTCAATCCCCTTCTCAGACACAACGTGTCCTAGCACAATTCCTTGTTTGACCATAAAGTGGCATTTTTCCCAATTCAGAACGAGGTTCACTTTTACGCATCTCTCCAAAACTTTCTCTAAATTTATTTGACAATCTTCGAAACTCTCTCAACATACAGAAAAGTCGTCCATAAAGACCTCCATGATATTGTATATGAAATCAACAAATATTTCCATCATGCATCTCTGAAATGTGGCGGGAGCGTTACATAATCCAAACGGCATTCGTCTGTAGGCGAAAGTTCCATAAGGACATGTGGATGTTGTTTTCTCTTGGTCATCAGGGTGAATAGGAATTTGGAAAAATCCCGAGTAATCGTCTAGATAACAGTAATGAGAGTGCTTAGCCAATCGCTCAAGCATTTGATCGATGAACGGTAGAGGAAAATGGTCTTTACGAGTGGCTTTGTTTAGCTTCCTATAGTCAATGCACATTCTAGCTCCGCTTACAGTTCATTCTACTACAGCTTTGCCTGCTTTGTTTGTCGTGACTGTTATACCTCTTTTATTTGGTACACAGTGCACTGGGCTTACCCATTGACTATCAGTGGTTGGGTATATGATTCTTGCGTTCAGAAGTTTTTTTACTTCGTCTTTAACTACGGTACTCCATATTGGGTTAATTCTTTGTTGATGTTCTCTAAAATATTTGCAGTCGTTTTCCAACATAATACGATGCATGCAAATGGAAGGACTTATTCGTTTGAGATCCGTAATGTTATATCCCAAGGAAGATGGGTATTTTCTTAAGACTTGTAATAATTTGTCTGTTTCTTGTTGTTCTAAGTCTGCATTGACAATTACAGGTCGTTTAAGCTCGGTGTCGAGGAATTCATATCTAAGGGTCTTAGGTAATGGCTTAAGATCCAAGGCTGGTTTTCTTGGACAAGGCATGTGGTCAGGTGTCAGAGCTAAGCATTCACTTAGATTGTCATCTCGGTATTCGGGACACCATTCCTTATCTTCGAATATAAGAGGTGTGGGAATCTTCATGGTTTCAGAACAAGGTATCGGTTCCCATTCAATTTCCCTCACACATTCGTCCATGATGTCTACCAGATAACATGTGTCGTTTATGGCAGGCACTTGTAGGAATTGTGTCAGAATAAATTCGACTTTCTCTTCACCTACTTTAAAAGTTAGTTTGCCCTTTTTTACATCTATGATGGCTCCAGCGGTAGCTAAGAATGGTCTTCCTAAAATGATAGGTGTACTTTCGTCTTCTCTAATGTCCATGATTATGAAATCTGTAGGGATGTAGAACTGACCTATTCGTACAGGAACGTTTTCCAAGATTCCTACTGGGTATTTAACAGAGCGGTCTTCCAATTGAATGGACATCTTTGTTGGTCTTAGTTCTCCCATTTCAAGTTTGTTGCATATGGACAAAGGCATAACTCTAATACTAGCTCCTAAATCACACAGGGCTTTGTCTATGACAAACTTTCCTATATGACATGGTATAGAGAAGCTTCCAGGATCTTTCAGCTTAGGAGGCATCTTGTTTTGGATAATTGCGCTACACTCTGCCGTAAGTGTGACTGTTTCGTTATCTTCTAGATTTTTCTTGTTAGATAAGATTTCCTTGAGGAATTTTGCATAGGAGGGCATTTGAGTTATGGCTTCTGTGAAAGGAATTTTTATATTAAGTTGTTTCAGAAGTTCAACGGATTTTTTAAATTGCCCTACGTTCTTAGGTTTAGCTAGTCTTCCAGGAAATGGGATTTGGGGTTTATAAGGCGGTGGAGGCACATAAGGTTTTTCTTTTTCTTCGGCCTTTCCTCCTATATCTTCTTTATCCTCCTCTGGTTTCTCGAGTTGATTCTCCTTCTCAGCCGGTATTTCGGATCTTTGGTACATACCTGGATTTGAAAGTCTTGGGTCAGTCGGTCCATCTAACTCAGTTCCACTTCTTAATATGATGGCATGAGCATGCCCCTTCGGGTTAGGTTGTGGTTGACCAGGAAATGTATCAGCCAGTGCAGCTGTAGGTGCTTGTTGTTGAGCCACTTGAGAGATTTGGGTTTCTAACATTTTATTGTGGGTGGCCAAAGCATCTATTTTGTTCGCTAATTGTTTTATCTGCTCGTTAGTGTGTATGTTTTGATTTTGGACGTCTTTGTTTGTTTACGCTTGGATAGCTATGAAGTTTTCCATCATCAATTCTAAGTTTGATTTTCTAGGCACATTAGGAGCGTTTGCAGGAGGTTTCTGATATCCGGGTGGCACAACAGGTGTTTGGTTCGGAGCATACAATGCATTAGGGTTTTTATATGAGAAATTTGGATGATTCTTCCATCCAGGGTTGTATGTGTTCGAGTAAGGGTTTTCTTGAGCATAACTCACTTAGTCGGTTGGAGTTCCTGCCAAGATCTTACATTCGGTAACTGCATGTCCAGGCACTCTGTATATCTCGCAATTTGGAGTTATAGCAGCCACGGTGGCTGGAGGTATTGTGGTCAAATTTATCTATCTTAAGGGTGAGGGCGTCTACCTTAGCATGGACACTATCTAGATCACTTATCTCGTACATGCCTCATTTTGTTGGTGTTTTCTCTGCGGTACCTTTGTCTACTTGTCCTCTTTCACTTCCCCACTGATAGTGGTTTTGGGCCATATTTTCTATGAGAGCATAAGCAGCGGTGTAGGATTTATCCATAAGCGCACCTCCTGCGGCAGCGTCTATCGTTAATCTTGTATTGTAGAGGAGACCATTATAGAAGGTATGTATAATTAACTATTCTTCCAAGCCATTATGTGGGCATAGTCTCATCATATCCTTGTATCATTCCCAAGCATCGAAAAGGGACTCGTTGTCCTTTTGTCTAAAATCACTTATTTGAGATCTTAGCATAGTTGTTTTGCTTGGTGGGAAATACCTTGCAAGCAAAACTTTCTTCAGCTCATCCCATGTGGTAACAGAGTTTGTGGGTAGAGATTGGAGCTAAGCTCAGGCTCTGTCTCTTAAAGAAAAAGGGAAAATACGAAGTCTTATTGCCTCTTGACTGACCCATTGTTCTTAATCGTATCTGCGTACTGTAGAAATATTGATAAATGAAGATTGGGGTCTTCCATCGACCCTCCATAAAACTGGTTCTATTGTACAACAGACAACAAAGAAGGTTTCAGTTCAAAGTTGTTAGCCTCAATTGGAGGAGCAGCAATGCTATTATGCGGTTCATCTTGCGAGGGAATAACATAGATTTGAGCGGGCGTGGAGCAGTTTGTGCAGCCATTTCTTCGGTTGGTTGAGGAACAGGAGATTCGAGTGATTCACGAGGTGGAGTATTATGCAAGAGATGATACTCTTGAATGTGGCGTCTAAGTCTGAAATACCGCTCGATATCGTTGATTTGTTTGTATAACGGCTCGCCTTGCGAACGAGTGTTTAGCATGCAAATAAGAAAAGAAAAAGAAAAGAAATAGAGAGGTTTTGCTCTAGTCTCTACTGCGTGACAAAAGAGTAGCAATATCGACTTAAATCAGTCCCCGGCAACGGCGCCAAAAACTTGATCGGAATACACTGAGGTATCTAATGATTCGGACTGCAAGTGCACAGTCTTATCGTGTAGTTTTAAAAGATATCGAACCACAAAGACTGATGAATCGAACTACCGTCTTCTATTGTTACTTTGCAAATCTAAAGCTAATGAATGTTTGATTGGGTTGTAGGGAAACTAAATACTAAATTGAGTTTAATTTTAATTATCAGTAAGCGAAACCACCAGTATGTAATAGTCGAACCTCGGGAACTAGCAACCAGTTGGGTGTCTTTGTATTTTCAAAACAACTTTCAGTAAAATCTATTTAGTTTAAAAGCCCTCGTCTCACACTGTCGTTTTATTGATCTAGGCTATGCAGTTAAGTCCGAACATACGCTTCTACCATCCCGCAGGAGTTAAAAACACTTTTTGAAAACATAATAGAATCTTAATTAACTTTAAAGTGCTTCCGCTGTATTTTAAGCCAATGCCTAATTACTAATGTCCAGTTGAAAGATCTCAAACTTCCACTTTGTTGACCCTAACCTCTATCCGTTCTTTACTTTCGTAACAAAACAATTGATCGATTAAAAATAGTAACTTAGACCAGAAAAAGGTTTTGTAGTAAAAATTACCCCAACTGAGTCACTCGATCCCTTGGTTATGTGACCTTACATACCGATATACGAATTCTAGCCTAGCATAGTGTCAGACCAAATCACAGAATAATTCCAGAGACAAAACAAAATAAACATGATTATATTAATTAAAAGTAATAACAATTCATAAAAATAAACCCGATAATAATTCTGGATACGGGTACAATCACTTCTAATTCTTGACTAGAAGCACTCCTGCACAAACTGTAGGCTTTGCTTCGATCGGGAATAGAGACAATCGTACAGAAAAATAAATGCTAGAGGAAGTATAAAATTGCAAGAAAAAGAATAATGCTTAAAGAAAATTGCTTTAGGAAAAATGAATTCTCCAAAATTTCTAAAACGTCCCACCCCTGTTCGTTGTGTCCAGGGTCCTATTTATAGCCCTCTGTGTGATATGTTGGTTTTCGAAAATGTAGGAACACTTTGTGTTCCTTTGAGAAATAATAGGACTACTGAGACGGTTATGTTTCCATGCATTAACTGAGTGGATCGGAGGAATAGGATGGCCGTTGGATTTGCGTTTGAATTAGTTTTCTTCCGTTGGATTTGGCAGTACGTGGTCAAAGAAGAAAAAAGGTGGGCTTGTGACATTCTTCAAGTCCAAGTGACGATGGTCACTTGGTCCATTACGTCCGTGATAAACGGCAGCGTACCTTGATGATCGTCAAGGTCTTTGCTATAGTGAGCCACGTGCTCACACGCCTTGTGATGGGCTTAAGCTGGTTTCTTCTATTCTTCTTTGGCCCTTTTGCTGTCTTTGCACCCTTTTTCTTCATTTCTTCCAAAGTGTTTAACTTAATATTTATCTGCAAAAATAGATCAACACCTGCGTAATACCTATAAAATAATATAATTTAAAATAAAATAAGGGAAATAATTTATGTATATCAAGCCAAAAATATCATATATTTGTGTGTTATTACTAAGTGAGCCTTTTGTATTACCAAGTTCATAACTGCAAATTAACTCATTGACATTGTTTGCTCTAACAAACTCCTTTATTTTATAGATTTAAAATAGAAGTTAAAGTTGAATATGATGACCACAAGGGCACCTTTGTGTTTTGGGATAAGGAATTTATAACATTTACTAAAATGTCTGCTAAATTATTAAGAAAACTCATGAAGGCGATGAATAATTTTGATTCTATTAGAATTAGCATTATTGTTAATATCACTCCATTCTATTAAATGGTAAAACACCAACACTTTGATGCTTGCATAGGCTGGAGAGGACAACCCTATGATTTGGCCAACACACCTCGACATTTTGTTGAATAAAGAAATGGCATTCCATATCAAGTATTAATCTTTTACCAATAATATTCAGTTATCACAATACTTAACGAGGATAATGTTTACAACAAATTGAAGGACTACCTAACCCAAAATGAGGTACAATCTATTTATTTCAACATTCCTTTTTTGATCTTACACTTGCTTATGTATGTGATATTGATATACTTTTTTTACCAGCTTATCTCAAATGCTTATGTTATAGATATCTCCCCATCTGATCCAACCGATCATCCAAACCAACTTATTGTATGCCCTTAAACCTTTAATGAATTTTATTTGATCTTTAAATTAAATTCCCCTTTTACAATGTTACAAATCTTTTTTATATGTCATGTGTAAATGACACTTCTTCTGAGCTATCATTATCTGCTCAACTATCCTCAACTGCTAACTATAATACCCCATTTCTATCCAACGAATTATATAAAATTAGAGTTACCAAATTTCCAACAAACAAATGAAATGCTACAATTTCAACTTAAAGTAAAGAAATTCAACACAGATACATAACACTTTAAACTCGGATGAACTAACAGCAACATAAATTAATCTTTTAAAACCAAAAGCTTTCATAACTACGCAACGAAATCATAAAATTCGACTTAAAAGAATGTAACATCTTTATCCAACTGAAACAACTCCAAATAAAAAGTACTTAACGAAAATAAACTTAAAATTCAACAATTGAAGTAATAACAACTATACAACAACAAACATTCATCCCCCCGAGTGTTACGTATCAGAGCAATGACACCGACTCGAACTACTGAAGGTAAACTTCCTTCACTCTGGATTACCTACACGTTACCAACATATGGGTAACATTCAAACAAAAGGGGTGAGATATCGAACAATATAATAGAATGTATGATAAATAATATATTAGAAACATTTCATACAAAATCACCACTTCGTAGCTCTTTAACAATATTAACATCATTAATCTATCCACACAACAACTCAGAATATAACATAGAATGCGACTTGTTTTTATGCACATGCATGTGGTACCAATGGAGCAAAACTCCTAACTTAATAATCTGCCAATTAATAAAGGCATCAACAAGGCATAAGCCTTCAACTTTATATTTTTGCCAATCCAGGCCAACTTACCGAGCATGAGCTCCAACTTGATATGTTATGTATGCGACAACAGTATGAATGTAGTAACAACAACAACAATAATTCAACAACAACTCAACATAATTCACCATTGGCCATAAGCCTACAACTTAATACTTGCCAAAATTTAGAGGCATCTCAACAAAATTCATCAGCACCTTCCAATTCTCAATTTATAACAAGCATATAATACAGCGTATCAACCAAAATATACTACGGCGTCCTGCGTAATTATACGAGCAATTCGACTATATCCGGCTAAGTAGTTTTCTACTAAAATACTAATTTTCTCTCCTACAGTTACTAAAAACTCTACTAAATTACTGGGACTTCTAAACTAAAGTAATTAACCAACTCAGCATGCACGTGCACTAAGGAATAAGGGAGAACTATGCGCCCCTCGACATGCACAGGAACAAAGAAAGAATTAACAAATAACATGTGCCCCTCGGTACCACCTTCCGCTTTGTGCAACTCGACACAAATATTGTGCTCCTCGGCACGCCATGCAGCCTAATGCCACTCGACACCTAACACCTGTATTCCCCGACACACCTTGCATCCTAATGCTGCTCAGCGCCTAACACCTATGTCTCCCGACACCGCGTGTCTTTAAAAATTTTGCACATACATCATCAGTTCTATGACGAACATTTACCCAACCCTTCAGTATCCTCCTCGACCACTAATTTCCAGCCAACAACATGAAATAACACAGCGACTTAACGACCACATCAACATAATCCCTAGTTTCTGACCAACCACTCGAAACAACACAACAACTTAACGACCACATCAAAATGTGATAATCTACACTAACATATTCATCAATTATACCTGGCAGTACACTGACAATTCATAAACGGCCACAACATGAAAAACTGCCAAGTTCAAGAAACAGATCCAGAATCATACGCATGACAGACATATATACGGCCAATCCCCACATTACATTCATCATAAGCCCCATTATATAGTCAAAACCCCACCCTTACCTGGATTGAAGGTCTCTCTACAAATCTCCGGCCATAATCCTTGTCTTGCCTTGCTCGACAACCATGCAACCTTGCTTCTCTTCTGCGCAGCTTTTCACGGTCAGCACACCAAGACTTTCTATTCTTCAACTAACCAAATTTCTTATGTCAGCTTAACCTTATACCATTAATCCTATTGGGCTTAACTTACACACCCCCACTTTACTACTTCCAACTAATAAAATAGACCCAACACAATTATTAGATTACTCTACTAATTCTAACATTATTATTATTATTAATCAACTAATTAATTAACTAATAATAATCTAGCAACTTATGCTAACAATTCACAACATCTCACAACTTCAACGAGTAATTCGAAAATAATTAATTAAATAATTAATTAAATAACAGACGTTACACTAACCATGCTTGTAGTCCTTCAGCAAGCTCCTGTAGCACACTTGCCAAGAGGGTTGCCATATCTTTGTCAATTAATGATCTTATTCAGGTTGAAGACATTACTCCTAAACAGTTTGCCACTAAAGCCAAGCCTAGAAAGAAGGTCAAGCTTGTAAAGAAAGAGTAATATGGTTGGCCTATTTCAGAAACTGCTAATTTTTTTTATGCATAATTAAACAATACACCCTTTTGTAAAGTGAATTCCAACTATTTTTTAATTTGACTATTTTGGGTGTAACTATGCTTTTTATATTCACTATGATCCAATATTAAACTGTTATAGTGATCATCTAAGTGTTTTGTAATGAATCTATTATGTGGTTCTATATTTTTAATGCAAATTTCTATTTGTCACTTATCCTTAGTATGAGTTACACACTATTTTCTATTGCACTTAATAAGGATTGTTCAACTGTTGCATCATTTGTCATTCAACTCATATGAATAAGTTATTTGTTAATTGTTATTCCACCTTCATCTTACAAAAACAAACTCTTGTCCTGTATTTGTTATTAATTTCTTAACAACATTATTAAGTCATAATTTGATGGTAGAATAATATGCAACCGGACACACATCTGATTACATTTACACACTTCACATTTATGTTTTGTATGACAACCCTGTATGCCTTTATACTTTTGATCAGCATTGAGATAATCTGAGGAGTTCGTTTCATGATGATGAGTGATACTTCCAAGAATGATTATGTACCAAACCTTAAGGTTTTTGATGAGGTATTTGGGTTTCTGTTCCACATACCCTTCTTTGAATATATCCTTTGCTTTTCCAGAACTCAGAAAACCTTCAGATGTCATGTTGATCAATCTGACTCCAGTTCTATCATGACTATATAATTTGAAAATATCTCCTTCAATGATGAAGATATTCTTTCCAAAGATGCTTGAGTAGACATACCCACTGGAAAATGCATACGCATGTATCCATAATTTTTAAGCAAATCTATGACAACTGGTCCACAAAGACGATCGAAGTAAACTGACCATCCTTGAAGAGAAACCACATCTAGGAGATTGCAGCTATTTGTTGCAAGATTTTCGAAATCCACGAGAGCTTCAGCAAGAACTTCCAATTCTTTTACAAGTTTGGATATAAAGATGTCTGAAGGATGTTCTTGTTGAGGTTTTTGATATTGACCTTGAATTTCCGTAGATAATTTTTGATGAGCCATTTTTGAGAGGATGAACATAATGCAAGCTCAAACTAGTACTAAGAATTTTCCAGGGTTTGAATGATTATTGGGAGGAGATTGATGAGGCGAGGAATGTGAATCAATGAGAGGGTTTTTTAAAAATATTTTGGAATGATGGAAAAACATTTTTGAAGTTGTAAAAGAAATCTGATAAGAGGGTAAATAAGTAAATAAAATTTTATCTCACGGTTGACTTGTTTCCCAACATGTCACGTCAAGTGTTAGAGGTGGTTCAAAAAAGATTGTTGTCTTTAATTTGAATTATCGACTATTCATTAATACACCATTACATTTATTTAGATAAGCATTTATTGATTTGAAGTACTATATCCCATAAGACATTAATAAGAATAGAACATACCTTATAAGACCATATAATAGCCAGAGGACTTAAATGCTGAACAAATACTTGACGTCATCTTCTATGCTTTAGAAACTGGATTTAAAGTATCTGGATTTTTAAATTCTTGTCCTTCATGAGTTGCAAGAGGCTGGAGCCAAATGCCATAACAGGCGTTTCAATTATGCTTCTGAAAATATTTGCAACAAATAATTTGATTCTTGGGTCCACTCTTGTTAGTTCTTCCAGAGTTTTTGACAACTTTGGGTTTAAACAGCAGAATAGTCATATTTGCAAGAAATAAACCTAGTAGTTTTAGCTAGGCGTTTTTCTATAGGTTCATAAGCACATTCCTATTTTTCTTTTCCCTTATCTTTAGACACAAACCCAACATAGACAAATAGGAATGAAGAGTGTTAGGTTTGATTTCCTTATCAAAATTGCAGTCGTCATAGAAGTTATAACCAATACCATTGGTTCCATTTTTGCTAACGCCATATATCATAGAAGCCATCATGCTTCTCCATATGCTTCTGGCTAGTAATTTTCGAAAAGATTTTTCATATTTCATGGTGACATCATCACTACTCTCAGAAGCTTCTAGAAGAGTTCCCGTGCCTTTAAAGGAAGAGTTCTCATCTTTGAGAAAGAAAAATTCTTCATTTAAAATCGAGAGATCTTCCTTAAGTTCGTTGTTTTCAGAAGATGTGGATTCATGGGACTTTTGAAGTTCCTTGAATTCAATCTTGAGTAACTCGTATTTTTCCAGAATTTCAACTAAAGAAGAAGTTAATTCAGAATGGGTAAGGTAAGAAAACACCTCTTTGGAGAATATATCTTATGTGTCTGAATCTGATTCTGCTTCATCTTCTGGAGGGTCTCTTTTCAACAGATGTTCCATCTTGAGCCATTAATGCTACGTTAGCACGTTCATCTTCTGAGTCGTCTTCTGAGGATTCATAATCATCCCAAGTTGCCATTAGTCCTTTCTTCTTGATCCTAAGAGATTTCTTCTTGGACTTGTCCTTTTGTAGTCCAGGACAATCATTCTTGTAGTCTTCTGGCTCGTTGCACTCATAACAAGTGACTTCTTTACCACTAGACTTCCTCTGATCAAATGTAGACTCAAAGTGACGTCATATCCTTTTAGTACTTCTGAACCTGTTGCCTTGATTCTTATTCCAGAGACAATTAACCCTTATGGATAGTAAAGACAACTCATCTTCATCTTCATGAGAATCTTCTTTCGAATCCTCAATCTCTTCAGCTTGAAGAGCTTTGGACATCTCTGATTTTCTAATAGATTTGAGTGTAATAGATTTCCCTTTTTCCCGAGGTTCATCCTTATCTAGCTCAATCTCATGACTTCTTAGATAAGTCACCAATTCCTCTAGAGAAGTGTTATTCAGATCCTTTGTAAGATTGAGCGCAGTTACAATAGGCCTCCATTTGGATGGAAAGCTTTTGATAATCTTCTTCACGTGATCTGCTGTTGAGTATCCTTTGTTCATAACTCTTAGTTCTGAAAATAAGGTTTGAAACCTTGAGAACAACATCTTAATTGTTTCATGATCCTCCATCTTGAAGACTTCATACTTCTGAATTAGGGTCATAGCCTTGGTTTCCTTGACTTGATAATTTCCTTCATGATTCATTTTGAGAAAGTCAAATATAGACTTATTTGAGTCTCTATTTGTGATCTTCTCATACTCAGTGTAAGAAATAGAATTCACCAAGATATTTCTTGATTTGTGATTATTCTTACAATTCTTCTTTTATTGATCAATCATAGCTTTTCTTTCAAGCTGCTTCCTATTCTCATTTGTAGGATGTTCGTAGCCATCTACTAACATGTTCCAAAGATCAACATCATGACCTAGAAAGAAACTTTCTAGTCTACCTTTCTAGTACTCAAACTTTTCACCATAAAAAATGGGAGGTTTAGCATTGTAGTTATATTTATCAGAAACTGGAGCAGGTGGTAGTGGAACAGGATCACCATAGTGTTTCTAAAACTCATCTGGATCTTTATCTGACACGGTTAAGTGTTTGATAGATATCAATACCAGAACTAAAACTCTGATGCCAATTGAAGGTGTGAGAAACACAAGAAAGTTGGGATTGAATTGGGTTGCACTAAATATAATCTTTTTGCAACTCAAAACACAAAGATAACAAGTGAATAAAAATAGATGAATAGAATTATTTTTATCCTGGTTCATTGTTAACTAAGTTACTCTAGTCCACCCCACAAGGTGATTTGCCTTATACACAAGGACATCTTGCAAACAACCACAACAGAAGTTGTAGCAGAAGCATAAACAAGATAGACAGACTCAAGACTCACATGATAGACATTCATTCTCTCCCTAAATTGTTGCATACATCAAGCAACAACACTAGACTAGACTCGATGACACTTTTCTCCCCTTTTTTAGCCAAAAACTGACATAACCTAAGTAGAAAGAACCTGATACACAAAAAGAATCAACATAAGCAAGAATTGACTCAAGAAAAATAAAATAAATAGGCTCTATGACATGATGTAGGACTAACAACACCAAACTGACTCAAAAGAAACAACAAAAGGAAACAAATAGAAAAATCAAAGATAAAAACTAAGGGTTAAAAAATGACTCAAAACAAGGACTTAAACAGACTCAACAAAAACAAAAGAAAAAAAAGACTAAAAAAGGAAACAAAAAGACACTTTTTTTAACTTTTCTATTTTTTAGATAGATAGCAAATATCATCTATCCAAGACTACCTCTTGAGTCAATGAAATTGACCCAATCTTCATCAGCATCTGAGTCTGAATTAAGTATTTGATCATTCCTTTTCTTGAGGGACTTCATATTTGTTACAAATGTTTTCCCTATTCTGGATGTTCCAGTAGATATTCCAACATTTGTTACAGTGTTGGACACTACTCCCTTTGAACCAGAACCCACTTCCTTCTTGGTTTCTAGCTGAAGAGCCTTCTTTGCATCAATAACTTTGGAATATTTGCTCATGTTGAAACGCAGTTTGTGAGGATGGTGAGTTTGTAAGGACTTTAAATACATATAGAGTTACCTAGTTTGTAACGAAACCTTGCTTGTAATAATAATCTAGTCAATGAAAGCGTTATTGAAAGGAGATAAAATCCACCTTAGTAAAAGTGAACCACTTACCATAGGAGAGACACATTTATGTTCAACTTTCTCTCTCTAAGATTTGACTGCTGGAAAAATGTTACAACATTTGAAATGACATTCTCCATGCCATTGAAAATGATTCTTATGAGATTGCACACTCCACTAGGTGAAGGAATATAGTTGGCATACCGTCCAAACAATTACTACTATAATTCTTTAGCAGTGCAATTCCAAAACTACCCCTCATATTATTAATGTAACTTGCACCTCAAGTTATGATGAAAATACTTCCTAAAGCTTCCCAGCCATACCAAGCTTATGAGTGTTAAGATAAACCTATAGCAAGATCCATGGCACAATGATGATAGAACCAATGACTTTGTTTTGCAAGCAGAATAAAATCCTTGTACTTTGATTGCAATAACATGTCACACTACAATTTCATGACATTCAATTTGAAATTGTATTCTTTTAGTAATCAACCCAATTAAAAATACACTTTGCTTCAGCAATGTACCTAATCTTAAAGATATAGTAGAATTCAATTAATTCTAATCCAAGTGACCAGAATATCCTCCAATAATACAATCTTCTTCAGACTTGACCAATAGCTTTTTACTCCAAGGCTCACCATCATTTTATATTTCATATCCAAATAATGAACCCCTTTTCTAAAAAAAATGTTGTTTTCTTGAGAGCATTCTTATTCAGTGCCTGTCAGTCCTTTAGAGTCATCCATAATGTTTGGAGTATCAAACTGCTGTGATGATGTTCCAACATCTGGTTGAACATCCATACCTTTCTCAATGAACATATCACTAATTTTGATCATGAAGTTAACATCATTAAAAGTACTTCTCTCAGTAGAATAACTCAGAAACATACCTTGTTCTCATTCAAGGACTAGATAAGAACCTTTGAAGACTTCACATATACTAGATTTTTCTTTGTTATAGATCACAAAAGAAAAACATACATATATGTTTCTATCCTCCAGGACACTTACCTTGCGTTGGACTAAATAGATCCATAGAACTGGTTATAAAGCCTTTGTAACTGTCTGATGTTGCACCTTATGGTGTAACATCTTGATTTTATCTTCCTTGAACATCAAGCAAAAGGATAAGCTATTAAATACTTGTGGAGTTCACAAATATCCATTGTTTTTAAATCCTTATAAGAAATCCATACATCTCATTAGAAATAAAACATTCTTCCTTGATGACATATACCGGACCTTGATCACACACTTGACTTATGTATAACTCAATAGTCACCAGTCTTTTAGTAAGAAGACCATTACCAAAACTTAGATACTCTATCATGTATTCTTTAGATACCCAATGCCCTTAAACTTCCCTTTTAGCATCAACAACAACAGGAACAATTGATAGAATGAGACTAAACAACCACCAGAACCACTTTTACTGCAGTCAAGTGTCTGGAACAGTCAATGCCAAAATATCAGTCATATTAGTTGAAGATCTTAGAAAGGTATGATAGATAAGGCAATTATCACCTTCCCTGGGTTTTAACCACTGCTTGGTTGACCCATGTTAAACTTGACCTTTGAGAAAGTAACCAAAACTATTAAGATCAACTTTTCACATAAGAGACATCTTTAGTACAAGTATGTGCCTTTAGCTTGAGTATTATGATGTCTAGCACAATATTGAGACATTAAGATTGACATCTTTGACTCAGCTTGCCTTTTGATAAAAACACCCTTTTATCACCTAAGTTTTCTCTTTTCCACTTATATCTTGAACACTCTATCCTTTTTATACTTCCAATCATCTTTCCACTTGAGAAACCTCCTCCAACAGAACTGAACTACCCTTACAAAATTAATCATGATATCAAGTTTAAGGATGATGAAGTCACCTCACCCTGAAAATAAAAGATGATAGACAATCCTTCCTTCTCTTATGACATAAGATGAGAGATAGTCACCTCTTATTTTCTTCATGGTTGACAACCCTCTCTATTCTTGATGCACATATCTTTGAATAAACAGCCAGCTCATCATCAGATAATTCTTCAAAACAGAAATCTTCATTAGAAGTCCATCTTCCATTCTAACTAGTAATATCCTTGGTATATTCATAATCATAATTAATTTACTAATTAAATCAAGAAATAAAAAACCCATACAGTTGTTCTTAAGATAAGTAGGGAATTATGCTCCACAAATATCCAATGTCTTCACACTCATATGAAAGCTTTAACATTGATTGATCTATACTCTAGTTCCATCCTTTTTTGAGCATCACAGGCTTGTTGAAGTCAGTACATATGTTCTAGACATTTGGTCTAGACATTATATCCAATCTCCTTAACACCTGGTTGGATTGCCTTCCAAGATACACAATAGTAATAAGAAATCCTTCATTAGAGACCAGGACACAAGTTCCTAAAAGTTGGAACAAAAATAATTCTCTTTTTGTTCTTCAATGGCTTGTCACTTTCATGTCAAACCTCTTGAGTAGAGACCATAGTATCTTTTTCTTGATCAACCTCTCATCTGAACTCTTTTCATCATAATACACTTATATGTTCCTTTATGAGTGGACTTGAGAAATTCCCAAGTATATTTGGCCATATTACAAGTGATACAGAGTGCTTACTAATTTCATAGATCATGAAGTTGATAATTTCATAATGACAAAGATCCAACTCAACCTTTTCCCTTCTATCTCTTCAGCACCAGGATTCTCCTATCCTGACAATTCTTCAAGACCTATTGTCGTTTGTTTACCAGAATGCTCTCATTCTAGCCTTCCAAAAAGAACAGTAGTACCAGAAAAATACTCCCTGAAGCTCACCTAATAGACCATGGTGCATGCTCTGATACCAAATGAAATTTATCGTACAAGAAACACATGTTAATAATCCCAACATCAGAACAATGTCAAGAGAGATGTTAGAACACCTGTTGACAAATTGAATAGATTTATCAAGATATGATTGATACTGAAATTAAATTGTGGAATGATAAATAAGACAGAGAATTGTTAACTCAGTTCGGTGAAACATCATCTACTCTGGGGGCTACCAAGCTAGGAAGGAAATCCATTATCAGTAGTATCAATTTAAATCCTAAACAGTCCCAGTTTACAACTTCTCACTTAGTCCCCACCCAATGCAACGTCTACCTAGAAATCACCATCTAGATATGAGAAATCCCATATCACTTCCTAAATCACCTTAAAGATATCCAATTATCCCAATCCCAGTGTCTATATCAAGAAACAACTCAACAAGAAGATTACACTTTCAATATAAATATACTCAGTTAAGACTCTTAACAAAGAACAATACTTGGTGTTGCTTAAAAGCTTAAACCAATAATATTACTCAACTCACTACCTAAAGGTTTCTGAGTGAGAACATTAAGTCTACCACAAGTATCAAAAGATACATGGGTGACTTACACCCAAAAAGAGACTCTCAAAATCTAAGACTCTAAGCTTCCCCTAATTTACAAATTATGAAAAACTTAATTGAAATAATTTTTACATTAGGTTTAGGTCTTCTCTTTAAATACACCTCTGCAGTCCATGGGCTTCAAATTCTGCATCTAGATATTTCTTGATCCACAAGATGAGTGATGCACAAATTATGCAGTAAAATCTCCTTAAATCTTGGAACAAACAATACCAAGTTTTCTAAATTTTCTCAAGGCACAATTTAGTAACTTATGTACAGTTGGATATACAATACTTATTTCAGATTAAATCTTATCGACCTGCGTAATTTACTGAGATATATCCAAAAGGAATATTACAAAATCTAATTAAATCTGTCAAGATTTAAATAGCCTGTACATGTTCTGGTACAGAATGTCACAACATCTAACAAAACATCTTTCTTCAATGAACCTGCCCAGCATGTTAGAACATCTCCCATAACATCTTTGTTGTGAACTATGTTTTAGCAAAATTGTCGCCAATCCCAAAACCATGGTACTAACACATTTATTTCTTCTCTATGTATATTATGAAAAATTTAGTAGTAGAAATTCTATAATAATCGGTTTCCCTAGTGCATTTAAACATTTTATGAGATGAGTGAACCTCTTTTGAATGTAGGCAATGGTTTCACCATGCTTCATGAAAAATAGATCAAACTCTTAATTCAATATATTGACTCTAGCTTGTTTGACTTCATTAGTTCCCTCATGGGTAACTTATAATGCGTTCCACATAGCTTTATCGGTCTCACAATAGGAAACACGATAATATTCATCAAGACCAAGAGCGGATATGAGAATTTTTTCTTTCCAATCACAAGCCTACAACTTCTTATCATTATCATCCCATTGTGCTTCCGGTTTAACTGTGACAACACCATTAACATTGGTAACTTTAATTTCATTAGGACCATTGATAATGGAGTTCCACACTCCCTTATAATATAAGTTGGTATGGATACACATATAAGCTTTCTGATAACCATAGTTTTCACGAGTGAAGATGGGCGCTCTATTGTACTCACTTTAGGTTTGGAAGCCATATTTTACCAAGAGTTTTTGAAGCACAGAATGAACCGAAGCTCGTGATACCACTTGTTAGATAATGGAAACTTATATAGAGGGGGGGGGGGGTGAACAAATCCCAAGTTAAAAACTTTTTTAAAAATTAGTTTTAAAAACTTTGGCACGCAGAAACCACCCAGATAAACTATCGTTTAATCTGAACCGTTATTGAAAAGCTCAAATATGCGTTAAACCAACCAATATAGTATGGTATGATAATGATAATCAATTGAGACAATATATTTTCATAACTAACACGCTTGAATGTTAAAAACAATCAAAACCTAATTCTAATGAAATCAAATTAACAAAATGCAATGAGGAAAATTTTGAAACACTTGGTGTGCAACTTGATATTTCAAATTTTCCTTTTGAATTTGTTTATGTGAAACTCAACTACACTCCTAAGAATTGTAGTCTAATTACTAAAGAAGTTTCAAGCTTGATAACTGTTGTACCCCAAAATTTTCCCTCTAATTTCTCAAGATATTTCCTACAAAGATCTTCAATACCTCAAGTTTGCACAAGTATCGACTAGGTCAAATAATCTCCTTAGCACTAATGCCTCAAATTAGGGTTTGAGTTTGTACAAAGGCAATTGGATTTCTAATGTTTCAAATGAATTTCATGGATCATTATGGACCCTCAGGATTTATTTTTGTCAAGTTTCAAGTTTTGGATCGCAATTTCCAAGAAAGTCATTCAAATTACCAAAAGGGCAAAATGACCAAAATTAGGGTTTTGATTGAAAATGACCGAACTTTGATTTTTGAACTAATACCTGGCTTATTGGTTGGAAGCATGATCTCAAGGATCCGAGCGCATCATTTTGACCTAATTGCACATTTCAATTCATCTCCTGAGATTAGTGGATTAATAGAATTCGATCAACTGATGGGAAAAGTCAACTGTACACTAAAAAGACAATCTTTGACTTTTTGACCAAAGTTGAGTCCCAAAAATCATATTTCATCAAGACATCCAAAATATGAAATTTGATCATGAAAAAAATCAAGAAATTCAAAGATCCAACTTTTGCAAGACTTGGAAATTTTTCTAAGTTAAGTTCATTGCTTCATGACATCTTGTCACTACAATTCAAAATAGTTCAAGTGTTACAAATAATTCAAGTTATTACAAAGTGGCATTTTTGCAAGTTTACAAATCCTAAACTTTGTATTGTTTGGACATTTTTTTTCTTTCTTTAACTCAAAACCTTGCCATAATAATTTGTCTTTGATACAATTTGCATAAATTGTTCCACAAACCAAACTTGTTTCATGCTACAAACTACGTTGTCCAAGTTATTGCTGAACAAAGTATGATATGTTACTTCTACATATTGCCACAACACTCCAAAACCCCGCTCCATTGTTGTCCTACAAAAAAACCTTGTGTTATGCTGCACCACAAACCTGTCACAAAAAACCTACATATGTTGTCCTATACAGTCCAAAATTGCTCTATGCAGTCTGCCCCAACCTGCATCATAACAGCCACAAAATTGCACCAAAATGGAAAAAGAAAATTGTGTGGAAAAGGTATCAAAGTAGTAGGCAAAAACAGTTCAAAATAACTTATTTTGTTTCCCTCCTAAACCTCAGTCAAGGATCTACAAAAGGCACTGTTTCATAAGACATAGGGGGGATTTTTTGAAAAAAAAGAGAGAAGAGAAAAACAGAACTTTTGTAAAACTCAACTCACTTTCATAAGACCCTGCTCATCTCCAACTCTACTTTCACCCACAGAACAGAAAAATCCTCAACCCATTATTGTACAACCTTGTAAACTCTCCCATAAACCTTCTAAACACTTCACATCACATAGATATTATTCAAGCACAAGAACAGTTTCTGAAGTACCCTTATCCTCAACTTCTAAACAAAGGATAGTACTGTGCAAACTTGACTGTTTGGAGTTGGTTCAGAAACCATCAACACAAAGGAGGTTTAAAAACTCTCTAGAGTTTCATTAATATCCACACATCTTGAAGGGTATTCAGACTCAAAACCTAAAGTGCAGTTTCAAGGTAAGTCATTTTAACCTTAAATTTCCCATACATCATTTTTGGTTTATTTATGAAGATAGGGTGTAGCAATCAGTACTCTTGAAGTTAATCATTTACTTGATGTTCATGTTTATCATTTATATGTTGAAAACTAACTGATTCATGCAAAATAATGGTGGTAGAAGCAAAAAACAGCAGCATGAGTCGACACACACCCACACGCGTCAACTCATTCTAAGTGACAAAACAGGGTATGAGTCGACACATGGCCTTATGCATCGACTCATATTGTTATCCAAGTCCCAAAACAGAAAGATGGAAGGTGAATGAGTCGACACAAAATGCATATGTGTCGACACAAGCAGGAAATGAGTCAACACATCCCATTATGCATCGACTCATACTGATTTGATTTGGTTTGGTAGGGGCGAGTAAAAGTTATGTGTCGATGCATAACAACATGTCTCGACACATAACAGTTCAAAGTGTAGTTTTTCCTTCTTTTTACATTATTTTTTCATTGTATATATATATATATATATATATATATATATATATATATATATATATATATATATATATATATATATATATATATATATATATATATATATATATATATATATATATATATATATATATATATATATATTCTTCATTACTGTCCACTTATTCGATATGGTTGTAATAATTAGACACCCATTTCATCCCCATTTGCAAATTGTATCCCCATCCCCCTAATGATGTAATAGCTTAGGATTTTTAATTTCCGCAAGTTTACCGCTTTTCATATAATTGCTAGTAAGATAGGGTGTGTATGATAAGATAAAATCAATCGTTAGCAAAACCTAATCTCAAAGACTAAATGCATGCAATCAAACACACTTCACACACATGCACCTCTAGGGTAATCTCACTTGTTGCCTCGGAAAATAGTCATGTCCCTCAAATATGGGTGTTTTAGCAAAGACCCTCGATAAAAATATTGTAGTCCCTCGATGTCCCTCGACGTTGCCTTCGGTAAAATGATCTTAGTCCCTACGAAAATTGCTAAAACATCTCATAGGTTGCCTTTTACGACTATACAATTGACCCGCGCCCGTCCCTTCACATCCAACGACGAGGCTTCTCACTAATCAATGGTAAGATAGCCACATATAAAGGAGGAGGAAAAGAACATTAGACCTTTTGAGTAGGTAGGACGTTCGTAGTTTCTTGCTCTTCAACTAAAACCATTTTCCACACTTACACTTTTAAAAACATCTTCAAAAACAAACATCTCTTTGAACTATTTTCAAAACCAACACTTTGTACGCATTCTTATAGAAACGAGAATCATTACAAAGTTCACCGCAACAAAGTAATTTTTGCAAAATATTTTCAAACCCATACCACAAAGCATAGCAAGCAACTAAGAGCCCGTAGATAACTACAAATGAAAAGGGTGCTAACACCTTCCCTTTTCATAACCTACCCCCAAACTCAAGAAAATAATCTCAAAGGCCTTTACTATTCTTTTCACCCTTTCCTTATTGGATCAAAGAAAAGTCGGTGGCGACTCTTGCTATCCGCAATAATTGCGACCAAACACAAAACAACCAAGTCAGTTCTCCCACTGTATTACAGAATTGGAGACCCTACTGGGGAAAATCTTAAAAGTGAGGTTACCTTAGGGCTAGATCACCTTTACTTACTTTCCTTGTTTGACTTGATTGCTTTACATTTTTGGGTCCTTGTTTTGGTTATTGTTAAAGACCCTACACCCGGATCTAGGGCACCTTTTAGGTAAGTAGCAATAAATCATGGAGGTTGTACGGTGTAGACCGATATGGGCGAAGTGATAGCTACGTTAGCATGATACTCTAGTTTGTACTAATGTTCCTTGAGTCAGTCAAGGATAACATTAGTCTTCCTTATAGTGTCATTAAGCGCTAACTAACCTTTAAAACCTTTAATTGACTCATCCTAAGCTAATAGAAAGTAGTGAGATGGCTGGATTTGGTTCTGACCGAATATTGGTTGATACTCGATGCTACACTCATTGAGATTAGACTTTTGGGATATTCTGGCCGCAATACTTTGGTGCTTGAGCTAGAACAATGCCTAAAAGAAAGGTCAGTGATATGAGACTCCTTAGAACCCGGTTACTATTAATAGGACAGGTTGAGCCAACTAAACTTCAAGAGGGTACTTACCTTTAAAACTCATGCAAGCCTTTAAACCTAAGGTCTCTGTGTGACTTATTTGTGTTTGTTATACTTGTGATTTCAAAGCATAATCGTAACATCATAACATGTCATGTACACTAACCATTTCAAGGGCCTGGAGATCTGTCTTTTCTTTTGTTTTGTAGGGCATGGATTCAATTTTTAGAAAGACCATCCAAATCAATTTTGTAGTGGTCCCTCCCAAGCTCAAGGAATTAGTCCTAAGAGTTCCTGAGAGCTCATCATTTAACAAGAGATATGGTCACTTGCTCAATTTGGTTACTACTGGATTTGACGAAGGTCTGATGAGTGTCCTGTTCCAGTTCTTCGACCCTCAACACCATTGCTTCACATTTCCAGATTATCCGTTAGTGCCCACGTTAGAAGAATTCTCCAAAATACTTGGTTCACCTATATTGGAGCAAGTACCTTTCACCGGTTTAGAACAAGATCTAGTTGTTGGAAGTGTTGCTATAGCTCTGCATTTGAAACCATCTAACATTGAATCCAATTGGGAAATAAGAAGTGGAGTTAAGGGCCTCCTTGCAAATTTTCTAATGAAGAAAGCTCAGATATTCTTAGATGCTATAAGTTACCATGCCTTTGAAGATGTCTTAGCCTTCTTAATCTATGGATTGGTTATGTTCCCCAATTTAGACCAGTTTATATATGTCAATGCCATCAACATCTTTCTTGCTCGCAATCTAGTGCCTACATTGCTTGGAGATATGCTGCATTCACTCCACACTCGTACCATGAAGAAATGAGGGACTCTTATGTGTTGTACACCTTTTCTCTATCGGTGGTTTATTTCGCACCTCCCTCGATCAGTATTGAAGAATGAGTTAGGCTTAAGGTGGAATCAAAGGATAATGTCTCTCTCTCTCACTCAGATATCTATTGGTGCCCTCACTCTCAAGAAGATATCTCTTTTATTGATCGCTGCAGAGAGTTCCCTAACGTGCCACTCCTTGGAATTAGAGGAGGCATCACCTATAACTCGTCTTTGGCCCTGCGTCAGTTCGGTTATGCCCAAAGGGATGGTCCTCACGATATGCTCATCCAGGGTATTGTGTTTGACTATTTAAATGATCTGCAAGATTATCACCAGAGGTTCATCCGTGCTTGGGGCATGGTGAAGAAGACTGACAACAACACCCTAGGACGCAAAAACTCCATCCCTTTGGAGCCTTAACTCATATGGGTGCGAGCTCGTGCTCAAAATCTCTTGATGCCATACGCTGCTATCCTGCCAGTGATCTCAGAGTCTGTTGATCAAGAGGACGAGTCTCACATAATTTTTCATCCTGATATGCCAACAAGCTTCAAAGAATTGCAAAAGTCTTAGATCCAGCTCAAGGAAGAATGAGACACCTTTGAGAACCAATTCTATGCCAGTGAGAAAAAGGTTCTGGAGCTCACAAAGCAGCTTCATGAAGAGTGAAATTTGAACACCTATATTGTGTCGAAGAGGATGCGTTCGACCTTTTTGTCTTAGGAGTTTTATGTTTGTATTTATTTCCTCCCTTCTAAGCCCTAAGAGGCATGATGTAATCAACTTGGATTTATTAATACGATGTGTGTTTCCTTTTGTCTAAGCAAATTTAAATATCCTAGTCTCCTTGAAATCATTTGCATATGCATCTTCATTCATCGTAACACAAAAAGGTTTCTTTTCATAACAAGTTTCCTTATCTTTCTACTGTTTATTTCAGTGAGAAGGATATTGAACAGACAATAAAGGATCTTCAAGCACATAATTCTCAATTCCAACAGATGTTCTTGGATCTGGCTAAAGGACAAGAGGACCTGAAGGCTCTCATGATCAAAGATAAGAAGAAGAAGGCGAAGAAACCAGCCGGTGTTTTGAATCTGGGAAGAAGGTTCAGAGGACCGGCCAAGCGAGCTATAGATTTCGCAACCTCGTCAGGTGAAGGAGATAATCAAGAAGAAAAGAACAAGGAAGGAAGTGACAACCCGAAGTCTGAGGAAGATGAAGCTGACTACTCTAAAGAATGGTATCCCCCTGCTGATGATACATACAAACAACTAGAGGATTGGCTCAATGCTATGGAGATCCAGAGGGTACCCAGCTGAATTTTAAAGAGTTAGGACTGGTCTCAGGGGTGGTCATCCTGCAGAAATTCAAGGTCCCCACATTTGCTAAGTACAACAGTGTCTCATGTCCTAAGCTTCATTTAAGGTCATATGTCAGGAAGATTCAACCCCATACTACTGATAGAAATATGTGGGTACATTTCTTCCAGGAAAGTTTGTCGGGGACTCAATTAGAAAGGTTCTATCAATTGGAAGGAATTAATATTCGCAATTGGGAAGATTTGGATGCTTCTTTCTACAAGCAATTCCAGTATAATGCTGATCTAGCTCCAACTCGAACGCAACTGCAAAGTATGTCCATGGGTTCTGGTGAGGGTTTAAAAAATTATGCCTAGAAATGGAGGGATCTCGCAGGAAGAGTCCAACCCCCTTTATTTGATAGGGAGATGGTGGATATGATCTTGGGCACGTTGTCTGGTCCATTCTTCAACCATCTGATTGGAAGCTCTTCAGTTGGATTTACTGAGCTGATCTTAACTGGTGAGCACATAGAAGCTGGTATTAAAAGTGGCAAAATTTAGAGGGATGCATTCTCAAACACGATGAAGAAACCCTTCACTGGAAAGAAGGAAGTCAGTGCTGCTTATGGCCAAAGAAATCACAACAAAGTTGAGCATCATCCGACGGTAGGGGCTGTTATGATTTCCAATCCCGCCTCAAACCAACAACGAAACAATCAGCACAGACTAGATGCGCCCAGAAGAAAGTTCACCCAAATCAACATGACCCTATCCCAAGTTTTGCCACACCTGCTGAAGTCCAACCTAGTGACCCTAAAGGAGGCCCCGAAGAATCCTAATACTTCTCGATGTGCCTACCATTCTGAAACTCCAGGGCATGATACAAACAATTGTTGGGCTTTAAAGAATAAGATACAGGATCTATCGAAGCAAAGGAGATTGAGTTTGACCTTCCAGAGACACCTAATGTAATACCAACTCCAATGCCCAAACATTGCCAAGGTGTCAATGGTGTTGATGATGATCGTTTTGTTTCCTCCGTGGATGAATTAACTACTCCTCTTTTGACTGTTAAAGAGAATCTATTGCGAGCCGTTTTATTTCTGGGATGTTGTGAAGGTTGCCACTTATGTATGTCTCTACTAGATGACTGTTTGTTGTTAAAAATGGGCATCCAGCGCCTGATGGTTAACAAAGAAATTATGTTCGAAAAAACTCCCCTTACAAGAAGTTATTGTAAAGATGTCTCGATAATCACCATCTCCGACAATCCTCCCAGGGTCTCCACCAAAATACCCGTCAGGATTACATCTGTTCCCAAGTTTTCTCCCTTGATTATCACCATGCCGGGGCCAATACCATATTCCTCGGATAAAGCTGTTTCCTGGAATTATGGGGCTGACGTCTATTACCATGGTGTCAAGCAAGACTTATTGGATATTGAAGACAAAGTTGATAAAGATACTGATCCTGACATCGACAATATCGTCGGGACCAGTAAAATCACGAGAAGCGAAAGATTTTTCTCTCCCAAAATCTCTTTAAAAACTGTTGCTATTGCTGTGATTATTCCTGCTGCTCCTCCTGTCAATATTACCATTGTTACTCCTACTGCTAGTCCTAGTGTTACCCCTGATACTGAGTCAGCCGATACACGGGGCAAAGAGGTATTGCTTGATCCTGTCCAGATGAAGGCGCATCCAGAAGTCATCCCTGAGGTTTCTAAAAGGGAAATGGAAGAGATATTAAAGATAATCAAGAAGAGTGATTATAATGTCATGGAGAAGTTGGGGCAGACCCCCTCAAAAATCTCAATGCTGGCCTTACTTTTGTGCTCTGAAGCCCATGCTAAGGCTTTAGTAAAATTCCTAAAGTATGCCCATGTGCCTCAAAAGACCTCCACTGATCAATTCGAGAATTGCGTAGCCAGCCTGACTACTGATAATGGATTGGGTTTTTCTGATGCTGATTTAACTCCTAAGGGAAGGAAACATAGTGATGCCCTGCATGTATCCATCGAGTGCAGGGGTACTACCCTAGCTCACGTTCTAGTGGATACAGGTTCATCGCCGAATGTCTTGCCCAAGAATTCTCTAGACAGGTTGGATTGCGAAGGACTCACACTAAAGCCTAGTAACATTGTGGTGAGGGCCTTCGATGGTTCTAAAAGAATGGTGCACGGGGAAGTGGACATCCCTATCAAAGTTTGTACTCAGACTTTTGACTCAACCTTCTATGTAATGGACATCCGCCCGTCTTATTCCTGTTAATTGGGACGACCTTGGATCCACGGGGATGGTGCTATTACTTCTACCTTGCATCAGATGTTGAAGTACCCAGTCAATGGAAAGATTATCACAGTCCATGAGGAGGAGGAATACATGGTGAGCCACCTGAACTCTTTCAGGTATGTCGAAATGGACGACGAGTTCATTGAGACCCCTATCAGAACTTTGAAGAGGTTCCACATACTGTTGCTGCAACCAAGACTGCTTCCAAGACCCCGAAGATTACCAGACATCCACTAAAAATGGCTTCTCTAAAGGATGCCAAGGCGGTAGTCGAAGAAGGTGGGTGTATAATTTGGGGCCAACTTCCGGATATTCCCTACAAATCTGAAAAATTTGGTTTGGGTTTTACTTCAGGAGCCCAGAGAGCTGTTCGTCGTGCTCGTGTCAGGGAACCACCTTTGCGGATCAACAACCAGGAAGTCAATGCTCTGGAAGACAGTGATAATGATTATGACCTAGACAAATGGATCTTCCCAACCATCAGCGGTGGACTCAGCAATTGGGAGGCCAAAGATGTTGTGCCCATTACTTTTATTCAAGAGTAATTTGTCTTTTTATTTTTGAGGATATGTAATGTTTGAACAATTGAAACTTTAAAGCCTTGTGTCTTACCTGAGGCACAATGGTCTATTTTGTGAGGGTCATTACTCCATTTTCATATGTCATTAATAAAACATTGCACGTTTTGCATACAAATCTTACGCTCTTTGTTTTCCTTTTCTGCATCTTAACTTTATAAAAAATATACAGCTATCCTCTTACACACACCCACATATCAAACTGCAGATCCACATTTACTCTGGATCCCATTGATAACGATTCTGCTATTGCCCATTATGACTTTGAAAATCCGATCTACCAAACCGAGGACGAAGGTGAAGAAGATTGTGAAGTACCAGGAGAACTTGCCAGACTGTTACAATAGGAAGAAAAGGCAATACAAACTCATGAAGAGCCGATTGAGATAGTTAACTTGGATACTGAAGAGGAAAAGAAGGAAGTCAAGATAGGTGCCAATCTGGAGCATGATGTCAAGGAGCGTTTAATTCAGATACTACATGACTATGTTGAGGTCTTTTCCTGGTCATACGACGACATGCTAGGACTTAACACCGATATCGTGGTTCATCGCCTACCGGCAAAAGAAGACTGCCCTCCAGTGAAACGGAAGGTTCGTTGTATGCGGCCAGAGATGTCAGAAAAGATCAAGGCTGAAGTCATGAAGTAGTTCAACATCGGTTTCTTAGCTGTTATCCCCTATCCATAATGGGTTGCTAATTTTGTTCCGGTACCTAAGAAGGACTGCGAGGTACGTATGTGTGTGGATTACAGATATTTGAATAGGGTAAGCCCCAAGGATGACTTCCCGCTTCCCCATATTGATGTTCTGGTTGACAACACTGCACAACACAAGGTATTCTCCTTCATGGATAGTTTCTCCGGGTACAATCAGATCAAAATGGCACCTGAGGACATGGAGAAAACGACCTTCGTCACACAGTGTGGCACTTTCTACTACAAAGTTATGCCATTTGGGTTAAAAAATGTTGAGGTAACCTATCAGTGTGCCATGGTGGCTTTGTTTCATGATATGATCCATCACGAGATAGAGGTCTACGTGGATGATATGATAGCCAGATCTCAAACTGAAGAGGAACACCTTGACCACCTGCAAAAGCTATTTGGAAGACTGAAGAAATACAAACTGAGGTTGAACTCGAATAAATGCACCTTTGGAGTAAGATCCGGTAAACTTTAGGTTTCGTTATCAGCGCAAAGGTATTGAAGTAGAACCCGCAAAGGTAAAAGCAATACAAGAAATGCCAACTCCTCGCACTAAGAAAGAAGTTAGGGGATTCTTGGGACGTCTAAACTACATTGCCAGATTCATTTCCCATCTAACCGCTACTTGTGAGCCAATCTTCAAATTACTGAAGAAAGATCAAATGGTGAAGTAGAATGACGACTACCAGGCTGCCTTTGACAGGATCAAGGAGTACCTTCAAGAGCCTCCAATTTTGATGTCGCTAGTTGAAGGAAGACCTCTGATCATGTACTTAACGGTATTGGAAAATTCAATGGGGTGTGTGTTGGGGCAACATGACGAGTCTGGCCAAAAAGAGCATGCAATTTACTACTTGAGCAAAAAGTTTACCGACTGTGAAACCAGATATTCACTGCTCGAGAAAACTTGTTGCGCTCTAGCATGGGCTGCTCACTGGCTAAGACAGTATATGCTAACTCACACTACCTTATTGATATCTAAGACGGATCCTATTAAATACATATTTGAGAAGCCCGCCCTCTCTAGAAGAATAACAAGATGGCAAATGGTCCTGACCGAATACAACATTCAGTACACTACCCAAAAAGCAATAAAAGGAAGTGTACTAGATGATCATTTGGCTCATTAGGTTGTGGATGACTATCAATCCATGTATCTTGAATTCCCGGACGAGGACATCTAGTTAGTGAATGATTGTGAAAGACTTAGACCGTATGACGGACCTGAACAAGGATTCGATGAACTATGGTTTTTGACAGAGCTTCCAACGCACTCGACAATGGCATCAACACTGTGATCATGTCTCTAGAAGGCTGTCATACTCCTTTCTGAAGAAGTGAAAAACACAAGAAGAGGGGTTGAATTGTAAAAACTGGAAATCAATTGCAGTCAACACGGTATTTTTATCCTGGTTTGTTTGATCTCAAACTACTCCAGTCCACCCGTCAAGGTGATTTCGCCTCTCTCCAACGAGGTCTTAATCCACTATATTCAACTGAATATTACAACTGCTTTAACAACTGCTAAAGCCTTCTTGAGTCAAACCACAAACCGATTTCTCAAGGAAATACTTTCTTACAGGTAATTGAAATCTAAGTGTGTTGAATGTTTTCTACAAAAACTGTTTATCACAACTGTGATACTACACAATTTAAGCTTATAAGAACTAGAGTGCTAAAATAATTGAGTAAAGAATTTGAGAGCTTTTAGCAAACTGAGAGTGAGGAAGATGATGAATAGCTTTAGGCGTGTAGAGTGTTGTAGAGCATTAGCCAATTCAATCTTCATTGACTTATTTATATAGCATTGGAAATAAGGTACGTTGGAGTAGTAATTCCGTTTCAATGCCAATAACATTCTTTCCTTATTAAGCAGATCTTGTCTAGAATGATGTCGTTGGTAATAAATCATCTTGAATGCACAATACCGTTTCCACTTAAACGTGTTTTGGCTTTGGCTCATTCTGACGCTGCTAGATGCTGATGAAGTGTTGTTGTCTTGATCAGAGTTCAGATGGTTAAGCGCGGATCTGTTCATCAAGCTTCGGCGTAAGCACAAGTTGATCTTCTGATTCTGGCATATGATATAACATCTTCTGATGCTGATGATGATGTTCTCTTGCTGATATCCATCAGAGTTTCTGTAAAACAGAATGTAATTTTTTGATAGCATATGTGTCTTACATGAATCATACAATTAATGTATCTTAGCATTTTGTTATCATCAAAACTTAAACTTAGGGTAGTATATTCAAACTTTGTTCTAACAATCTCCCCCTTTTTGATGATGACAAAAACTAGATATTTTTTTAATTGAAAATTAACGTGAAAAGTATCAGAGATAACCAAATAGTAAAGAGTGTCAGAATAAAATAGGAAGTTATCAAAGATAAGGGATAAAGAGATATCAGAGTTTGGATCGGAGATACTCCCCCTGAATTTATTACTTCCCTTTTTTTAATTCCAAGAGTTCTTCAGGATCAGATCTTTACTGACTTTCTTTAAACATCAGAGTATCAGAGCTTCAGACCAGAATATCAGAGCTTCGGTGTATCAGAGATGATTAACTTCTTGTACCTGTAGACTTATGCAAAACAGAAAACATTCAAGTATATCAGAGTGTTATAATGTTTGAGACTTTTTGTCTCAGTAATCCGTTATTGAAAAATATCATTCTTGTTCTCCCCCTTTTTGTCAGCAATCAAAAAGTGTAAGTAATATAAGCTAAAACGATCAGAGCAGAAAAACTGTTATATTTAATTCAGAGCCAGACAAACAGTACAGATGATATGCAAAGAAAACAATGAAAATATCATGAATGAAAATCTAAGGTTGGGGTGGAAGGCGTGTGAACAGAGTCTCTAGCATTGTCTTAATCTGATCAGTAGTTTCATTCTGCTTGTGCACCATGCTGACTACTGTATCAATCTTGCTGTCTTGCACATACATCCTTTCCTTCATCTTCTGATCATTCTCATCCATTATTTGCTGCAGACGAATATCATTCTGCTTCAGCTCTTCTAAAGTTTGCCTGTCCAGGGCAGCTTGAGAAACGTCAGAAGCAGGATACTTCTGAGAGCTTTCTGTAACATCTTCAGCTTGACTAACCTCTTCAGCTTGAATAGTCTGACCTTCTGCTGGCTGAACTTTTGAAGCTGGACGCTTCTCGGACCATGGCTCACTATCCAGAAAGAGCACTACGTCCTGTGGCAGCTGACTTTCAACTTCCTTCAGCAGTTTGCTGAAGTTCTGTTGTGCCTGTTCATAATTGATGTCTTGCAGCTTGAGGGCTTCAGCGCGTACCCACTTTCTGAATTGAGTCCAGAGATGATATGAAGTGGCAGGGTCAATCATTCCAGGACAAACCTGCTTTAGAGAAGCAATCCAATTCTGCAAGCCTGTTTCAAAATTCAAAATGCCAGCACCAACATCTAGTTGTTTGGGTTTGGGGATGGCTATTTTGTGTTTAAGGTTAGCAAGACAGTTAAGGCTTGTTAAATCAATAAAGGTCATGCTGTGGTCTTCAGTATTTTGTTTGGGAGATGGAGTGGGAGAATCAGAAATGATTATTGGACTGTGCGGAGTATTGGGAGGGGTAGTTTCTGGTGAGGATGGCAGCTGGGGTATGTTTACAGTTGTACCACATGGCAGCTAAATTGCCAAGGGTTGAGGTTCAGAGGATTGAGGAGAATGAGGTTCAGGAGTTTGATGTTCAGGTGATGGAGTTTCAGAGTGTTGAAACTCAGGTTGTGGAGGTGATGGTTGAGGTGAGAGTGGATGAAGTTCTGGTTGTGGAGAGGGAGGAGGAATTTCTGGTTGTGGAGAAGGAGGCGGAATTTCTTGTTGTTCTGGTATGGGTGAAAGAGTATGTTCTGGTTGAGGAGAGTGGGCAATTTCTGGTTGAGTGTTTGGATTTTCTGAGAGGGGAGCGGAAGCACGTTGATCAATTTCAGAAAGAACTTTGTCAAGTTCTGATTCTGTCGATGTTGTGGGTTTTGGAGTTTGGGATTTGGTGCGGGATCTCCTGAGAGTCAGTGACTCAGAAGGGTCAGCCTTTGGTTCGGTTTCATCAATGGTTGGTATGGGGATTGGAAGTTCAAATGAAGCTGGGGTTGGGATTGATGTTGGAATAGCAGAAGAATTTAAAACATTAGCAGCAGATAGATTACCTCTCTTCTTAGGGGTCTGCTGGGATGGTCCTTTTCAAGTGGCCTTTCTTTTCTTCGTCTTCTTCACAGTAACTTCTGGATTTTGCTGGTGCAGATCTTTTATGTTCAGAGTGGGATCTGTGCCATCAGCCTTGCAAGCGTCCAAGTATCTGAGAATAATGACTGGTTTAGAGTCAATCTCAGAAAATATTGGAAAGTCGTCCAGAGGGACTCTTCTGCTGGTGATGTCAGCCAGAGGAGTGACGTTGGGCTCCTTTCTGATATTCTCTATCAGTTTCATTTTCTTCAGATTCTTGGCGTTCAGAGGCTTGCCAATAGTAGGTTCAATAGAACTTAATTCCTGAGCTTCTGTAAGGTGTTCTATCAGCCTATTCTCAGTCAGAATGCCTGATATTAACCTGCCAAAGGGTATCCAGTCCCTTTTTGTCCTTTCTTCTTCCCTTGTCTCCTTGACGCTGGTCCTGAGGTGATTAAACAGAAGATGAGCCAAGTTAATCTTTACCTTCTGATTAATAAAATAGATCAGAAACTGCTGATCTATGTTTATATAATCAGGGGAGCTTGTGGGCTTCCTGTGATTGAAGCACCCCAGAATAATCTTCGCCCATATTCTGTGTTGATCCTTTAAGTCTCTGATTTTGCTGCTGGGAACCCCATGGGTGAAAATCTCTCTTGCAATGTGTTGTACCCCAAAATTTGCCCTCCCATATTCTTCAAAGTTTTGACAAGCATCATCTCAATTTGCTCAAGTCTACTCAAGGGTGGCACAGTCAAACCATCCTCCTTAGCCAGTCAAAATTAGGGTTTTGGTTCCTGCAAGGAAGTTGAGGTTTTCAAGGGCTCAATCAAGTCCCATATGCCCATATACATTGTCAAGCATCTACATGCCAAGTTTCAAGGCTCACAAGGTCAAGTTGCACAGTCAAAAACCCTAATTGCCTCACAATCAACTACAGGGGAAAAATGGTCATTTGGCAGTCAAAAGTCAGATTATTTGGTCAACATCTTATTTTGAAGCCACAATCATTATTTGATCAAGTCTTGATCATAATTCCTCAAGAATGGCTCAAAAATCATCAAGATGCAAAAGTTTCTATTTTTGGACAGCTGAAAAGTCAACTGTAACTTGATCAAGGCATAACTTTTTCATGGTTCATCAGAAAAATCCCATCCAATGCTCATTTTGAAGGGGAGGACATTTCCTACAACTGATATTCACATTCCAAGTCCAAGAAATGCTCTCACAAAAAGTTATCAATTTCAACATTATAGGTCATTTTTAAAAGTCAACAAAAAGGCATTTTAAGTCAAAGACCATAACTTGATATTGGTAAATCAAAATGACATGGGACCAAATGCATTGGTTAGAGGACTTCAAGACCTTTCCAAAATGTCCAAGAACATGTTCATATGATCAAAATTGAACAAGATATGCATTGGAGAAGTTGGAAAATTTTTGTGAAATGGCAAAAGTCAACTATCCTTGAAACTTCAATTTTTGACAAAAGGGCCCACTTTTTTCCACTTGATTCATCCTTGTCATGCCACCCACGTGTCCCATGATTAATTTCAAGATTAAACATTAATTTTTCTATTTTATTTAATTTTTATTGATTTAATCCATTTTAAATCCATAAAATTCAAATAAAATCAAAAAAATTAATTAAAGGGGATCTTTATGGTTTGAATGACCTTTATATGCCATTTACTAGCTGCCAAATTCGTGCAAGCTATTTTTTGTACACAAAATTTTGAATTTGTGCCAAGATGTCCAGATACATGTAAGCATGGAAAGGGAAAGTTTTGCAAATTTTGGAAGCTTTTTAATTTGTTGGATTTTGGTTTGAAAGCATGGCTTTTTGGCTTGGATTCTTGCCTTATTTCTTTGTCCCCTCCATCTCCTCTATAAATACAAGCCATGAGAAAGCATTACAGAAAATACACACAGCCTAGAGAACGCCCCAAAATTGCAAAAATTTCCTTGAAGTTGTCAAGCTCGAAAGACCTGATCTAGCCATATTCAACTACTTCCAAGCACTCCATCAACATCCCAGGTCCCCCCAAATGCTTATTTCTATTTTTCCATAACATGTTCCTGTGCAGGTTTCACAAAGGCTTTCCACCATGTGCATCAAACGGTCATGCGCCAAGTGGCCTCAAAGATCAATCCAGGGGCTATGAGATGTTGGATACCATGCTCCAAGTCAAAGCACGTGCAAGCAATTCCTAAAGTCAACAAAGGCTTAAGCTTATTGGGCCATATTGCTTCCTCAAACCTCCATACCTGGGCCAACACCCCCATGGTTCTTTCATATTTTCTTTTGTTTTCTTTTCCTTTTTTATTTTCTTTTAACTAATTATTATTATTAACTATTATTATTATTATTATTATTTAATTCATAGATAATTATTTTCATAAACAAAAAAATCAAAAAAACTAATATTTTTATTATTCTTATTTATTAATTTCACTTTAATTCATTGTTTTGTAATTAAATTATAATTAATTAATTAGTTTAATTAGGCAATTTTAATCTTTTTTTTAATAACTAAAATAAATTTAGAATTAGATTTTATTAACTTTTAATTTTAATTCCTTTTTATTTTATTTTATTAAAAACATAAAAACACAAAAAAACATTTTTCTTTTAATAAATTAATTAATTAGATTAGGCTTTATTTAATTAATTGCATTTAATTCAAAAAAGACAAAAAATTCAATTTCTTTTCTTAAAAGGGTCAAAACTCTTAGAACATTCCCGATTAATTTTTATTCGCGCGCATTTACTTTATTTTGATTATTATGTAATTGCTTCCAAGTATGTAATAGTTAAATAGGAATTTTACCGCTTTATTTAATTTCTCGCATTTATTTACCAAAACGGGTTTTTGTCTTTGGCGATGTATAGACCCGCGCCTTGTAATAGTTAGAATTTACATTTCTGCAATTTATTTTCCGCACTCCTAAACTGTTAAAAATGCCTGCAAGAATGTATGTAAATAAAATCAATCCGTAGCTCACAAATAACATGTACAAGACAAACATAAACTGAAATTGAACACACAAAGCACATGCCACTCTTAGGGTACGCCTCACTGGTTGCCTCGAATGTGGTCATCAAGTATAGGGTGTCTTAGAGGTCGCCCTTCTGTCTAAAGATCCAGTTGCCTCGAAATGGTTGCCTCGGATAAAAAAAGGATCTAGGACATTAAGGTTACTTCTAAGATATCCTACCATTGCTTCGGTGACCACACTGTCCCGATAATCGAATTGACCTGAATACCTCCAACGATGGTGCTGCCTACCTCTCAATGGTGGGATAGCACTATCTAAAGGACTCTTACACAGCTTAATTCCTTAGGGTAGGTAGATGACTCATGGGTACTTGCTCTTTTCAAAAACAAACAAAATACTTTTCACACATTACACTTTCAAAAAGTTTTCAAACAATACTTCATACACTCTTGAGGACTGATACAAGAGTTACCTAGAAGTTTTCAAACGAACTTTTTTTTTTCAAAACTCACACACATTTGAAAAGCAAACATTTTTGAAAACATAAGAGCAAGTACCTAAGAGCCCGTGGATAACCACGGATAGAAAGGGTGCTAACTCCTTCCCTTTCTATAAATCTACCTCCCGAACCGAGAAACATTCTCGAATAAGGAATTTTGATGTGCTTTTGTCCTTTCCATATTGGAGAACATAAAAGACGGTGGTGACTCTTGCTTACCGTGACATTTCACGAACCAGCTTAAAAAACAGTCAGTTCTATTTCCACCGATCACAGAACTGGCGACTCTGCTGGGGATGCTATAAAGTGAGGTGTACCTTAGGATTAGATCACCTTATGTTTTCAATTGAATGATATGTTTGCTTTAATATTGTGGGCCTGTTTCGGGAGTTTCATAGATCCTAACCCGGATCTGGGGGATACCTTCTTAGAAAGTAGCAACAAACTGTGAGGGAACTGTGCAGGGTATACTGACACGGTTGAAGCAGTTTGCTACGTTGATGTGGCACTTTGGTGAGTACCGGTAACCCTTGAGTCAAGTCAAGGAGAGTACGGGGCCGCCGCATGGTGTCGTGAAGCATCAACTGACCTTAGGAACCTTAATTGAACCATCCTGGCCTCTTTAGGGGTAGTGAGATAACTGACTTTGGTGCAGTCCGAAGTTGGTTGATACTCGATACTACACTCATTGAGGGTTGTTTTATTGGAATATTTTGATCGCCAGTTCAGTGGCTAAATCAAAACAATGAACACAGAAAACAACCCAATGATATTGAGATCCTTAGAACCCGGTTACTTTTGATAGGACAGGTTTTTAAGTCCACCAACTTCAAGAGGGTAGTACCCCAAACTTCATGCTGGCCTAAACTCTAAGGGCTGTGGTGTGACTTGTGTGCCTTATCATGTTTGCTTTTTGTGAATACATGTGGTGTGTTTTATCATAGCATCATAACATCATACAACATCATATGCATTTACTAACCACTTCAAGGGTTCGAATCTTCATCTTTGTTCTTGTTTTGTAGGACATGGAAACTATCCGCAGAAAGACAATTCAGGTTAACCTTGTCAGGGTCCCTCCTCAGCTTAAGGAACTTACATCCAGGATTCCCGAGAACTCTTCATTCAGTGAAAGGCATGGTAGACTCATCAGCTTGGTCAATACCAACATTGAAGAGGATATGGTGAAAGTGTTGTTCCAGTTCTTTGACCCTCTGCACCACTGTTTTACTTTCCCGGATTATCAGTTGGTGCCTACTTTGGAAGAGTTTTCTCAGCTTCTGAAGATTCCTATCCTTAGTCAACTACCCTACAACGGTACAGAAAAGGAGCCAAAACTTGAAGAGGTTGCTAAAGCATTATGCCTACAACCATCTGACATTAAGGGACATTGGGAAGTTAGAAGTGGTATCAAAGGGTTCTTGGCCAAGTTCCTGTTCGAGAAAGCACAAGAATGTTGGAACTCCCTTGACCTACAAGCTTTTGAAGAAATTGTGGCACTCTTCGTCTATGGGTTGGTGTTGTTCCCTAATCCAGATCAGCTTATAGATATCAATGCTGTCAAGATCTTCATGTCCAGGAATCCTATACCTACGTTGCTTGGGGACATCCTTCACTCATGTTACACTCGAACCATGAGAAAAAGAGGTGTTCTCATGTGCTGCACTCCTCTCCTGGCAAGGTGGTTTATTTCGCACCTTCCACAATCAGTTTTGAAGAACGAGCGGGGTTTGAGATGGTCACAACGATTGATGACTCTTACACATGCTGATACACATTGGTGTTCTAGGTCCAGAGAGAATGTCACTGTCATTGATCATTGCGGGGAGTTTCCTAATGTTCCTTTACTTGGAATTAGAGGAGGTATTACTTACAACCCCTGTCTGGCTTTGAGGCAGTTTGGATATGCTCGGAGGGATGGCCCTCATGATATGTTGATTCCTGACATAGTTTTTGACTTCGACAACGATGCTCAAGGACTTCGCCAGAGGTTTATCAGAGCTTGGAGGATGCCCAACAGGGTAGATAGCAAGACACTGGGGCACAAGAACTCCATCCCCCTGGAGCCTTATCTCAAGTGGGTACGAGCCCGCTCCCAGAAGCTGGTGATGCCATATCCTCATGTTCTCCCCGTGATCAAAGAGCCAGTTTTGGAAGGAGAGGTTCCCTACACCATTCAACATCCTGACATGCCTACATCCTGGGAAGAAATGCAGAAAAGATGGATCCAACTCAAGGAAGAACGGAATTCTCTTGAAGCCAGTCTACATGCCAGTGAGAAGAAGGTCTTGGAGCTCACCCGCCTACTCCACGAGGAAAAGACTCTCAACACTTACATAGCTCCAAAGAGGATGCGCAGTGTCTTTTGGGGTTAATTATTTTGTAATGTTTTTCCCATGAGGCCCTGATGTACTGAGCAAATTATTTTCTAATAAAAAGTGTGTTCCTTTTTGGCTACAGCGAATTTGAACTTTCGAACCCTTGAATGCATTGCATAAATAGCATATCATGCATCATGTGCATAACAGGTACCCTTTTTCTACAGGTTGCTTAATCCTCTTCGCTGTTTATTTCAGCACTCAGTCATCATGAATCCTGAACCAACTACCGAGCAAGCTATCAATGCCCTCCAGGCCCAGAACGCCCAGTTTCAGGAAATGGTCATGAACTTGGCCCGGGGACAACAAGAGTTGAAGGCTTTGCTCCTGAAGAAGAAGAAGAAGAAGAGGACTGTGCTGTTCAACACTGGACGCAGACTCGGGAATACACTACAGAATGAAGCTAAGAGAACTATTCCATCTGTTGGGGAAGGTAGTCACCAAGGGAGAGAGGTTCCTGGTCCTGTGGTCTCTAACACCGAGACAGATTTCAATGATGAACAGTACCCTCCTGCTGAGGACCGGTACAAACAGCTGGAGGACAGGTTAAACGCTATGGAGATTCAACGTGTGCCTGGGTTGGATTTCGGAGACTTGGGGTTATCTTCTGGGGTGGTGATCCCACACAAGTTCAAGGCGCCTGCCTTTGTGAAGTACGACGGGGCTTTCTGTCCTAAGATGCACCTCCGCTCTTATGTAAGGAAGATCCAGCCTTACACCGCAGACAAGAACTTATGGATCCATTTCTTCTAGGAGAGTCTTTCAGGGACTCATCTCGAATGGTTCTATCAGCTGGATGGAACCAACATTCGTAACTGGGAGGACTTGGCTACTGCTTTTTATAAGCAGTATCAATATAATTCCGACCTCGCTCCCACGTGTACCCAACTCCAGGGTATGTCACTGGGAACGGGTGAAGGTTTTAAGGAGTACGCACAAAAATGGAGAGACCTGGTTGGCAGGGTGCAGCCACCATTGACGGATTGTGAACTAGTGGACATGTTCTTGGGGACCCTATCTGGTCCATTCTTCAACCATCTAATTGGTAATTCCTCTGCTGGGTTTACTGACCTGATCCTGACTGGTGAAAGGATCGAAGCTGGTATAAAATCGGGAAAGATACAGAAGGGTGCCTCCTCAAATACTGAAAAGAAGCCCTTCAAGAAAGAAGCCAGTGCTGTGTATGGTCCCAGAAGGCAGAACAAACCAGAACGCCGCCAAGCTATCAACGCGGTGGTTATTTCTAAGCCTGCTGCTGCTCCTCAGCAATACAACCAGCCAAGAGCTGAGAGGCCCAAAAGGCAGTATACTCGGCTCAGCATGACTCTCTCTCAGATATTACCGCGACTGCTGTCAACTAGCCTGGTAACTGTCAAGGAAGCTCCAAAGGTGGTAAACACAGCATCTCCGAAGTACAACCCCAACGCCCGTTGCGCTTATCACTCTGATAGCCCGGGACATTCTACTGATGATTGTTGGGCCCTAAGGAATAAGGTTCAGGACCTTATTGATGCCAAGGAAATACAGTTCGAGGCGCTCGAAAGGCCAAATGTTGTGACCGCTCCCATGCCCCAGCATGGAGTGAATGCTGTTGAAGAGGATCTGTATGTAGCTTCTGTGGATGATGTTGCTACTCCGCTGTTGACCGTCAAGAGGAACCTGTTTCTAGCCGGTTTATTTCTGGGATGTAGTAAAGGTTGCCATGTATGTGCTGTTTCGCCTGCTGGTTGTCCTTTGCTGAAGTCAGGCGTCCAAAACCTGATGGATAGCAAAGAGATCTTATTCAAGAAGGTTGCTATTCCTGTTGTTCCTGCTGAAGAAGTGTCAATTGTCACCATTTTCAACAACCCCCCTAAGGCTCCCTCAAAGAAGCCTGTCAAAATTATGCATGTTCACAAGATTGCTCCTATAACCATTACTGTTCCGGGGCCCATCCCCTACAAGTCTGATAAAGCTGTCCCGTGGCACTATGGGGCAGATGTTTATGTTCTGGGAGTGAAACAAGAGTTCAATACTGGTACCGGTGTCACCAACATCACCGGGCCTGCTAAAGTCACTCGTAGTGGAAGACTGTTCTCACCAGACATTGCACCTCCAGCAATTCAGAGACCTCTTGTTATCACACCTGCCAGTGTGCCTGTTTCCCCCCCTGATCAAGTTTCTACCCCTGCTGCCGAGTCATCTGACGCTCGGGGCAAGGGGATTGCTACTGATGTGCCTGCCCGGACGGAGGCACCGAAGACCACTGTTGAGGCTTCCAAGCAAGAGATGGAAGAGATCCTCAAAATTATCAAGAAGAGTGATTTCAACGTCGTTGAACAGCTGGGGCACACCCCCTCTAAAATCTCTATGCTATCACTGTTGCTGTGTTCAGAGGCCCATGCCAAGGCCCTGATTGCTTTCCTGAAGACGGCTCACGTGCCCCAAGAAACGTCTGCTGATCAATTCACCGACTGTGTGGCCAACTTAACTGCTGATAATGGTCTGGGTTTCTCTGATGCTGATCTGACGGCCAAGGGGAAGAACCATAATGATGCCCTGCATGCCTCTATTGAATGCAAGGGCACTACTCTTGCCCATGTGCTGGTTGACACTGGTTCTTCATTAAACGTGCTACCCAAGAAAGCTCTAGACAGGCTGGACTGTGAGGGTTTAGAGCTCAAACCAAGTAACATTGTTGTCCGGGCCTTTGACGGGTCCAAAAGAATGGTACATGGTGAGGTTGACATCCCAATCAGGGTTGGTTCACAAGTCTTTGATTCAAAATTCTATGTGATGGACATTCGTCCGTCCTATTATTGTTTGTTGGGTCGTCCTTGGATCCACAAGGCTGGAGCTGTGACCTCCACGTTACATCAGAAGCTCAAGTACCCGGTCAGGGGGAAGATCGTAACAGTGCAAGGGGAAGAGGAATACATGGTCAGCCACCTCAACTCGTTCTGATACATAGAAATGGATGGGGAGTTCATTGAGACCCCCTTTCAACACTTTGAAGAGGTGCCTCATACATTGGCAGCAGCAGAGACAGTGACTGCAGAAGACTCTCCTTTGAAAATGGCTTCCTTGAAGGATGCCCGGGCTGTGATTGAGAAGGGTGAGTGTGCAAACTGGGGCAGACTTCCTGATTTCACTCCAAAGACTGACAAATTTGGCTTGGGTTTCACTGCAGAAGCTCAGAAGGCTGTGCGCAAGGCAAGGATTGGAAGACCTCCTGTGCTCATCACCAACCCGGGAGTGAATGCTATTGAGGACGAAGCGGACGAATCTGAATTTGACAGCTGGATCTACCCAACGACCAACGGTGGACCTAGCAACTGGACTGCAAAAGACTTTACACCTATTACTTTTGTCACCCAGTAATGAACTTCTTTGTTTTGAATTTGTAATAAACAATAATTTGAAACTTTATGGCCCAGTGTCTTACCCGGGGCACTGTGGTTTCATTTGTGAGGGCTTTTGTGTGTCACTTCCATATATCATGAATAAAAGCATTGGACGTTTTTCACATTTCAAATCTTGCGCTCCCTTTCTTTCTTTATTGCAAAACAGCTATATTTACACACACTCACTTATACAGGTTTCAATCCACTCTGGATCTCACTGGTAACGACTCTGCTACTGCCAGTTATGACTTCGAAAATCCGATCAACTTAGCCGAAGACGAAGGTGAAGATGATTGCGAAGTGCCTGGTGAGCTTGCAAGACTGTTACTCCAGGAAGATAGGGCCATTCAGCCACATGAAGAGCCAGTGGAAACGGTAAATCTGGGTACTGAGACAGACAGAAAGGAAGTCAAGATTGGTGCCAATCTAGAGCTCAGTGTGAAAAAACGGTTGATTCAGATGCTGCATGATTACGTGGAAATATTTGCCTGGTCCTACGCAGACATGCCCGGGTTGGATACCGACATTGTGGTTCATCACCTTCCTACCAAGGAAGACTGCCCTCCGGTTAAACAGAAGGTTCGCCGTATGCGCCCAGAGATGTCCGAGAAAATCAAAGCTGAGGTTATGAAACAATTTGACACCGGTTTTCTAGCAGTGACTTCTTACCCTCAGTGGGTTGCTAACGTGGTTCCAGTACCGAAGAAGGATGGTAAGGTCAGAATGTGTGTTGACTACAGGGATCTGAACAGGGCGAGCCCCAAGGATGATTTCCCTTTGCCTCACATCGATGTTCTGGTTGACGACACCGCTCAGCATAAGGTATTCTCCTTCATGGATGGGTTCTCCGGTTATAATCAAATCAAGATGGCTCCTGAAGACATGGAGAAGACCACTTTTGTTACTCAGTGGGGCACCTTTTGCTACAAGGTCATGCCTTTTGGGTTGAAAAATGCTGGGGCAACCTACCAACGTGCCATGGTTGCTTTATTTCATGACATGATCCATCATGAGATTGAAGTATACGTCGATGATATGATTGCAAGGTCCCAAACTGAGGAGGAACACCTTGACCATCTACAGAAGCTGTTTGACCGTCTGAAGTTGTATAAGCTGAGGTTGAACCCAAACAAGTGCACCTTTGGGGTAAGATCTGGAAAATTGCTAGGCTTCGTCGTAAGCGACAAAGGTATTCAAGTGGACCCTGCCAAGGTGAAAGCCATACAAGAGATGCCAGCTCCCAAGACAGAGAAAGAAGTCAGAGGCTTTCTGGGACGTCTGAATTACATTGCCCGATTCATCTCGCATCTAACTGCTACCTGTGAACCAATCTTCAAGCTACTGAAGAAAGATCAAGTAGTACGTTGGAATGATGAATGTCAGGCCGCTTTCGACAGAATCAAAGAGTATCTCCAAGAACCACCCATTCTTATGCCACCGGTTGAAGGGAGACCTCTAATACTATACTTGACAGTACTTGACAGCTCAATGGGGTGTGTGTTGGGGCAGCATGACGAGTCTGGCCGAAAATAGCACGCCATTTATTACCTTAGCAAAAAGTTTACCGACTGTGAGACCCGATACTCACTGCTCGAGAAAACTTGTTGCGCTTTGGTATGGGCTGCTCGCCGGCTGAGACAGTATATGCTGACTCACACTACTTTGTTGATTTCAAAAATGGATCCGATCAAGTACATATTCGAAAAGCCTGCTCTATCCGGAAGAATAGCAAGATGGCAGATGATCTTGACAGAATACGACATCCAGTACACGACTCAGAAAGCAATCAAGGGAAGTGTATTGGCAGACCATTTGGCACACCAGGCAGTGGACGACTACCAATCTATGAACTTTGAATTTCCAGACGAGGATATCATGGTAGTAACTGATTGTGAAGTACCTGGACCGAATGAAGGACCTGAGGAAGGATCCCGGTGGTCTATGCACTTTGACGGAGCCTCAAACGCTTTAGGTAATGGCATCGGTGCTGTGATCATATCCCCCAAAGGCACTCATACTCCACTCACTGCCCGACTATGTTTCAACTGCACCAACAACATGGCGGAGTAGGAGGCGTGCATTATGGGTCTTCAAGCTGCAATTGACTTAAGGATCAAGTTTCTGAGTGTCTTCGGAGATTCCGCTCTCGTGATCAATCAAATCAAAGGCGAGTGGGATACGAAACACCCAAATCTTATTCCTTACAAGGAGTTAGTGTTGACATTGATCCCCCATTTTACGGAGATAACTTTTGAACACTTCCCAAGAGAGGAGAATCAGTTGGCGGACGCGCTGGCTACGATGTCTTCTATGTTCAAAGTCAAATGGGACAACGAGGCTCCCCGGATCATTATCTGGAAACTGGATGAACCTGCACATTGTTGTGACCTTGAGGCCGAAGAGGTAACTGAAAAACCCTGGTATCATGAAGTGAAGAGGTACTTGGAAGCTCAAGAATACCCCGAGGGTGCATCTGTTAACGACAAGAAGTTTCTGAGAAGGTTCGCGGCAAAGTTCTTCCCCAGCAATGGCATTCTATACAAGCGAAACCATGATTCGACCTTACTGCGTTGTGTGGATAAGACTGAAGCAGAAAAGATCATGGCAGAGCTACATGAAGGTACCTTCGGAACACATTCCAGTGGACATACTATGGCAAAGAAAATCCTTGGGGCAGGATATTTATGGTCCACAATGGAAGTTGACTGTTACCAGCATTCTCGAACATGTCATAAATGCCAGATATATGCTGATAAGGTGCATGTTCCTCCAGTACCTCTGAATGTCTTGACAGCACCTTGGCCTTTTGCAATATGGGGCATTGATATGATCGGCGAGATCAGACCTACGGCATCTAACGGGCATCGCTTCATCCTGGTAGCGATTGATTACTTTACAAAGTGGGTTGAGGCAGCTTCCTACGCTATGGTAACCAAGAACGTCGTGGCACGGTTCATTCGGCATAACCTGATCTGTCGATACGGCGTCCCGGAAAGGATCATTACGAACAATGGTACCAATCTTAATAACAAGATGATCACTGAGCTCTGCGAGCAATTCAAGATACAGCACCACAACTCTTCTCCTTACCGGCCGAAGATGAATGGGGATGTCGAAGCGGCAAATAAGAATATCAAGAAGATTGTGCAGAAAATGATAGTGACCTACAAAGATTGGCACGAGATGTTACCGTTTGCTCTTCATGGGTACCGTACCTCAGCACGGACGTCAACAGGGGCGACACCCTTTTCCTTGGTCTATGGCATGGAGGCAGTCTTGCCTATTGAAGTCCAGATACCCTCTCTCCGGATAATGAAGGATGCAGATCTGAGCGAAGATGACTGGATCCAGACTTGACTTGATCAATTAAATCTAATCGACAAAAAGAGACTCGCTGCTATTTGTCATGGTCAGACGTACCAAAAACGGATGATCAGGGCATTTAACAAGAAAGTCAGACGACAAGAGTATCAAGTCGGAGACCTGGTAATCAAGCGCATCATTCTTCCTCAAAGTGATCCCAGGGGCAAATGGACTCCTACGTATGAAGGGCCATTTGTGGTTAAACATGTCTTCTCAGGAGGAGCCATGATTCTAACCACCATGGATGGTGACGACCTTCCTCACCCCGCCAATGCAGACATAGTAAAAAGATACTACGCATGAATAAAAGACCCGCTAGGTTAATACACCTAGGCAAAAATAAGGGCTTCCCGGCGAACCAAAAGGGTTCGGGCAAAAATAAGGGATGAAATGAAAAAATCTGTACACCCGACAAGTCGAAAACCTGAAAAGGCGGCTTGGGCAAAAATGGGTATCCCGGTGGACTGAAAACCCGAAAGGGCGGTCCAGGCAAAAGTCAGGGATAAAGCGTAATACTATGTCTCATTGGATCACCCTGCATCCAGAATTCGGCATCAACTATCAGGTTTAGAAGGCATCGATCAGCCAACTTCATCTTCAACTGAGCAGCAAAGTGATGAGACGCTTGAAGACATAAAGGCGATAGCAGAGTTGGAACCCAGTGGGATTATTTTTCACATAGCTGTTTTTGTTTTCCTTTTCATAAAATGTATAAACTCTGTTGTTTGACGGCGTTCTCTTACTAGGACGTCAGCCTCTTGTACATAAACGCCTATTTACAGGCAAATTCAAAAATCAATACAAATTCACTTTTCAGACCAATTGCCAATTGTTTTTCCTCTTTCTGTTTTGTTTTGTAAAGAGCGTCCAATGTTCAATTTTTGATATATGCATTTGACACTAATTGCTGACTCATAAATATTTGAATACGAAACAAAGGATTAATTACAGGTGACATCAGAAACAGGGGCAATAATGAGTTGTCTAAGCGATCTAGTTGCTTTGTCCCCCAAGGTACCAAGGTAGGTTCGGCTGAAGAATTTAACCAAGATACCTTCACTCCCCGAGAGTAAGACCAGATTTCAGCAATACTCTCCTCAAGCAGAATTGGTCTCCCCATCAGCCCTGAAAAGGCACAATATCTCCAGCAAGTCAGCAACACTCTCCCCAAGCAGAGTTAGTCTACTGTCAGCCTTAAGGAAGTTGGGTATCCCTAGAAAATCTCAATATTCCCCAGTGGAGTATACAGATGTTCCTAAGCAAGCATCCCCGGCCGTCTTGATCTAAGATTGTTCCCCGGCGAAATACAGACACCCCAGTGGAGCCACTTCCCCAGCACAGTCTCAAAAGTTTCCCCAGGAGAGTTGAATCAATCTCCCCAGTAGATTCTGGAAGCTTATCCCCTGCAGAGTACGAACGCATATCCCCGGCTCTATTCAAAGGTTATTCTCCACCAGATCTTATAACTGGGTTATCCTCAGCTCAACCACGGAAAGATCGTCCTCGGCGAAGTTCTTCCTATCCCCAGCGGAGTTCATCAAATTCCCCAACATAACTCATCAACGGTATCCCCAGCGGAGTTATCATCAATTTCAAAACCTCAGCGAAGTATCTCTTCCCCACAGATGTATTCCCTGCAGAGTAATCTCTCCAGCAAGTTTATTCCCCAACGGAGTCATCTCCTCCTACCGTATCACTCGTGCAATCACCATCCCCAGCGGAAATGAAGAACTTCACTCTTCAACATCATCCCAGGATTCAAGCTCCCAGCATTCGTCAAGGATTTATTTTCCTAGACAAGAATACATTCATAAACATCACATCTTCATACATTATAGCATGCATACGCATCATGCAACACAAATCTCATTTCTCCCTGAGAACATCATGACATCATGCTTTTCATACATCATGACATTGCATACGACTGATGTTTTACCTTTTCATTAGAAAAAGGTCAATCCAAAGATAATTACTATCAACTGTCGCAATTCCAGATTCGATTCCTGTATCCAGCCAGGGCACGTCTAAAGAATTCCAGATTCGATTCCTGCATCCAGCCAGGGCACGTCTGAAGAGTTTCCAGATTCGATTCCTGTATCCAGCCAGGGCACGTCTGAAGAGTTTAAAGATTCGATTCCTGTATCCAGCCAGGGCATATCCATTGACGACTATTTCCAGATCCGATTCCTGTATCCAGCCAGGGCACGTCTGAAGAGTTTGAAGATTCGAATCCTGTATCCAGCCAGGGCGTATCTGTTTACTACTATTTCCATATTCGATTCCTGTATCCAGCCAGGGCACGTCTGAAGAGTTTGAAGATTCGATTCCTGTATCCAGCCAGGGCATATCTGTTGACGACTAATTCTAGATTCGATTCCTGTATCCAGCCAGGGCACGTCTGAAGAGTTTGAAGATTCGATTCCTGTATCTAGCCAGGGCATATCTGTTGACGACTATTTCCAGATTCGATTCCTGTATCCAGCCAGGGCACGTCTGAAGAATTCCAGATTCGATTCCTGTATCCAGCCAGGGCACGTCTGAAGAGTTTCTAGATTCGATTCCTGTATCTAGCCAGGGCACGTCTGAAGAGTTTGAAGATTCGATTCCTGTATCCAGCCAGGGCATATCCGTTGACGACTATTTCCAGATTCGATTCCTGTATCCAGCCAGGGCACGTCTGAAGAGTTTGAAGATTCGATTCCTGTATCTAGCCAGGGCGTATCTGTTGACGACTAATTCCAGATTCGATTCCTGTATCCAGCCAGGGCACGTCTGAAGAGTTTGAAGATTCGATTCCTGTATCCAGCCAGGGCATATCTGTTGATGACTAATTCCAGATTCGATTCCTGTATCCAGCCAGGGCACGTCTAAAGAGTTTGAAGATTCGATTCCTATATCCAGCCAGGGCATATCTGTTGACGACTATTTCCAGATTCGATTCCTGTATCCAGCCAGGGCACGTCTGAAGAGTTTGAAGATTCGATTCCTGTATCCAGCCAGGGCATATCTGTTGACGACTATTTCCAGATTCAATTCCTGTATCCAGCCAGGGCACGTCTGAAGAGTTTGAAGATTCGATTCCTGTATCCAGCCAGGGCATATCTGTTGACGACTAATTCCAGATTCGATTCCTGTATCCAGCCAGGGCACGTCTGAAGAGTTTGTAGATTCGACACCTGTATCCAGCCAGGGCATATCTGCATAAAGAGTTTGAAGATCAACCCCTGTAATAGGCCAGGTAATTATCTTTCTTTCTCAGGTACACAAGTTCTCTCTAAGGAATCTCTTACGCGATTGACACCTAGATGGCATCTATAAGCCCATCCACTTACCAACAGTTCCAAATGGCATCTATAAGCCCATTCCCGACAAGGTTCTGTCACACCTCCAGATGGCATCTATAAGCCCATCCTCCTATCCATCATCTTTCTAAATGGCATCTGTAAACCCATTCCCGCCATCACACTGCTGATATTCTACTATGTGAGTGCAAATTTCTGGGCACTCTAGTGTTCAATCATCTTCCACCTTCGGATCACGAAAGGCACACAAGCCAATCTACATCCTCAGGTCTAAGAAGATTAAACAGGGGCAACTGTTGTACCCCAAAATTTTCCCTCCCATATTCTTCAAAGTTTTGACAAGCATCATCTCAATTTGCTCAAGTCTACTCAAGGGTTGCACAGTCAAACCATCCTCCTAAGCCAGTCAAAATTAGGGTTTTGGTTCCTGCAAGGAAGTTGAGGTTTTTAAGGGCTCAATCAAGTCCCATATGCCCATATACATTGTCAAGCATCTACATGCCAAGTTTCAAGACTCACAAGGTCAAGTTGCACAGTCAAAAACCCTAATTGCCTCACAATCAACTGCAGGGGCAAAATGGTCATTTGGCAGTCAAAAGTCAAATTTTTTGGTCAACATCTTATTTTGAAGCCACAATCATCATTTGATCAAGTCTTGATCATAATTCCTCAAGAATGGCTCAAAAATCATCAAGATGCAAAAGTTTCCATTTTTGGACAGTTGAAAAGTCAACTGTAACTTGACCAAGGCATAACGTTTTCATGTTTCATCAGAAAAATCCCATCCAATGCTCATTTTGAAGGGGAGGACATTTCCTACAACTCATCTTCACATTCCAAGTCCAAGAAATGCTCTCACAAAAAGTTATCAATTTCAACATTATAGGTCATTTTTAAAAGTCAACAAAAAGGCATTTTAAGTCAAAGACCATAACTTGATATTGGTAAATCAAAATGACATGGGACCAAAGGCATTGGTTAGAGGACTTCAAGACCTTTCCAAAATGTCCAAGAACATGTTCATATGATCAAAATTGAACAAGATATGCATTGGAGAAGTTGGGAAATTTTTGTGAAATGGCAAAAGTCAACTATCCTTGAAACTTCAATTTTTGACAAAATGGCCCACTTTTTCCCACTTGATTCAGCCTTGTCATGCCACCCACGTGTCCCATGATTAATTTCAAGATTAAACATTAATTTTTCTATTTTATTTAATTTTTATTGATTTAATCCATTTTAAATCCATAAAATTCAAATAAAATCAAAAAAATTAATTAAAGGGGATCTTTGTGGTTTGAATGGCCTTTATATGCCATTTACTAGCTGCCAAATTCGTGCAAGCTATTTTTTGTACACAAAATTTTGAATTTGTGCCAAGATGTCCAGATACATGTAAGCATGGAAAGGGAAAGTTTTGCAAATTTTGGAAGCTTTTTAATTTGTTGGATTTTGGTTTGAAAGCATGGCTTTATGGCTTGGATTCTTGCCTTATTTCTTTGTCCCCTCCATCTCCTCTATAAATACAAGCCATGAGAAAGCATTACAGAAAATACACACAGCCTAGAGAACGCCCCAAAATTGCAAAAATTTCCTTGAAGTTGTCAAGCTCGAAAGACCTGATCTAGCCATATTCAACTACTTCCAAGCACTCCATCAACATCCCAGGTCCCCCCAAATGCTTATTTCTATTTTTCCATAACATGTTCCTGTGCAGGTTTCACAAAGGCTTTCCACCATGTGCATCAAACGATCATGCGCCAAGTGGCCTCAAAGATCAATCCAGGGGCTATGAGATGCTGGATACCATGCTCCAAGTCAAAGCACGTGCAGGCAATTCCTAAAGTCAACAAAAGCTTAAGCTTATTGGGCCATATTGCTTCCTCAAACCTCCATACCTGGGCCAACACCACCATGGTTCTTTCATATTTTCTTTTGTTTTCTTTTCCTTTTTTATTTTCTTTTAACTAATTATTATTATTAACTATTATTATTATTATTATTTAATTCATAGATAATTATTTTCATAAACAAAAAAAATCAAAAAAACTAATATTTTTATTATTCTTATTTATTAATTTCACTTTAATTCATTGTTTTGTAATTAAATTATAATTAATTAATTAGTTTAATTAGGCAATTTTAATCTTTTTTTTTAATAACTAAAATAAATTTAGAATTAGATTTTATTAACTTTTAATTTTAATTCCTTTTTATTTTATTTCATTAAAAACATAAAAACACAAAAAAACATTTTTCTTTTAATAAATTAATTAATTAGATTAGGCTTTATTTAATTAATTGCATTTAATTCAAAAAAAGACAAAAAATTCAATTTCTTTTCTTAAAAGGGTCAAAACCCTTAGAACATTCCCGATTAATTTTTATTCGCGCGCATTTACTTTATTTTGATTATTATGTAATTGCTTCCAAGTATGTAATAGTTAAATAGGAATTTTACCGCTTTATTTAATTTCTCGCATTTATTTACCAAAACGGGTTTTTGTCTTTGGCGATGTATAGACCCGTGCCTTGTAATAGTTAGAATTTACATTTCTGCAATTTATTTTCCGCACTCCTAAACTGTTAAAAATGCCTGCAAGAATGTATGTAAATAAAATCAATCTGTAGCTCACAAATAACATGTACAAGACAAACATAAACTGAAATTGAACACACAAAGCACATGCCACTCTTAGGGTACGCCTCACTGGTTGCCTCAAATATGGTCATCAAGGATAGGGTGTCTTAGAGGTTGCCCTTCTGTCTAAATATCCAGTTGCCTCGAAACGGTTGCCTCGGATAAAAAAAGGATCTAGGACATTAGGGTTACTTCTAAGATGTCCTACCATTGCTTCGGTGACCACATTGTCCCGATAATCAAATTGACCCGAATACCTCCAACGATGGTGCTGCCTACCTCTCAATGGTGGTATAGCACTATCTAAAGGACTCTTACACAACTTAATTCTTTAGGGTAGGTAGATGACTCATGGGTACTTGCTCTTTTCAAAAACAAACAAAATACTTTTCACACATTACACTTTCAAAAAGTTTTCAAACAATACTTCATACACTCTTGAGGACTGATACAAGAGTTACCTAGAAGTTTTCAAACAAACTTTTTTTTTTCAAAACCCACACACATTTGAAAAGTAAACATTTTTGAAAACATAAGAGCAAGTACCTAAGAGCCCGTGGATAACCACAGATAGAAAGGGTGCTAACACCTTCCCTTTCTATAAATCTACCTCCCGAACCGAGAAACATTCTCGAATAAGGAATTTTGCTGTGCTTTTGTCCTTTCCATATTGGAGAACATAAAAGACGGTGGTGACTCTTGCTTACCGCGACATTTCGCGAACCAGCTTAAAAAACAGTCAGTTCTATTTCCACCGATGACACAATGACAGCAACATCTGAGCATCTTTCTGCCATGTCGATACAGCGGATGCCACCACCGTTGTATCCAATAAGTCTAGCAATGTGATCCTTAGTGATCACAATCTTCTTTCCCATTATGTAGGAGGTAACTTGATGTGTTGATGAGGACGTATGAATCCAGAATTCCTTGACCAATACTGGGAACGTTGGACCCACCAACCTATCAAAGTATCTCTCCCATCCTTGTGCCCTAACTTCTTCTGTCAAATTGAATCCATTTTCTTTCAGACTGGAGAAGTCAATAATCAGTTCAGACAGCACTTCCAAGTTCTTCACTGGTGTAAGGAGCGTTCTGAAGGGAATTTGGTATTGTTCAGATGAAGCCTCCTTCTGAGAACCTGCAGAAACAGTGCTAGAGGTTGCCATGTTCACACTTAGGGTTTTTTGAGAAAACTTGAAAAATGGGTTTCTTTTGAGAAAGATGAACACACAAGTAAGAATGCAGAGAAAGTATTTGGATGATTGTAAGAAACGGTAAAAGATTAATGAATGATGTTAATGTGCTTAAATAGATTTCAAAAAAAATTTTGAAAACGTAAACGGTTTTAAGAAAGAGAATTATTTCATGATTACATTTTAAAACATGATTACGTGCATTTAATGCTTGCTGATTTTGGGGGATTTGAGAAAGATACTTGAAACGGTTACCAGACATGTGTCTCAATGCACCTAATCAGCGTTTTGCCTTCTCAGAAGCGTGCACGCGTGTTCTGCTTCAGAGATTTGCTGATGATTGGATGACACTTGTTTGATTTAGTGAGCAGCACGTCTATCCTTTAGCTGAAACACTCAGATCTTTAAGAATAGAATCTGATACAATCTGCATGTCTATCTTTCTGATAGGAGATTGATCAGAAGTTCACAGTAAACAGAAAACACATTCTGAAGGTTAGTATATAAAATTAAAACATTTTCACTCTGGGCAGAATTTCATGCTGAGATGTTTCATAATGAAATTGAACCTATCTTCAGAAAGGGGTTTAGTGAAGATATCAGCCCATTGATGGTCTGTATCAATAAATTTTAAGTTCAAAATTCCTTTCTGAATATAGTCCCTAATGAAGTGATGTTTTATTTCTATATGCTTAGCCCTAGAATGCAAAATAGGATTTTTACTTAAGCAAATGGCAGAAGTATTGTCACAGAGTATATGGATGTTACTCTCAAAAATCTGGAAGTCTTCAAGCTGACTTTTCATCTAGAGCATTTGTGTGCTGCATCCAGCTGCTGCTATGTACTCAGCTTCTACTGTTGATAGCGCAATTGTGGATTGCCTTTTGCTGGACCAAGAGATCAGATTTTCTGCCAGAAACTGGCAGCTTCCAAAAGTACTTTTACGCTCTACTCTGTCTCCAGCAAAGTCAGCATCGCAGTAGCCTACTAAGCTATAATCACTAGATTTTCTATAAAATAAACCCAGATTAGTAGTACCTTTCAGATACTTGAAAATTCTCTTAACAGCTGTTAAGTGAGATTCTCTAGGATCTGATTGGAATCTAGCACAAATACATACGCTGAATAAAATGTCAGGCCTTGAAGCCGTCAGATAAAGGAGAGAACCAATCATACATCTGTAGACCTTCTGTTCTACCTTTTTGTTTACCTCTTCTCTTTCCAGAATGCACGTGGGATGCATTGGAATCTTTGATGGCTTACATTCTGAGAGGTCAAATTTCTTCAGAAGATCTCTGACATATTTGCTCTGATGAATGTAAGTTCCCTCTGGAGTTTGATTGATCTGAATTCCTAGAAAGAATTTCAGTTCCCCCATGAGGCTCATCTCAAATTCTGCCTGCATACACTTAGCAAATTTTCTTCCAAGAGAAGGATTAGTAGATCCAAAAATAATATCATCAACATAAATTTGGCAAACTAAGATGTCATTCTTAACTGACTTACAGAATAGGGTAGTGTCCACCTTCCCTCTGGTGAATTCTTTTTCTAACAGAAAGTTACTTAGTCTTTCATACCAAGCTCTGGGAGCTTGTTTCAGACCATATAGTGACTTCTTTAGTTTGAAAACATATTCTGGATTTTTTGTACTTTCAAAACCAGGGGGTTGGTGCACATAAACCTCTTCTTCTATATAACCATTTAAGAATGCACTCTTGACATCCATCTGATACAGAGTAATGCCTTTGTTAACAGCAAATGAAATTAAAAGTCTGATAGATTCTAACCTGGCAACTGGAGCAAAGGTTTCTGTATAGTCTATCCCCTCTTGCTGACTATAACCTTGTGCTACCAGTCGTGCTTTGTTTCTGATAACTTCACCTTGTTCATTCAGCTTGTTTCTGAACACCCATCTTGTTCCAATGACGTTGAATCCTTTTGGTCTGGGAACAAGATCCCATACGTCATTTCTGGTGAATTGATTCAGCTCTTCTTGCATTGCTAGAATCCAGTCGTTGTCCAGAAGTGCTTCATCAATAGAAGAAGGTTCAATCAGAGACACAAGTCCCATGAGGGATTCTTCAGAGTTTCTGAAGCTGGCTCTTGTTCTGATTGGATCTTCCTTTCTTCCTAAGATAGTTTCTTCTGGGTGATCCAAGATGCTTCTGGGTAGTCTCTTCTGAGGTTGATCAGCAGCTGTTGTAGGATTGCTAGCAGTTCTCCTTTCAGATGTTGAAGGAGTGTCTTTGTTGAGAGCTTCTGATGACTTGTCTTCAGAACCTGTAAATTCAACTTCCATACCTGCAAAAACTTCATTCTGCTTTGACTTTTCAGAGTCAAGCTTATCATCAAAACGAACACTGATTGATTCTTCCACAATCTTTGTTTCTGTATTGTATACTCTGTACCCTCTTGAGCGTTCAGAGTATCCTAACATAATACACTTCTGTGCTTTAGAGTCAAACTTGTTCAAATAATTTTTTGTATTTAACATAAAACAAGTACATCCAAATGGATGAAAATATGAAATGTTGGGCTTTCTGTTCTTCCATAATTCATATGGAGTCTTTTCCAGAATAGGTCTTATTGAGATTCTATTCTGAATGTAGCACGCTGTGTTTATTGCCTCTGCCTAGAAGATCTTAGCAACGTTTGTCTCATTGATCATGGTTCTGGCCATTTCTTGCAATGTTCTGTTCTTTCGTTCTACAACTCCATTTTATTGGGGAGTTCTAGGACAAGAGAAATCATGCAGAATGCCTCTGTTATTAAAGAATGACTCAAAATCTTTGTTTTCAAACTCTCCACCATGATCACTTCTGACTTTAACGATTCCAAGATCCTTTTCATTCTGAACTTGGTTACAGAAGGTAACAAACACAGAGTGTGACTCGTCCTTGTGTCTTAAGAACTTTACCCATGTCCATCTGCTATAGTCATCTATGATTACTAACCCATACTTCTTGCCACTGACTGAAGCAGTTTTAACTGGTCCAAATAAGTCAATGTGCAGAAGTTCTAATGGCTTAGAGGTAGAAACAACATTTTTAGATTTGAAAGAAGGTTTTGCAAACTTGCCTTTCTGACATGCTTCACACAGAGCATCTGAACTGAACTTCAGATTAGGAAGTCCTCTGACCAGATTGAGTTTGTTAATCTGAGACATTCTTCTCATACTAACATGCCCCAATCTTCTGTGCCAGATCCATTGCTCGTTGTTAACAGACAAAAGACACTTTACATTCTGACTTTTCAGTTCAGAGAGTTTGATTTTATAAATGTTGTTTTTCCTCTTTCCATTAAACAAGATAGTCCCATCTTTCTGACTAACAGCTTTACATGATTTTTGATTAAAGATTATATCATAACCGTTATCACTTAATTGACTTATGGATAACAGATTATGCATTAATCCATCTACTAGCAGAACATTATTTATAGAGGGAAGATTTCCATTACCTACAGTTCCAGAGCCAATGATCTTTCCCCTTTGATTGCCTCCAAAGCCAACATGGCCTCCAGGCTTAAGTTCCAGGCTTTGGAACATATGCCTTCTTCCCGTCATGTGTCGCGAGCAGCCAGAGTCCAGGTACCATGACTGGTGTTTCTGATTTGCTGCTAAAGATATCTGCAACATGTATTATTTTATCCTTAGGTACCCAGATTTTCTTGGGTCCTGATTTGTTAGATTTACCAAAACTCTGGTTGAATTTTGGTTTCACAGAATACTTACTACTAGTGTATTTAATATCATGTGTGTGACCATACACAAAATGTGAGTTCAGAGGAGTGTGTTTAATAGTTAAATCCATGGCATTCTTTGGTGTAGGAACCTTACCTTGGTATCCTATTCCCTTTCTGCCGTTTTTGCTAACTCCATAGATCATTGAAGCCATTTTGCTTCTATCTATGCTTTTAGCAAGGAACTTCTGAAAGCTATGATCATACTCCTTGATGATCTCATCAGCGCTGCTGGGAGTTTCAGAAATTGTTTCCTTCTGAGCGTTTTGTAAAGCATTTTCTAACTTTGAAATTTTATTTTTCAGCTCAGAATTTTCCAATTTAAGACTCTCAGTCTTATCAGAGTCAGATTCAAGATTCCTTTTCAGGTTTCTAAATTTAACTCTAATCTGCTGGTACCTTTCCAGAATTTCGTTAAGGCTTTCAGCAAGTTCAGCCTTAGTAAAATTAATTGCAAAGTCAGGAAATACCTCTTCAGTGTCTGATTCTGAGTCTGATTCAGAAGCTTCACTGTCTTCTGAAATGTTGGCCATGAGAGCTATGTTGGCTCTCTCATCATCTGATTCTGAGTCAGCTTCAGACGAGTCAGAGTCATCCCATGTAGCCATGAGACTTTTCTTCTTTTCTCTTCCAAACTTCTTTTTGGGCTTTTCCCTCTGAAGCTTTGGGCAGTCACTCTTGTAGTGTCCTTGCTCATTGCACTCATAGCAGATGATGTCCTTGGTGTTTGGCTTTCTGCTTCCTGAGGAGCCTTCAGATCTTCTGTATCCAGAGGAAGAATATGACCTTCTGTATCTGGAAGAAGACTCATTCTGATCAGATCTTCTGGGATTCCTGAACTTCCTTTGCCTCTGCTTCCATAGTTGATTCACTCTTCTGGAGAGGAGGGAAAGTTCGTCTTCTTCTGATGAGGATCCATCAGATGTTTCTTCAACTGCCTGCAAAACTTTAGACTCAGATTTTTTGTTAGATTTTAATGCTAAAGGCTTACCTTGCTTCTGAGGTTCATCAGCTTCCAGCTCTATCTCGTGGCTTCTGAGGGAGCTGATAAGCTCCTCCAGAGAAATTTTGTTGAGATCTTTAGCTAGCTTCAGCGCTGTAACCATTGGCCTCCACTGCTTTGGCAAGCTTCTGATGATCTTCTTCACATGATCAGCAGTAGAGTATCCTTTGTCCAGAACCTTGAGACCAGCCACCAGAATTTGGAATCTTGAGAACATTGTTTCAATGGATTCACTTTCTTCCATTTTGAATGCCTCACACTTCTGAATGAGCGCAAGAGCTTTAGTTTCTTTGACCTGAACATTGCCTTCATGCGTCATTCTGAGTGAGTCAAACATGTTCTTTGTTGTGTCTCTGTTAGAGATCTTTTCATATTCAGCATAAGAGATGGCGCTGAGAAGAATGGTTCTGGCCTTGTGGTGATTTTTGAAGTCACACTTTTGTTGATCAGACATTGCTTTCCTGTCAATCTTCTGACCGCTTGCATTCACTGGGTGCGTGTATCCATCTGTCACCATGTCCCACAGATCAGCATCATGTTCCAGAAAGAAGCTTTCAATTCTGTCTTTCCAGTAATCAAAATTTTCTCCATCAAAGACTGGAGGTTTGCCGCTGAATCTGTCTCTGTCTTCATTGTTGTCATTGCTGGTGTGTTGATATGTTCCTGCCATTGTGTTTTTCTTACGCTGGATCTTGTACTGACACGATTAAGTGTTTTAGCTCAGAACCAGGCGCTCTGATACCAATTGAAGAAGTGAAAAACACAAGAAGGGGGGTTGAATTGTAAAAACTGGAAATCAATTGCAGTCAACACGGTATTTTTATCCTGGTTCGTTTGATCTCAAACTACTCCAGTCCACCTGTCAAGGTGATTTCGCCTCTCTCCAACGAGGTCTTAATCCACTATATTCAACTGAATATTACAACTGCTTTAACAACTGCTAAAGCCTTCTTGAGTCAAACCACAAACCGGTTTCTCAAGGAAATACTTTCTTACAGGTAATTGAAATCTAAGTGTGTTGAATGTTTTCTACAAAAACTGTTTATCACAACTGTGATACTACACAATTTAAGCTTATAAGAACTAGAGTGCTAAAATAATTGAGTAAAGAATTTGAGAGCTTTTAGCAAACTGAGAGTGAGGAAGATGATGAATAGCTTTAGGCGTGTAGAGTGTTGTAGAGCATTAGCCAATTCAATCTTTATTGACTTGTTTATATAGCATTGGAAATAAGGTACGTTGGAGTAGTAATTCCGTTTCAATGCCAATAACATTCTTTCCTTATTAAGCAGATCTTGTCTGGAATGATGCCGTTGGTAATAAATCATCTTGAATGCACAGTACCGTTTCCACTTAAACGTGTTCTGGCTTTGGCTCATTCTGACGCTGCTAGATGCTGATGAAGTGTTGTTGTCTTGATCAGAGTTCAGATGGTTAAGCGCAGATCTGTTCATCAAGCTTCAGCGTAAGCACAAGTTGATCTTCTGATTCTGGCATATGATATAACATCTTCTGATGCTGATGATGATGTTCTCTTGCTGACATCCATCAGAGTTTCTATAAAACAGAATGTGATTTTTTGATAGCATATGTGTCTTACATGAATCATACAATTAATGTATCTTAGCATTTTGTTATCATCAAAACTTAAACTTAGGGTAGTAGATTCAAACTTTTTTCTAACACTTTCACTGCCAGGCTGTGTTTCAACTGTACCAACAATATGGTTGAATATGAAGCGTGCATTATGGGTCTCAAAGCTGCTATAGATTTGGGGATCAAATCCTTAAGTGTATTTGGATACTCGGCCTTAGTAACCAGTCAAATCAAAGGAGAATAGGACATGAAGCATCCTAATATCATCCCTTACAAAGAGCACGTGTTGACACTGATTCCACATTTTGAAGAAATTACCTTTGACCATTTTCCACGAGAGGAAAATCAACTAGCGGACGCGCTAGCTACTATGTCATCCTTGTTCAAAGTGAGGTGGGATAATGAGGCTACTGAGAACACTATTGAGAGGATGGACGAACCAGCATACTGTCATGAGATTGATTTTGAAGAAGTAGTGGACAAACCTTGGTTTTATGAAGTTAAAAGATATATCGAAGCTTAATAATATCCTTAGGGAGCTTTAGTCAACGATAAGAAGTTCCTAAGAAGGTTCTCTGCTAAGTTCTTTCTCAGTAACAAAATCCTCTACAAGCGCAACCACGACTCTACCTTGCTTTGGTGCGTAGACAAGAGTGAAGTAGAAAGGATTATGGATGATTTTCACAAAGGTATCTTTGGCACCCATTCTAGTGGGCACACGATGGCTAAAAAGGTCCTACGGGCATGATATTATTGGTCCACTATGGAAGCGGACTGTTATCAGCATTCGCGAACTTGTCACAAATGCCAGATCTATGCTGATATAGTACATGTGCCTCTGGTTCCTCTAAATGTCTTGACTGATCCCTGGCCATTTGCAATGTGGGGCATCGACATGATTGGGGAGATTAAACCTACAACTTCTAATGGTCACCGCTGCATCCTGGTTGCCATTGATTATTTCACGAAGTGGGTAGAGGCAGCCTCTTTTTCTTCTGTTACCAAAAATGTTGTGGCTCAGTCCATCAAACATAAGCTTATCTGTCGGTATGGAATTCCAGAAAGAATTATTACAGATAATGGTACCAATTTCAATAATATTGTGATCACCGAGCTCTGCCCGCAATTCAAGATCCAACATCATAACTCTTCCCCTTAGCTGCTAATAAAAATATTAAGAAGATCATCCAGAAGATGATGGTGACATATAAAGACTGGCATGAGATGTTACCATTTGCTCTTCATGGTTACCGTACCATGGTGCGCACCTCAACAGGGGAAACCCCTTTCTCTTTGGTATACGATATGGAAGTACTCCTATCCATTGAAGTCTAGATCCCTTCCTTGAGAATCATGAAGGATGCAGGGATGAGCGAAGATGAATGGGTTCAGACTCGACTTGACCAATTAAACTTGATTGACGAGAAGAGGCTCACGGTTGCCTGTCATTGTCAGATGTACCAAAAGCGTATGATTAAAGCTTTTAATAAAAAGGTCAGACATCAAGTATATCATGCTGGCGATCTGGTAATCAAGTGCATCATACTTCCACAAGGTGATCCTAGGGGCAAATGGACTCCCACATACGAAGGGCCATTTTTGATCAAGAACATATTTTCTGGTGGAGCCATGATCTTAACCACTATGGACGGTGACGACCTTCCGCACCCTATAAACGTGGACATAGTTAAAAGATACTACGCATGAACAAAGAACCGCTAGGCCGATTTTCTTAGGCAAAAATTAGGGCATCCCGGCGAACCAAAAGGGTTCAGACAAAAATTAGGGATATACACGAAAAAATTTGTACACCCGGTAAGTCGAAAACCTGAAAAGGCGGCTTGGGAAAAAAATGGTATCCTGGTGGAATGAAAACCCGAAAGGGCAGTCCAGGAAAAAGTTAGGTATTTAAAGCATATAACTATGTCTCGTTGGATCACCTTACAACCAATCTTCAGTAGCAACTGTCAAGCTCAAACGAGACTAATCAATCCAATCAGCTTAGGACAAGCAACAAAGGGATGAGACGCTCGAAGACATAAAAGCAATAGCAGAATAGGAACCCAATGGGATTATTTTACATAGTTGTTTTCTTTGTATGCTATTTCGTAAAGTTCTATTCTTACAACGAAATTCTCTTATTGGGATGTTTGTCTCCTTGTATAAAAATGCTTATTAAAGTTAATACAAAGCTATTCCTTTGAAAGTGCAAAACTATTTGTTTTTATTTTCCTATTTTGTTTGTGAAAACGTCCGGTGATTATTTTTGAACAAATGCATTTGAATGTGATTACTGCTTACAAATATACGCACAAAAAATAGAAAGACAGTTACTAATGGCTTTTAGAAACAGGACAATATCTAAAGGCCATCTGCAAAAATCCCCGCAAATATTTCCTCCAGCAGGTACCTTCTCCAGTAGGTACAGAGGCAGAGACATCCTGCTATAAGGTCACTGCCATATTCTTAGTATGCAGCCTAATGGTGTCAGGTATTCTCATATCCCCAGCAGAGCAAAATTTCTAATTACTGCTCCAAAAATTCCTCGGTGAAGTCGCTAAGCTTCTCAGGATTCTCTAGCAGGATTTCACAAAATCCCCAAACAATGCACGAAGTTTCCTTTCCCCAACAAATTTTATTTCTTTAATAATGGAAATCTGTCTCTCAGCATTTCAACTTCAAACAAAATATGAAGACCTACATTCTTCATCTCCAGCTACAATCAGGGATTTATTTTCCCTAATTCAACAACACTGCAATATAACGACTGACACATTCATACATTGCATTCATACACCATTTTACAGGTGTCGTAGCACATGCACCACTAATGCATATATCATAATCTCATTTATTTTGAGAGCATCATTTGCACTTCATGCATCATGGTGTTGCATGCAGCTAATTCTTTACCTTTTCAGGAAAGGTCAACAGATGAATGTCATCAACAACTTTCAAAAAGTTCAAGATTAATACCTGAAACCAGACAAGAAAACTATATGTGAGCGACTGATTGTATATTAATACCTAAAACCAGACAGGACAACTATCTACATGAACTGATTGAAGATTAACTCCCAAAACAAGCCAGGGAAACTATCTTTCTTTCAAAAGAGGTCAGAGATTAATACTTGAAACCAGACAGGACAACTATCTCAACGACCAACAAAAACAAATTCCAGATTAATACCTGAAGTAAGACATGACAACTATCTGTGAACGGTTAATTGTAGATTAATTCCTGAAACAAGACGGAGCGACTATCTACATGACGAACATTTCCTTCAGAGGAGTTCTGAAACGCATTTCTCCTTCAGCACTTCATTCTGAAGAGCATCTCCTTCGGAAGTTCTATCCTGAAAAACATCTCCTTCAGTGCTTCATTCTGAAAAGCACTTCCCCTTCAGATACAAAATCCTGAAAAGCATTTTCCCCAGAGACCGAGTTCTAGAAAACATTTCCTTCAGAGGGGTTCTAAAATGCATTTCCCCTTCATCACTTCATCCCGAAGAGCATCTCCTTTAGAAGTATCATTCTAAAAAGCATCTCCTTCAATGTTTCGTTCTGAAAATCATTTCCCCTTCAGAGACGGAATCCTGAAAAGCATTCTTCAAGATACAGTAAAACTTAGACAACAATCACCTTTGGATGGCATCTGTAAGCCCATCTCCGACAATATTCCGTCACTCTCCAAATGGAATCTTTAAGCCCATTCCCTACACAATCAACCAACCCACCCTCGAGTGCAAATTTATAGGCACTCTAGTGTTCAATCATCTTCCACCTTCAAGTCATGAATGGCAGACTCGCCAATCTAACTCTTCAGGTTTAAGAAGATTGAACAAGGGCAGCCGTTGTATTCTAAAATTTCCCCTCTCATTTCTCAAGATATTTCCTACGAAGATCTTTAATACTTCAAGTTTGCACAAGTATCGACTAGGTCAAATAATCTCCTCAGCACTGATGCCTCAAATTAGGGTTTGAGTTTGTACAAAGGCAATTAGATTTCTAATGTTTCAAATGACTTTCATGGATCATTATGGATTCTCGGGATTTATTTTTGTGAAGTTTCAATTCTTGGATCACAATTTTCCAAGAAAGTCATTCAAATTACCAAAAAGGCAAAATGACCAAAATTAGGGTTTTAACTGAAAATGACCGAACTTTGACTTTTATCCTAACACCTGGCTTATTGGTTGGAAGCATGATCTCAAGGATCCGAGCGCGTCATTTTGACCTAATTTCACATTTTAATTCATCTCCTAAGATCAGTGGATTAATAGAATTCACTCAACTGATGGGAAAAGTCAACTGTACACTATAAAATCAAACTTTGACTTTTTGACCAAAGTTGAGTCCCAAAAATCATATTACATCAAGACATCAAAAATATGAAATTTGATCCTCAAAAATCAAGAAATTCAAAGATCCAACTTTTGCAAGACTTGGAAAATTTTCTAAGTTAAGTTCATTGCTTCATAACATCTTGTCACTATAATTCAAAATAGTTTAAGATGTTACAAATAATTCAAGTTATTACAAAGTGGCATTTTTGCAAGTTTACATATCCTAAACTTTGTATTTGTGATACAGTGGCAGAACCGACTGTTTTAAAATGCTGGTTTGCGTTTTGCATTTTTGTGTTTGCAAAATGTCGCGGTAAGCAAGAGTCGCCACCGACTTTTATTTCATCCAACCGGAAAGGAAAAAAGTACAAAAAAAATCCTTTTTCGAGATTTTGAGTACGGGGGGTAGATTATAGAAAAGGAAGGTGTTAGCACCCTTTCTATCCATGGTTTTCCATGGGCTCTTAGGTACTTGCTCATCTTTTAAAATTTCTTGGGTATGTGCTTTGTTTTGAAAGGTTTGACTTCGTGATAACCCTTGTATCAGTCCTAAAAGGTGTGACGAAGTTGTTTTAAAAGTTTGTTTAAAAAGTGTAAGGTAGAAAAGAGTTTGTTTTGAGCAAGTACCTACCAGCGCCTACCTACTCGAAAAAAATATTGTTTCTATTCTTGTTTCCTTTAGACAGCGCTATCCCACTATTGAGAAATAGGTAGCACCGTCATTTGAGTTGTAAGGGTCAATTCGTAAGAGACGTACGATCACTAAAGCAATGTTAGGACGTATTAGTTATAACCCTAAAGTCTTGAGATCATATTCGAGGCAACATTTCCGAGGCAACATTTCCGAACAGGACATTTGATCTTTGTTAGACATGAGGGCAACCACTAAGACACCCTATACTTAATGATCGTTTACCGAAGGCAACCGAATTGAGAGTATACCCTAAGAGTGATATGTGCGAGTGATCTGTTTTCAATTATTTATCTTTGCACATTAGGGTTTTCTAACTGGATTAATTTGCCATACATTATTGTCATACAATCCTATCTAAACAGTCAAATATTTGCGAGAATTAAAATGCGAGAAAGTAAATCTATGCTATTACCAGGCTTCGGGGAGGGGGATTAATTACATAGCCAAAAACTCGGGAAAAGTGACAAATAAAAGCCTTAAATTAAACTATTACAAACCATGAACAGTTACAACAATATTGTCAAAAATAAATAATCAGCGTGCGGCGAGTTAAATACGAAGCGACCAGGGTTTTGACCCTTGACTGAACCTAATTGTAATTGATTAAAGTAAACATGTTTTTTTTTTCATTTTTATTTTATTTAATAAAGTAATGAAATAATTGAATCAAAAAAGAAAATCCTAAGTTCTAATTAATTTTAATTGTGAAAGAAATTAGAATTGCCTTAAATTAATTAAACTAATTACTTAAAAAAACATTTATTAAGCAAATAAGTCTTCTTTCTGTGATTTTTGGTTGGTTAATTTAAAAAAATAATAATTTTGGTGTTGATAAAAAAACAGAATAATTAAAGAAAATAAAATTTAAATAAAAATAATGGAAATAACCAAGTGAGCCTACTGTCAGCAGATCTGGTTCTGGCTGATGGGGTCCAGAAGATGGTGGCCCTCAGAAGATGGGGGGCGCTGGATCTAGTTCTGAATGGGATCCAGAAGATAATGACCCTCAAAATATGGGGTGCACTGGATCTAATTCTGAATGGGATCTAGAAGATGATGGCCTGCACGTGCTGGATCTGGTTCTGACTAGGATCTAGAAGATGATGCGCTGGATCTGATCCTGGCTAATGGATCAGAAAGATGGTGCACTGGCGAAAACAAAGAAGAAAATACCAAAAACTCACGCCTGGGATCGAACCCAGAACAATGAGCTTCTGACTTCCTTCTTCTGACCAACTACGCTGGATGTTAGTTTATTAATATAATATAAACAAATAATATATATCAGAACTACAGGTTTATGGCCAAAATAACGCGCCAGAATTTGAATCAGCCAGTCAGGCTGTGGCACGCTATTGTCTTCTTCCCTGGAAACGCTGTTTAAAGTTCTGAACTTTTAACTACAAACATGTCACTGTAGCTACAAACCTGTAAATTTCAATCATCAAGAAAAACGCATGATAAATGAATTCTAATTACATGGTTCTGTTCGTCTTGAACCCACGAACACTATGGTACTACTTTATTGGACCAATTTTACTAATACAGAGAAACCCTAAAACATAAGAGCAAACCCTAACAATGGCATCTTCATGTACAAGCGTTAGAAAGACAATTAAATGGTATCAAAACCTTGCAAACTCAAAGACAAACACAAATATATCATTAAAATATGCAATGGGTGAGTGAATCAACGAAACTGAATTCGAATTTGGAGGCATATCTTGATACCTCTATCTTGCAATTCCAGGCGTGGAAAGGCTTGAATCTGATTGGAAATTGCTCCTGGAACGTCCAACAACCTATTGGCAACCTGAGAACGGCACAAATTGACCTCTAACACAGAAATTGGATCACCACTTTTCTTGCAATTTTTGAGTTTTTCTTTCACCTCTGCACAGCTGCTTCCCCCCCCCCTTTTTGTCTGCCTTTGTTCCCTATCTATAATAGAGTGCATTAGGGTAAAAATTTGCATCAAATCTTTGCCATTTATGAAGATTGACCATTGATTTATTCTTTGCACCAAATCTTTCCAAAACAAGTATTTTCAATCTTTTTCTGTCCATATGAAGCCTTGCACGATTTGATCTTGCCACCAGCTGTATATTGACTCTAATCATGCACGAAATCTCAAGGTTTAATTAATTTTTGATATTTTTATTATTTTATATTGATTTTATTTTATTTAAATGAAATAAAATTAAAATAAATAATAAAAAATAAAAGAATGACAAGTGGAAGGGCTCATGGGTCTTGGATCACATCACAAGCTCAGTGCAAGCTTAAAAAGGTAGGCCCATTTAGCAAAAAATGCAATTTTGGACACATTTGACTTTTGGCAATTTTGCAAAAAAATGGTCAACTTTGACCAGGCATATCTCTTTCAATTTTGACTCTATGAGGGTGCTCTCGGAATTTTTAGAAAGCTTAGGATGTCCCCTAAGCAACCTTTTTGGTACCATCTCAATTGAGTCTTCCATACTCATTTTATGAAGCTTTGACCCAAAAGGTGTTTTTGTTGACTTTTCAAAATAACCTATAATGTCCAAATTCACATTTTCTTGCGAATGAATATTTTTAACTTTGGAGCTAAAGATGAATTGTAGGGAATTGCATCCTCTTCAAAATGAGCTTTGGATAGGTCATTTTTGATGAAGTATGAGAAAGTTATGCTTGGTCAAAGTTGAGTTGACTTTTCCTGCAAAACCCTAATTAGCAACTTTTGGGTTTTGATGAATTATGGGCAATCCTTGATGAGTCATGATCAACCCTTGATCAAATGATGAATGATACTTCAAAATGAGGATGTTGACCATATATCTTGAAGTTTTGATTGTATGTAGGCCACAATTGACTTTTGACCTAACACAGTCGACTTCTAGGTATTTGAGCAATTGACTGAGCAAACTTCCTCTGCAAGGCTTGAAACTTGACATGGAGGATCTTGAGAATATATCAGGACAATGGTGAGAATTTGGGATCCTTTGGACTCAAGCATCTTGATGCAAAATGAAACCCTAATTTGAGGTAGACTGCTTTAGGAGAGAGTTTTTCTGGTCAACTCTTAGATCTCCTTGAGCAATTTAAGGACCTCACTTGCCACGTGTTGAGAAAAATTGGAGGGCAAATTTTGGGATACAACAGTATTGTTTGGACTTTTTTTTCTTTATCTCAAAACTTTGCCATAATACTTTGTCCTTGATACAATTTGCATAAATTGTTCCACAAACCAAACTTGTTTCATGCTGCAAACTATGATGTCCAAGTTATTGCTGAATAAAGTATGATATTCTACTTCTACATATTGCCACAACACTCAAAAACCCTACTCCATTTTTGTCCTACAAAAAAAACCTTGTGCTATGCTGCACCATAAACCTGTCACAAAAAACCTGCATATGTTATCCTATACAGTCCAAAACTGCTCTATGCAGTCTGCTCCAACCTGCATCATAACAGCCACAAAATTGCACCAAAATGGCAAAAGAAAATTGTATGGAAAAAGTATCAAAGCACTAGGCAAAAACAGTTCAAAATAACTTATTTTGTTTCCCTCCTAAACCTCAGTAAAGGATCTACAAAATTCACTATTTCATAAGACATAGGGGAGGATTTTTTGAAAAAAAAGAGAGAAGAGAAAAATAGAACTATTGTAAAACTCAACTCATTTTCATAAGACTCTGTTCATCTTCAACTCTTCTTTCACCCACAGAATAGAAAAATCCTCAACCCATTATTGTACAACCTTGTAAACTCTCACATAAACCTTCTAAACACTTCACATCACATAGATATTGTTCAAGCACAAGAATAATTTCTGAAGTACCCTTATTCTCAACTTCTAAACAAAGGATAGTACTGTGCAAACTTGACTGTTTGGAGTTGGTTCAGCAACCATCAACACAAATGGAAGTTTAGTAGCTCTCAGGAGTTTCATTAAGATCCACACAACATCTTGAAGGGTATTCAGACTCAAAACCTAAAGTGCAGTTTCAAGGTAAGTCATTTTAACCTTGCATTTTCAATACATCATTTTTGGTTTATTTATGAAGATAGGATGTAGCAATCACTACTCTTGAAGTTAATCATTTACTTTGCTGTTCATGTTTATCATTTATATGTTGAAAACTGACTGATTCATGCAAAAGAATGGTGGTAGAAGCAAAAAACAACAGCATGAGTCGACAAACACCCACATGCGTCGACTCATTCTAAGTGAAAAAACAATGTATAAGTTGACACATGGCCTCATGCATCGACTCATACTGCTATCCAGGTCCCAAAACAGAAATGTGGAAGGTGCATGAGTCGATACAAAATGCGTATGTGTCGTCACAAGCAGGAAATGAGTCGATACATCCCATTATGCGTCGACTCATAATGATTTGATTTGGTTTGGCAGGGGCGAGTAAAAGTTATGTGTCGATGTATAATAACACGTGTCGACACATAATAGTTCAAAATATAGTTTTTCCTTCTTTTTACACTGATTTTGCATTGTATATATATATATATATATATATATATATATATTCTTCATTTCTGTCCACTTATTCGATATGGTTGTAATAATTAGACACACATTTCATCCCCATTTGCAAATTGTATCCCCATCCCCCTAATGATGTAATAGCTTAGGATTTTTAATTTCCGCAAGTTTACCACTTTTCATATAATTGCTAGTAAGATAGGGTGTGTATGATAAGATAAAATCAACCGTTAGCAAAACCTAATCTCAAAGACTAAATGCATGCAATCAAACACACTTCACACACATGCACCTCTAGGATAATCTCACTTGTTGCCTCGGAAAATAGTCATGTCCCTCGAATATGGGCGTTTTAGCAAAGACCCTCGATAAAAAGATCGTAGTCCCTCGATGTCCCTCGATGTTTCCTTCGGTAAAATGATCTTAGTCCCTATGAAAAATTCTAAAACATCTCATAGGTTTCCTTCTACGACTATACAATTGACCCACGCCCGTCCCTTCACATCCAACGATGGGGCTTCCCATCAATCAATGGTAAGATAGCCACATCTAAAGGAGGAGGAAAAGAACATTATACCTTTTGAGTAGGTAGGACACCCGTAGTATCTTGCTCTTGAACTAAAACCATTTTCCACACTTACACTTTAAAAAACTTCTTCAAAAACAAACATCTCTTTGAACTATTTTCAAATCCAACACTTTGTACGCATTCTTATAGAGACGAGAATCCTTACAAAGTTCACCGTAACAAAGGCATTTTTGAAAAATATTTTCAAACCCTCACCGCAAAGCACATTTTCAAACAAAGCAAGTGATCTAGCAAGCAACTAAGAGCCCGTAGATAACTACGGATGAAAAGGGTGCTAACACCTTCCCTTTTCATAACCTACCCCCTGAACTCAAGAAAATAATCTTAATGGTCTTTCCTGTTCTTTTCACCCTTTCCTTATTGGATAAAAGAAAAGTCGGTGGAGAATCTTGGTATCCGCAACAATTGCAATCAAATGTAAAACAACCAAGTTAGTTCTCCCACCGTATTACAATAACCAAGGATTTTCCTATACGTATCAATTGCACAATCAATGAATTTAACAATTTGCAATTAAACATAAAAAGAGAAGTAAAGAGAGAGAGATGTCATGAGGATTTGTTAAGGCAGTTCATCAATCGTCCTTTTTATGGCTAAGTCTTTCCCCAATTTCTTTCAGAATTGAGTAACCAATATTACTTTGCAAAAAATCGTTTACAAGATAAATGTAGTAATCCAACCCTACAAACCTTATGTTTGATGGTGATCCTAACACTTTCTCTTCCCTTGATCTGAGCTTGATAAAATCACCCAACAATACCAATTTGATCCACCGTTATGAGCTACTCCTTTGAAAGAAACCATCGTTATTCAAAGCTTTCACTCGGTCGAATTTAAATTGCAAACTGTTGTTACCCAAGATTTCTAATTGATTCACCGTCTCACACTACTCCTTTTCAAGCACCCCCATTATTCAATGCTTTCACTCGATCGAATAAAAATTGTGAAATCATTTCAAAACCCCCAAATCACCACTTTGATCTTAGTGGAAAAGCCTCACAGTTTTTCACGATGAATACCCTCAAATATTCTCAACCCAATTTACAATGCAACAACCTAAATTGGATGTTATCAAATATGATTCTAGATGGAACCCAAACAAAGAATGATTATGTGTAATTTTTTTATGTGTATGCATAGAACATGAGAGATGAAGATGAAGAGTAATCTTTGTATGTTTATGGTTTCATAAACTTTTGAATGATACATGTATGAGGTATATATATGTGTGCAAGTTGGAGGAAAAACGAAATGCAAAAGGTTTAAGAAAAAATGAAAAATTTCATTATTTTTAATGCATGTGTCGACCTCTATATGTCACGTGTCGACACATTTGAAGCATGTGTTGACCTGTATAGGTCAGTTTGTAGACACATGTATTACAAATGCTACATGCTTTAAAAATGAGTTGCATATGCCGACACAAAACTCGTATGTGTCGACTCATGGAAGAGTTTTTTTCTATATGTCGACCTGGAATGTTCAGTGTGCCAAAACATGAGTTACAGAGCCTACAACCTTCAAATATTCATTACGTGTGTCCACTCATATCAATACATGGGCTTGTTTTTCACAAAAAAAAAACATACTTTAATACATGAAACATTTTTCCAAACCATTTCTAAGTTCCCTAATACTAAGATGCATATTTAGACCCTGATGATACCGTACAATATAGATAAATGTTAAAATGTCCTAGTTTTAACATCATACAAAACACCTATAATAGGAAGGTGCACTCACAGAAGTTGTATAGAATGAGATGGGAGCAGTTAAAAAGCCATAAAACATTTTTTGACTTTATTTAATCAGTTAAAGCAAAATGCTAATCGATTAGGTTAACGCGTACTTGAGGCACAAGGAAGGTTGAATGCATCCAAATTCTATGCAACAACTATATATCTTATCCTTCCATATTGGTTAGAGATTAGACGATATAAAAATCTTCATAGGTTTTGAGATCAGCCCAGTTAAAATCTCAAGGTTATTTGGTTATCTTGTTAAAACCAAAAGGGAGCTCAAATATATTTTGGAACATGAAGATAAACCTCTAAAAGGTCCGTGTTTGTGGAGAGAAGACTAATCACTTCAATCTATAATTGAGAAGGAAGCTTAGCCACTTCAGCTTCAACAAGTTATTATATAAAAGACGCAAATGCTCATATCATTCGTCTTGTAATATTTTGGTTGTAGGACAACCACCATTTCCTTGTGTTGTACCCCAAAATTTTCCCTCCCATATTCTTCAAAGTTTTTGACAAGCATCACCTCAAATGGTTCAAAGTCTACTCAAAGGTTACACAGTCAAGCATCCTCCTAAGCCAGTCAAATTGGGGTTTTGGTTCTTGCAAGGAAGTTGAGGTTTTCAAGGGCTCAATTAAGTCCCATATGCTCATACACATTGTCAAGCACCTACATGTCAAGTTTCAAGACTCACAAGGTCAAGTTGCACAGTCAAAAACCCTAATTGCTCCACAGTCAACTGCAGGGGCAAAATGGTCATTTGGCAGTCAAAATTCAAAATTTTTGGTCAACATCTTATTTTGAAGCCACAATCATCATTTGGTCAAATCTTGACCATGATTTCACAAGAATGGCTCAAAAATCATCAAGATGTCAAAAGTTTCTATCTTGGGACAGTTGAAAAGTCAACTGTAACTTGACCAAGGCATAACTTTTTCATGGTTCATCATAAAAATCCCATCCAATGCTCATTTTTAAGGGGAGGACATTTCCTACAATTCATCTTCACATTCCAAGTCCAAGAAATTCTCTCACAAAAAGTTATCAATTTCAACATTATAGGTCATTTTCAAAAGTCAACAAAAAGGCATTTTAAGTCAAAGACCATAACTTGAGATTGGTAAATCAAAATTACATGGGACCAAAGGCATTGGTTAGAGGACTTCAATACCTTTCCAAAATGTCCAAGAACATGTTCATAGCTTCAAAATTGAGCAAGATATGCATTGGAGAAGTTGGGAAATTTTTGTGAAATGGCCAAAGTCAACTATCCATGAAACTTCATTTTTTGACAAAAAGGGCCCACTTTTTCCACTTGAGTCAGCTTTTCCATGTCACCCACGTGTCCCATGATTTATTTCAAGATTAAAGATTAATTTTTCTATTTTTATTTAATTTTATTTGATTTAATTCATTTTAAATCTTTAAAATTCAAATAAAAATCAAAGAAATTAATTAAGGGATATCTTTGAGTTTGAATAGCCTTAATGCATCATGAAACACATACCAATTTCGTGTACATCCTATTTCAAGCATAAAAATTCAAATTTGGAGCAAAAAAGGCAAGTTGTTCAATGGTGGTTATGGAGGAAATCAAAACTTCATTGCAAGGCTTCAAGGCTCCTTATTGTGATTGATTCTCATTCATATACACATATGCAAGCCTTCCCACCCTCATGGACGAAAAAAGGCATCCCTAAAACGGCAGAGCAAAAACTCAGAATTTGTCAAAAAAGTGTGAGATCTAAAGCAAGGTTGCAGGCAGTTTCAGACAAATCATAAGCATGAAGGGATTCAGGAGGTGGAAACGAGATCAGCTATGGTCTTGAAATGGATTTTCATGGCCTGAGGAGCATTTTCAGAGCAAGCCTGCGAAACCACCTGCGGATAAAAATCCGCAGGTAAAAAACCAGTATCAAAGGAAGAAGACGCTGACGCGTCCCCTCCTCATTCGTTGTTTCAAAAAGCGCGCGTTTTTATATTTTTTTTCAGGAATATGCTTTTGTTTTCTAATTTAATAATTGCGTGTTATTTTGATAATGAATGAAACGTGCAGCTCAGTTGGTCAAAGCCTTGGAACGTGAACTCTGGGACCTGGGTTCGATTCCCAGGTCCCCCAAATGCTTATTTCCATTTTTTCTCACATACTTGTGTGCAGGCAACGTGAAGCAACTCACCATAGACCTCACATCCCAGCTTGCCAAGTGTCCATCAGAAGCAGATCCAAAGGCCAAGAGAGGGAGCACACCATACTCCTGATCAACAGCGCTCCACTCAATTCCCAGAGTCAACAGGATTTGTGCAAAATGGGCCTCATAATTCCATAAACACTCTCCATTCTGGCCCATACCCCCCATGGTTCTTGCTTTTTTTTCCTTTTCTTTTCTTTTCTTTTTATTTACTAATTATATTTATTAACTGTTTTTATTTAATTAACTCATAACTAATTTTTCACAATAAAATTCAAAAACCAAAAAATACTTTATTAATTTAAATAATTATTTTGTAAATAAATATTAACAAATAAATAGTTTAATTAAGTCAACTTTAATTTCTTTTTCTTAACAATCAAAATAATTTAGAATTAGGTTAACTTAGAATTTTAATTCTTTTATTTTATTTCATAAAAGCATAAAAAACACAAAAAATATTTTCTTTTAATAAATTAATTAATTAGTTTAATTATTAGTTATTAATTTCATTTAATCACAAAAAAGACAAAAAAATTCAATTTCTTTTCTTAAAAGGGTCAAAACCCTTAGAACGTTCCCGATTAATTTTTATTCGTGCGCATTTACTTTATTTTGATTATCATGTAATTGCTTCCAAGAATGTAATAGTAAATAGGTTTACCGCTTTATTTAATTTTTCATACTTATTTACCAAAACGGGTCTTTGTATTTTTGGCGATGTATAGACCCGCGCCTTGTAATAGCGTAGAATTTATGTTTCCGCAATTTACTTTCCGCACCCCCTAACTGTTAAATGCATGAAAGAATGAATATAAATAAAAATCAATTCGTAGCTCACAAATAACAAAGACAAACATTAACTGAATACAACACACAAAGCACATGCGACTCCTAGGGTACGCTTCACTTGTTGCCTCGAAACGTGGTCATCAAGTATAGGGTGTCTTAGAGGTCGCCCTTCTGTCCAAAAGATCCAGTTGCCTCGAAACGGTTGCCTCGGATAAAAGGATCTAGGACATTAGGGTTACTTCTAAGATGTCCTACCATTGCTTCGGTGACCACACAGTCCCGATAATCAAATTGACCCGAACACCTCCAACGATGGTGCTACCTATCTCTCAATGGTGGGATAGCACTATCTAAAGGACTCTTACACAGCTTAATTCCTTAGGGTAGGTAGATTCTCTTAAGTACTTGCTCTTTTCAAAACAAACAAAAACAACTTTTCGCACCTACACTTTCAAAAGGTTTTCAAAACAAATTTTTCATACACTCTTGAGGACAGATACAAGAGTTACTTAGAAACTTTTTAAACGAAACTTTTTCAAAACCCACACACACTTGAAAAGCAAACAAATTTTTGAAAACATAAGAGCAAGTACCTAAGAGCCCGTGGATAACCACGGATAGAAAGGGTGCTAACACCTTCCCTTTCTATAAATCTACCTCCCGAACCGAGAAACATTCTCAAAGAAGGAATTTTGTTGTGCTTTTGTCCTTTCCATATTGGAGAACATAAAAGACGGTGGCGACTCTTGCTTACCGCGACATTTCGCGAACCAGCTAAAAACTGTCAGTTCTATTTCCACCGATCACAGAACTGGCGACTCTGCTGGGGAATATTTAAAAGTGAGGTGTACCTTAGGAATAGATCATACGTATGTTTTCAATTGCTTTGCTTTGATTGCTTTATATTTGTGGGCTTCGCATCGGAGTTTCATAGATCCTAACCCGGATCTGGGGATACCCTTTTAGGTAGCATAAGCTGTGAGGGACCTGTCCGGCGTAGACCGACACGAGTGAAGCAGTGGCTACATTGGTGTGGCACCTTGGTCTGTACCGATATCCCTTGTGTTGCAACAAGGAGAATATGGGTCTTCTGAGGAGTCATTAAGCACCAACCGACCTTAGAACCCTAATGTGACCCAACTTGGCCATAGAACAGTAGCAGTATGCTACACCCATTGAGGCTAAACTCTCGCGATGGTTCTGGCCGCAAGAAAAGATTGTGACGCTGGAGTTATGACCGATTGAGGGTAGTCAGTGATATTGGGATCCTCTAGAACCCGATTACTTTTGATAGGACGGGTTTTTGAGCCCACCAACTTCAAGAGGGTAGTACCCCAAACTTCATGCTGGCCTGAACTTTAAGGGTTGTCTTGTGTGACTTGTCTGCCTTCAAACTTGACTACTTGCATGCTTGTTATCTGACACTTGAGTTTCTTGCAGGTCTTGTCTACAGTCCTTAATCTGGACTTATAACAGGGTTTGCCTACATCACTCCATGCATAGCATAACATCATACCATTGCATACATCCTACATAAGGACTATTCCATTTCAAGGATCTCAAGGGTTTGTGATGCAGGTCATGATGTCTAGCAAGGGGCAAAGGGGATTTATTTTCCTCTAGCCAAGGTTGATAACTTGAGTCAGGGGCTATGACCCACTCGATATGGTGAGCCTTGACTCTTGAAGAAGGACTCTCAACAATATGAAGTACCTTCAATCAAGCAACTGGATTCAATTCTAACAATTTTCTTGTTTACCCCGCGAGATCCTTGAAAACATCGTATGCATACATACATATCATTGCATTACAGGTACTCTGTTCTACATGTTGCTTAATCTTCTTCGCTGTTTATTTCAGCCATCATCATGAATCCTGAATCATCCAATGAACAAGCTATCAAGGCCCTCCAGGCCCAGAACGCCCAGTTCCAGGAGCTGGTCATGAGCCTAGCCCAGGGTCAACAGGAATTGAAGACTCTGATTCAGAAGAAGAAGAAGAAGAGGACTGTTTTGTTCAACCCTAGACGCAGATCTGGGAATGGATCACAAAAGGAGGCTGATCAGACTCCTTCCTCTGCTGGTAAAGGCAGTCCACAAGGGAGAGAGGTTCCTAGTCCCATGGTCTCCGACACCGAGACAGATTTCAATGATGAACAGTACCCTCCTGCTGAGGACAGGTACAAACAGCTGGAGGACTGGTTAAACGCTATGGAGATTCAACGTGTGCCTGGGTTGGACTTTGGAGACCTAGGCTTATCTTCTGGGGTGGTGATCCCTCACAAATTCAAAGCACCTGCTTTAGCAAAATACGACGGGACATCCTGTCCTAAGCTGCATCTCAGATCATACATAAGGAGGATCCAGCCCTACACGGCTGACAAAAATTTGTGGATTCACTTCTTTCAGGATAGTCTGTCGGGGACTCAACTCGAGTGGTTCTATCAGCTGGATGGAGCCAGTATCCGCAACTGGGAGGACCTCGCTGCCGCCTTTTATAAGCAATACCAGTATAATGCTGACCTCGCTCCTACGCGTACCCAACTCCAGGGTATGTCACTAGGGACGGGCGAAGGATTCAAAGATTATGCGCAAAAGTAGAGAGACCTTGCTGGAAGGGTGCAACCACCTCTGACTGACCGTGAACTCGTTGATATGTTCTTGGGGACCCTGTCTGGTCCGTTCTTCAACCATCTGATTGGAAATTCCTCTGCTGGGTTTACAGATCTGATCTTGACTGGTGAAAGGATAGAAGCTGGTATCAAGTATGGAAAGATACAAGCTGGTGACTCCCCGAACACTGAGAAGAGACCATCCAAGAAAGAATCTAGTGCTGTCAACGCGGTGGTTATTTCAAAACCGGCCGGTGCTCCTCAACATCGCAACCAACAAAGGGAAGAGAGACCTAAAAGGCAATTCACTCCCCTCGGCATGACCTTGTCCCAGATATTGCCACAGCTGCTAGGGACCAAGTTGGTAACTCTAAGGGACCCTCCTAAGAATCCCAACAGGACACCTTCAAGGTATAACCCCAACGTTCGTTGCGCTTATCATTCTGACAGCCCGGGGCATGCTACAGATGATTGTTGGACTTTGAGAAATAAGGTTCAGGATCTGATCGACGCAAAGGAAGTCCAGTTCGACTCTCCAGAGACTCCCAATGTGATCACTGCTCCCTTGCCAAAACATGGCTAGGATTAGAAATTTTTTTTTTGTTCATTCGAATGTTCAAGTTGTATTTTTCTTTGATTGTTCAAACATTGTATTCATGTCAAACGATGTTATTTCATTAATGCATTACACATGTCTGTTTTGAAGTAATTATTTCGTATTCACTATATGCAAACTGTTTTCGTATTTCTATGATGATCAACTCTTGATTGAAAAATTCTAAGCCTCTTGAGGGAGGATGACGAAAACGATACCACGACATTTACAGTATGCTTTTGAACGAACCCCGCTGATGAGGTATAGGCATTGTTTCAATTCCTAAACACTGGAGTTATAAGGAAGATAATCCCTCGTCAACCCCTATGAGCCAAAGAAGTAGGAGTTTTTCTTTTCGAAAATTAAAACCCTTAATCATAACCTGGGGCAGGGTAGTTCTCTCAGTTGATCCGAGTGCACAACGAATGGCACCAAAAAGTCCTTACAAAACAAAAGACAGTGATGGTTCTGAATGATCATAAAGACAGGAAGTCATCATTTCTCAAAATAAAAGCCCAATAAGTCAAAACCTATGAAGGAGACTTACGAAAACTGGGGCATCCCGCTGACTGTCATCACAAAAGAAACAGTTCAGGCAAAAACAGGGATAACAAAATCAAAAAAAGAAAGAGGCCCTACAAACCCTCGACAAAAGGAAATGTCTGCCTATTCAAAATAAACTGTCAGCATCTGAACCATCACCAGAATATCAAGGCAAAGACTCAAACAAGGTCTAATGCACGATTAGCTGAGTTTAGGTTTGAAGAACATCACGAAGAACGGGTGGGTACAAATAAAATTTGAGCCTTTATCCTTTGTTTCTTAAACCGTGAACCAGGCCACGTTATAACCCTTAAAAAGTCCTAGCTGAAGCATGGGTTAGTTCGAAGGCATACTGTTACGAAAGGTATCCTAACTCCTTAAGGCTTGCGGTAAAATAACGAGTTGACATCACAGTTTACAAAAAATTCACTTGTTTTTATGAAAAAATGCATTTTCAAAAACGTCAAGACAGACATAAGCTTTGCATTCCTGATATAACATTGTTTGCATATGACTATTTGTTTGAACATCATAGAAGTTTGCACGACGAATGTCTAATGAACAAAAGCACCTCCAATCAAGGGGCATGGCATGATCATTGTCCATCATCTGGGGCAGTTAAGTCAAGATTCGGAGAATCTCTCAAAAGGCCAACCAGCTTGGGGCAAATCTCCGTCTGAGTCACTTGGGGCATTGGACGATCAAACGAAGATCTTCTGGTGGTATGGCAGCACAACGCTACTGACAGTGACAACTCCCTACATCCTGAGGGAATGGACATAGTCGAAAAAATACTATGCATAATCAAAGACCCGCTAGGTCGACTGGTCTAGGCAAAAATAAGGGCTTCCCGGTGAACCAAAAGGGTTCGGGCAAAAATAAGGGATGAAAGTGAAAAATTGTACACCCGGCAAGTCGAAAACCTGAAAAGGCAGCTTGGGCAAAAATGGGTATCCCGGTGGACTGAAAACCCGAAAGGGCGGTCCAGGAAAAAATTAGGGATCAAAAGCGTACGACTATGTTCCGTCATCTCGTCACTTGCCTACCAGAAGAAGATTTGTCAAATCGGAAGTTATCAAGACCTCCACAGAAGTTGGGGCAATAAGATTTGTCCGAACTGTACCAGTTGCTTTGTCTCTCAGGTACAAGGTAGATTCGGCTGAAGAATTTGACCAAGATACCTTCACTCCCCGCAGAGTAAGACAAGGTTCAGCAATACTCTCCTCAAGCAGAGTTGGTCTCCCATCAGCCCGAAAAGGCATAGCATCCCTAGCAAGTCAGCAATACGCTCCCCAAGCAGAGTTAGCCTGCTGTCAGCCTTAAGGAAGTTGGGTATCCCCCGAAAATCTCAATATTCCCCTAGCAGAGTATACAGATGTTCCTAAGCAAGCATCCCCGACAGTCTTAATATAAGATTATTCCCCGGTGGAATACAGACATCCAGTGGAGCCACTTCCCAGTGCAGTCCAAAGTTTCCCCAGGATAGTTGAATCAATCTCCCCAGTAGATTTTGGAAGCTTATCCCCAGTAGATCCTGGAAGCTTATCCCCTGCGGAGTACAAACGCATCTCCCCGACTATATTCAAAGGTTATTCCCCACCAGGGCTTATAACTGGGTTATCCTCAGCTAATTACCACGGAAAGATCGTCCTCGGCGAAGTTCTTCCTATCACTCGGCGGAGTTCATCAATTCCCTAACAAAGCTCATCAATGGAATCCCCAGCGGAGTTATCATCAAAACCTCAGCGAAACATCTCTTCCCACAGAGTAATTCCCCGCAGAGTAATCTCTCCAACAAGTTTATTCCCTAACGGAGTCATCTTCTCCTACCGGTTTATTCTTGTAATCATCATCCCCCAGCGGAAACGAAGAGCTTTGTTCTTCAACATCAGCCTAGGATGCAGCTTCCCGGCATGCGTCAAGGACTTACTTTCCTAGACGAAGATACATTCATAAACATCACATTGTCATGATACACGCATCATATCATACAATCTCATACATGAGAACCTCATTGCTTGATCCATATCATGCATTGCATATGACTGACCTTTACCTTTCAGGTAGGATGCAGTTAAATGATCAGCTATGTCAAAGTAGACAAATATAGTCAAAAGAGACCAATCCAGTCAAAGAAGACAAATCCAGTCAAAGAAGACAAGTCCAGTTAAATCCTAAAGGTTTTTCTGATGCTCATCCAGTCAAAGAAGACAAATCCGGTTCCTAAAAGATTTTTCTGACGCAAATCCGTCATCATAGACATCCGTCATCATAGACATCCATCATCATAGACACCCGTCGTCATAGACACTCGTCGTTATAGACACCTCGTCATTTGAGACAGCCCGTCATTATAGACACTCGTCGTTATAGACACCCATCGTCATAGACACCCGTCGTCATAGACACCCGTCATTATAGACAACCCGTCATTATAGACAACCCATCATTATAGACACCCGTCATTGAAGACATCCCGTCATTATAGACACCCGTCATTGAAGACATCCCATTATTGAAGACATCCCGTCATTGAAGACAACCCGTCATTGAAGACAACTCGTCATTTAAGACAACTCGTCATTGAAGACAACTCGTCATTGAAGACAACTCGTCATTGAAGACAACTCGTCATTTAAGAAAACTCGTCATTGAAGACAACTCTTCATTTAAGACAACTCGTCATTGAAGACAACCCGTCATTGAAGACAACCCGTCATTAAAGACAACCCGTCATTATAGACACCCGTCATTGAAGACATTCCGTCATTATATACACCCGTCATTGAAGACATCCCGTCATTGAAGACATCCCGTCATTGAAGACAACCCGTCATTGAAGACAACTCGTCATTTAAGACAACTCGTCATTGAAGACAACTCGTCATTGAAGACAACTCGTCATTGAAGACAACTCGTCATTGAAGACAACTCGTCATTGAAGACAACCCGTCATTGAAGACAACCCGTCATTGAAGACAACTCGTCATTGAAGACAACTCATCATTGAAGACAACTCGTCATTGAAGACAACTCGTCATTGAAGATCACTCGTCGTTGAAGACAACCCGTCATTGAAGACAACCCTTCATTGAAGAAAACCCGTCGTTATAGACATCCGTCATTATAGACACCCGTCATTGAAGACAACCCGTCATTGAAGACACCCGTCATTGAAGACAGCTCGTCATTGAAGAAAACCCGTCAGTATAGATACCCGTCATTGAAGACATCTCGTCATTAAAGACTACCCGTCATTGAAGACAACTCGTCATTGAAGACAACTCATCATTAAAGACCCCCGTCGTTATAGAAACCCGTCATTATAGACACCCGTCATTGAAGACAACCCGTCATTGAAGACATCCGTATTGAAGACAACCCATCATTGAAGACAACCCGTCATTAAAGACACCCGTCATTGAAGACATCTCGTCATTGAAGACAACTCGTCATTGAAGACAACCCGTCAGTATAGACACCCGTCATTGAAGACACCTCATCGTTGAAGACTACCCGTCATTGAAGACAACTCGTCATTTAAGACAACCTGTCATTGAAGACAACTCGTCATTAAAGACAACTCGTCATTGAAGACAACTCGTCATTGAAGATCACTCGTCGTTGAAGACAACCCGTCCATGAAGATAACCCGTCCAAAGAGACAACTCGTCAAGAAAGACAAAACCTCCTCTGGTTCAGTTAAATCCCAAAGATTTTTCTGAGATAACCTGTCAGTAGAGACAACCTATCAACCTTTTGAAGTTCCAGATTCGATACCTGTATCTAGCCAGGGCATGTCTGTGAGCGATTGAGTGAAGATCAACCTCTATAACTGGCCAGGTAATTATCTTTCTTTCTCAGGTACGCAAGTTCTCGCTAAGGAATCTCTTACGCGATCGACCACCTCCAGATGGCATCTATAAGCCCATCCACCTACCAACAGTCTCCAAATGGCATCTATAAGCCCATTCCCGACAAAGTTCTGTCAAATCTCCAGATGGAATCTATAAGCCCATCCTCCTATCCATCATCTTTCCAAATGGCATCTGTAAGCCCATTCCCGCTATCGCACTGCTGATACTCTACTATGTGAGTGCAAATTTTTGGGCACTCTAGTGTTCAATCATCTTCCACCCTCGGATCACGAAAGGCACACAAGCCAATCTACATCCTCAGGTCTAAGAAGATTGAACAGGGGCAACTGTTGTACCCCAAAATTTTCCCTCCCATATTCTTCAAAGTTTTTGACAAGCATCACCTAAAATGGTTCAAAGTCTACTCAAAGGTTACACAGTCAAGCATCCTCCTAAGCCAGTCAAATTGGGGTTTTGGTTCTTGCAAGGAAGTTGAGGTTTTCAAGGGCTCAATCAAGTCCCATATGCTCATACACATTGTCAAGCACCTACATGTCAAGTTTCAAGACTCACAAGGTCAAGTTGCACAGTCAAAAACCCTAATTGCTCCACAGTCAACTGCAGGGGCAAAATGGTCATTTGGCAGTCAAAAGTCAAAATTTTTGGTCAACATCCTATTTTGAAGCCACAATCATCATTTGGTCAAATCTTGACCATGATTTCACAAGAATGGCTCAAAAATCATCAAGATGTCAAAAGTTTCTATCTTGGGACAGCTGAAAAGTCAACTGTAACTTGACCAAGGCATAACTTTTTCATGGTTCATCAGAAAAATCCCATCCAATGCTCATTTTTAAGGGGAGGACATTTCCTACAATTCATCTTCACATTCCAAGTCCAATAAATTCTCTCACAAAAAGTTATCAATTTCAACATTATAGGTCATTTTCAAAAGTCAACAAAAAGGCATTTTAAGTCAAAGACCATAACTTGAGATTGGTAAATCAAAATGACATGGGACCAAAGGCATTGGTTAGAGGACTTCAATTCCTTTCCAAAATGTCCAAGAACATGTTCATAGCTTCAAAATTGAGCAAGATATGCATTGGAGAAGTTGGGAAATTTTTGTGAAATGGCCAAAGTCAACTATCCATGAAACTTCATTTTTTGACAAAAAGGGCCCACTTTTTCCACTTGAGTCAGCTTTGCGATGTCACCCACGTGTCCCATGATTTATTTCAAGATTAAAGATTAAATTTTCTATTTTTATTTAATTTTATTTGATTTAATTCATTTTAAATCTTTAAAATTCAAATAAAAATCAAAGAAATTAATTAAGGGATATCTTTGAGTTTGAATAGCCTTAATGCATCATGAAACACATACCAATTTCGTGTACATCCTATTTCAAGCATAAAAATTCAAATTTGGAGCAAAAAAGGCAAGTTGTTCAATGGTGGTTATGGAGGAAATCAAAACTTCATTGCAAGGCTTCAAGGCTCCTTATTGTGATTGATTCTCATTCATATACACATATGCAAGCCTTCCCACCCTCATGGACGAAAAAAGGCATCCCTAAAACGGCAGAGCAAAAACTCAGAATTTGTCAAAAAAGTGTGAGATCTAAAGCAAGGTTGCAGGCAGTTTCAAACAAATCATAAGCATGAAGGGATTCAGGAGGTGGAAACGAGATCAACTATGGTCTTGAAATGGATTTTCATGGCCTGAGGAGCATTTTCAGAGCAAGCCTGCGAAACCACCTGCGGATAAAAATCCGCAGGTAAAAAACCAGTATCAAAGGAAGAAGACGCTGACGCGTCCCCTCCTCATTCGTTGTTTCAAAAAGCGCGCGTTTTTATATTTTTTTTCAGGCATATGCTTTTGTTTTCTAATTTAATAATTGCGTGTTATTTTGATAATGAATGAAACGTGCAGCTCAGTTGGTCAAAGCCTTGGAACGTGAACTCTGGCACCTGGGTTCGATTCCCAGGTCCCCCAAATGCTTATTTCTATTTTTTCTCACATACTTGTGTGCAGGCAACGTGAAGCAACTCACCATAGACCTCACATCCCAGCTTGCCAAGTGTCCATCAGAAGCAGATCCAAAGGCCAAGAGAGGGAGCACACCATACTCCTGGTCAACAGCGCTCTACTCAATTCCCAGAGTCAACAGGCTTTGTGCAAAATGGGCCTCATAATTCCATAAACACCCTCCATTCTGGCCCATACCCCCCATGGTTCTTGCTTTTTTTTCCTTTTCTTTTCTTTTCTTTTTATTTACTAATTATATTTATTAACTATTTTTATTTAATTAACTCATAACTAATTTTTCACAATAAAATTCAAAAACCAAAAAATACTTTATTAATTTAAATAATTATTTTGTAAATAAATATTAACAAATAAATAGTTTAATTAAGTCAACTTTAATTTCTTTTTCTTAACAATCAAAATAATTTAGAATTAGGTTAACTTAGAATTTTAATTCTTTTATTTTATTTCATAAAAGCATAAAAAACACAAAAAATATTTTCTTTTAATAAATTAATTAATTAGTTTAATTATTAGTTATTAATTTCATTTAATCACAAAAAAGACAAAAAAATTCAATTTCTTTTCTTAAAAGGGTCAAAACCCTTAGAACGTTCCCGATTAATTTTTATTCGCGCGCATTTACTTTATTTTGATTATCATGTAATTGCTTCCAAGAATGTAATAGTAAATAGGTTTACCGCTTTATTTAATTTTTCATACTTATTTACCAAAACGGGTCTTTGTATTTTTGGCGATGTATAGACCCGCGCCTTGTAATAGCGTAGAATTTATGTTTCCGCAATTTACTTTCCGCACCCCCTAACTGTTAAATGCATGAAAGAATGAATATAAATAAAAATCAATTCGTAGCTCACAAATAACAAAGACAAACATTAACTGAATACAACACACAAAGCACATGCGACTCCTAGGGTACGCTTCACTTGTTGCCTCGAAACGTGGTCATCAAGTATAGGGTGTCTTAGAGGTTGCCCTTCTGTCCAAAAGATCTAGTTGCCTCGAAACGGTTGCCTCGGATAAAAGGATCTAGGACATTAGGGTTACTTCTAAGATGTCCTACCATTGCTTCGGTGACCACACAGTCCCGATAATCAAATTGACCCGAACACCTCCAACGATGGTGCTACCTATCTCTCAATGGTAGGATAGCACTATCTAAAGGACTCTTACACAGCTTAATTCCTTAGGGTAGGTAGATTCTCTTAAGTACTTGCTCTTTTCAAAACAAACAAAAACAACTTTTCGCACCTACACTTTCAAAAGGTTTTCAAAACAAATTTTTCATACACTCTTGAGGACAGATACAAGAGTTACTTAGAAACTTTTTAAACGAAACTTTTTCAAAACCCACACACACTTGAAAAGCAAACAAATTTTTGAAAACATAAGAGCAAGTACCTAAGAGCCCGTGGATAACCACGGATAGAAAGGGTGCTAACACCTTCCCTTTCTATAAATCTACCTCCCGAACCGAGAAACATTCTCAAAGAAGGAATTTTGCTGTGCTTTTGTCCTTTCCATATTGGAGAACATAAAAGACGGTGGCGACTCTTGCTTACCGCGACATTTCGCGAACCAGCTAAAAACTGTCAGTTCTATTTCCACCGATCACACCGTGTATAAGGGGGTTCGTGAGCCTTTCTTACTAAAAGCTCTCGAGTATTATTGGAAACTCTCAATACCAAGTTATGGGGAGAGGAGTAGGTCCTTTTTTTTTGTTTTTGACTAGACCTCTATAATTCTCGGTGTTCCTCTACTTCCTTTTAAACTTTTTAATTTCTACACTTTGAATATTTTATTTCCGCTTCTTAGACTTAGAAAATATTTTCAAACTCCGATTTAAATTATCAAAAGTTTTCAAAACCATATTTTTCCAAATCACACAATTCACCCCCTTCTTGCGTGTGAAGTCTCAAGTACAAAAAGTGGCATTAGAGTCTAACTCCTTTTTAAGGACTAATCTTTTTAGGATGAAGATGACTTCCAACACAATATCGTTTTTTAACACACCACCACATTTTGAAAAAGATAGTTTTGATATTTGGAAAATCAGATTTAAATCTTTGTGTTCAAAGTATAAATCATGATTTATGGAAAATTATAATCAATGGTTTGGTTTACCCTACTCATCAATTAAATGATGAGGAAGTGGAAAAACCCTATTCTCTTTGGACCGAAGAAGAAAAGATAAAAATAGATTTAGATCTCAAATCTAAAAATTTCATAATAATGTATTTAGGTGATACAACCTTTTTGATAATCGTCATTGTAAAACCTCTAAGGAAATGTGGGATACTCTAAAAATATATATGAAGCTTCTATAAGTATAAAGTTAGAGAGTGTGATACGGTGGGAAGAACAAATTGTTTTTTGGAATGCTGGTTCGTGTTTTGCGTTTGTTTTCGCAAAATGTCGCGGTAAGCAAGAGTCGCCACCGACTTTTATTTTATCCAACAAGGAAAGGAAAAAAGCACAGAAAAATTCCTTTTTCGAGATGTTTCTGAGTACGGGGGGTAGATTTATAGAAAGGGAAGGTATTAGCACCCTTTATATCCGTAGTTATCTACGGGCTCTTAGGTACTTGCTCATCATTTTCAAAATTGTTTTCTTTGTGTTTGTGCGCTTTGAAAAGTTTTTGTTTTGACTTTGATTTAACTCTTGCTTCTGTCTTCAAGAGTGTAATGAAGTGTTTTTGAAAACTTGTTTGTAAAAGAGTGTAAGTGTGAAAAAAAGTTTTATTTTGGATGAGCAAGTATCTAAGAACTAATCTACCTACTCGAAAAAGGAATTGTTATATGCTAATTTCCTTTAGACAATGCTATCCCACTATTAGTGAGTAGGTAGCACCATCGTTGGAATTTGAGGATCAATTTGAAAGGGACGTACGGTCACCAAAGCAATGTTAGAACGTCTTAGCGGTAACCCTAATGTCTTAGATCATTTATTCGAGGCAATAATATCCGAGGCAACCGTTTTGAGGCAACTGTGATCTTTTGGACAAGAGGGCGACCTCTAAAACAACCTATACTTAATGACCGTTTATGAAGGCAACCAAATGGGGTGAACCCTAGGAGTGCGCATGTGCGAGTGTGTTGATTTCAGTTATTTTTATCTTTGCACATGTTTAGGGTGATCTAATTGATTTCAGATTAAGCATTCATTCTTGTCATGCAAACCCTATTATCAAACATCTAGCAGTTGTATATTTGCAGGAATTAAAGGTGCGGAAATTAAACTAAATTATTACAAGGTGTCGGGTATTTACATCGCCAAAAGCAACCATTTGAAAATAAAATAAAAGCGGTAAAAGTAAATGTCCTAATTAATTATTACAATCCGGGAGCAGATACAATAATTGAATAAATAAAGAATAAAGCGCGCAAGGTGAAATTGAATCGAATGCGAGTTTAGGGTTTTGACCCTTTTAATTAAAAAAATGTTTTTTGGTTATTTTTATTTATTTTTAAGAAAAGAAATTAATCCTAAAATTAAATACCAAATTAATTAATTAATTAAATTAATGAATGAAAAATATTAAATGACATATTTTTGGAGTTTTTGATATTTTAGGAAAGAAAATAAAATAAATAAATTAGGGTTAAAACCTATTAAATTCTAATTGACTTTAAATATTTACAAAATCAATTAAAGTTATCTAGAATTAATAACCTAATTAATTAATTAATAAAATTCTGAAATTTAATTGGATAAAAAGTATTTTTGTGATTTTTTGATAAAAAGAAAATTAATTTATTGGTTAGTAATTAAATTAAAACAAAATAAAATATTAAATGAAAATAAACAAAATAAAAAAAGAGTGAGAGTGGGCCTGTTTTTGAGGTGTGTGAATAGAAATTTCGTTGGCCCAATTGATGAAGATCCAATTGACTTTTGGGATCCTGTATGCAAGCGTTGACCTGGCTATGGTGTTCCTTCAATGCTTGGCCACCAGATCTGGCCATCTGGCCATCTGGCACATTGATTGGTGAGGGAGTATGATGGAACTCCTGCTTAGGCGCATACTGGATTGCCTGAAAATAATCAAGAAAATGCAAATTGCTGGAGGCAGGGATCAAACCCCTGACCTCCATCCTTTGGATCCTTGAGCGCTGATGTGGTTACCACTAGGCCATGTTGCTTCATTTGTTAGTATAATACAATGCAATAATAATATGTAAAAACAAAAGTTAATGGCCAGAAAAAAATAAAAACGCGTGCGTTGTTTGAATGGGCGAATGGTGGAGTGCCATCGCATCATCCCTATCCTTCAACCGTGGCTAAAAACAACAACATCTATACCTACGGACAAATGTCTATCGCTACAGACAGAGGTTCCTCCCAAATCTCCTACAGGCCATGGAAATGCATTCTAAGACCATGGTTGAGGTCGTCCCATCCTCCTGATTGCAACCATGCCCATTATTAGGGCCAATTTTTCCTGAAAAGAAAATCCCTAAAACGAAACACAAAACCCTAGCAATGGTGATCCATGATATAGGCCACATAAATGAAATTGGTTATTACAAAAAGCTTGCAAATGATATGGTGATCCAAAATATGCAATTATTTCATGTTAACAATGCTTATTTTTCAAAATTCAAAATCAAGAACAGGGCGGCTTCGTGAATGACTTACAGCGCTTGGAAGGGTCTGAAAGTGTGTGTTTTTGCTTGCTTTCGCTTGTGGAAGTTGCCAGGAAACGATTGAGACAAGTATCAAGCCTTGAAATTTCCTCTAGGAGTGATTTCAAATTCACACTTTTTCTTGATTTTTGCAAATTCTGTTTGTGCTCTATCACTTATCTCTAACCCTTATTTTGGTCTGCTCACGACCCTTATGTATTGCACAATGTATTAGGATTGTTTTTGCTGTCCAAATCTTCCTCTATCAATGCTTTGATATTTGATTTGATCTTCCTTTAACAACTTTCCAAATTTGGCCCAAATCCCATCTTTTTGTATCCTTATGCCTTGATACGAGTTTGATGATGGCAAGCTGTATAATGAAACCTGAAATCACCACAAAATCTTTGTTATCAATGCTTTTGGATTTTTATTAGATTTATTTTGATTTAAATCAAATTAATTCAAATAAAATCAAAATAATTAATAAAAATATTATATGGACACATGGCCAAGGCTGGAGCACGTGGACTATAATGCCAACTCAAAACAAGTGAAAAAGAATGGACCTATTTGGCAAAATTTGAAGTTTTGGGGATAGTTGACTTTTGGCAATTTTGCAAAAAAGTCCAACTTCAACAATGCATAACTTCCTCAAATTTGACTCTTTGGAGGTGTTCTTCGACTTTTTATAAATATTGAGATATTCTCTAACCAACACTTTTTGTCTCATCTCAACTTTATATTCCATGCTCAAGTTTGAAGCTTTGACAAAAAAAGTGTTTTTGTTGACTTTTCAAAATGACCTATAATGTCCAAATTCATAACTTCTTGTGAGTGCATATTTTGATCTTGGGATATGAAGATGGATTGTAGGGAATTGAATCCTCTTCAAAATGAGATTTGGATAGGTCATTTGTCATAAATTATGAGAAAGTTATGCTTGGTCAAATTTGAGTTGACTTTTCCTGCAAAACCCTAATTTAGCAACTTTTGAATCTTGATGAATTTTGAGAAATCCTTGATGAATCATGATCAACCCTTGATCAAATGATGAAATATACTTCAAAATGAGAATTTTGACAAAATATCTTGAAGTTTGACTGTATGTAGGTCACAGTTGACTTTTGCCCTAGCATAGTCGATTTTTGGACCTTTGAGCAATTGACTGAGCAAATTTTCTCTGCAAGGCTTGAAACTTGACATGGATGACCTTGACAACATATTAGGTCATTGGTGAGAACTTGGGGTCATTTTGACTCAAGGATCTTAATGAAACACAAATCCCTAATTTGGAGTAGACTGCCTTAGGAGAGAGCTTGTCTGGCCAATCCTTGAGCAACCTTGAGCAACTTGGAGATCTTTCTTGCCATGTTTTGAGAAATATGAGAGGGAAAATTTTGGGGTACAACAGCTGCCCCTTTTCAATCTTCTTAAACCTGAGGATGCAGATTGGCTTTCGTGCCTTTCGTAATCCAAAGGTGGAAGTGGATTGAACACTAGAGTGCCCAGAAATTTGCACTCGTATGAAATGATAATTGTATTGTGATGTCGGGAATGGGCTTACAGATGCCATTTGGAAGAGTGTCGATCGCATAAGAGATTCCTTATCGAGAGCTTGTATACCTGTTGTTGAGGAAGATTTCGCTGGGGAAGTCTGATCTTTCGAGGAGAGAGATAGAAATTTAGGAGCTTCGTCGTCCGTCATTCTGCTGGTGAGTCGTCTCTGTTGATATTTAGGAACTTCAATCGTCCGTACTCAACTGAGGGAACAACTTTTGCTGAGATTTAGGAACCCGTCCATAATTCAACTAAGAAAACATCTTTGCTGAGATTTAGGAGCTAGCACGAAATTCAACTGATTTTGTCGAGATTTAGGAGGTTGTCCGTAATTCAACTGGTTTTGTCGAGATTTAGGAGCTTGTCCGTAATTCAACTGATTTTGTCGAGATTTAGGAGCTTGTCCGTAATTTAACTTGGAGAAACATCTCTGCTGAGATTTAGGAGCTAGTCCGTAATTCAACTGAGGAAATATCTTGTCGAGATTTAGGAGCTTGTCCGTAATTCAACTGAGGTAATATTTGTCGAGATTTAGGAACTCGTCCGTAATTCGACTGTTTTGCTGACATTTAGGAGCCTGTCCGTAATTAAACTTATGAAATATCTGTCAAGATTTAGGAACTCATCCGTAATTCGAGTGAAGTAATATCTGTCGAGATTTAGGAACTCGTCCGTAATTAGATTGTTTTGCTGAGATTTAGGAGCCTGTCCGTAATTCAACTTATGAAATATCTGTCAAGATTTAGGAACTCATCCGTAATTCGACTGAGGTAATATCTGTCGAGATTTAGGAACTCGTCTGTAATTCGACTGTTTTGTTGAGATTTAGGAGCCTGTCCGTAATTCAACTTATGAAATATTTGTCGAGATTTAGGAACTCATCTGTAATTCGACTGAGGTAATATCTGCCGAGATTTAGGAACTCGTCTGTAATTCGACTGCCGCAACTTTATTGAGATTTAGGAGCTCGTCCGTAATTCAACTTGAGGAACTATCTGTCGAGATTTAGGAACATCGTCCGTAATTCAACAACTTCGCTGAGATTTAGGAGCTCGTCCGTAATTCAACTTGAGAACAACTTTGTTGAGATTTAGGAACTCGTCCGTAATTCAATAACTTCACTGAGACTTAGGAACATCGTCCATAATTCAACTGATGTAAAAGCTTCATAACTTGAATTTTGTGAAAATCTTACCTGAAAGGTAAAGGTTAGTTGTATGTAATGCATGATATGTATCAAGCAATGATGTTCTCAAAATAAATGAGATTGTGTAGTATGATGCGTATGCATCTCATGATGTATGAAAATGTGATGTTTTTAGTTGGGGGAAAATAAATCCCGGATAGCTGCTGGAAAAAAGAGTTGAATTCTTCGTTTCTGCCGGAGATAGTGAACAACGGTGATATTTGTGAGAATAAAACTCCAGAAGAGGATAACTCCGCTGGGGAATAAACTGATGAGAGAATGACTCTGTGGGGAAGAGATGCTCTGCCGGAGGATTCCGTTGATAAATTCAGCTGGGGATAAATTACCGTTGCTGGTGATAATGAAACCTGTTGGGGATTGAATTCCTGTTTTGTGAAAGGAATGAACTCCACTGGGGATGATTTTCCAGTTGCGACTTTACTGGGGATAGCCCTTTTAGATTCTATTGGGGATAATCTTCCGGAGTCTACTGGGGACAATTCTTCAAATTCCACTGGGGGTAAAAAAATTTCAAACTCCACTGGGGATATATATATTTTATATACTCTGCTGGGGATATATATTTTTCAGTGCTGATGGTAGATAAACTCTGCTTGGGGAGAATATTACTGATTCATCCACAGTTGTGAGTCTCAACTGGGGAGAGCTAACACCACTGTCTTTCTCTTACTCCACGAGGAATGAATGTACTTTCAATCGTTTCCTCCAGCTAGGTCTATCCCTATACCTGGTAGACAGAGCAACTGTACAATTTGGGACGTTTCTTGTTTGCCCATGTTTTTGATGTTACAAGTAATCGTCTTTTATTTCGCATGTAAATATTTATGAGCAGCAACCAATGTCAAATGCATATATCAAAAAACTTGAACATTGGACGTTCTTGCAAAACAAAACAGAAAAGAGGAAAAATTTATTCGTGAAAATGAATCGTATTGATTTTGAAGTTTAGCCTGTAATTAGGCGTTTTATGTACAAGAGGCTGACATCTTAGTAAGAGAACTCCGCCGATCAATAGAGTTTATACAATTTGTGAAAAACAAAGAAAAATAGCTATGTGAATAATCCCACTGGGTTCCAACTCTGCTATTGCCTTTATATCATCGAGCATCTCATCACTTTGCAACTTGGTTGAAGGTAGATCAGATTGATTAGCATCGTCCGAGCTTGGTAGTCGATACTGAAGTCTGGTTGCAAGGTGATCCAATGAGACATAGTGTTACGCTTTAATCCATAACTTTTGCCTGGACCGCCCTTTCGGGTTTTCGGTCCACCGGGATACCCTTTTTTGCCCAAGCCGCCTTTTCAGGTTTTCGACTTGCCGGGTGTACAACTTTTTTTCATTTTCATCCCTTATTTTTGCCCGAACCCTTTTGGTTCGCCGGGAAGCCCTTATTTTTTCCTAGGCCATTCAACCTAGCGGGTCTTTGATTATGCGTAATATCTTTTCACTATGTTTGAATTGACGGGGTGAGGAAGGTCGTTACCGTCCATGGTGGTTAGAATCATAGCTCCTCCTGAGAAAATGTTCTTAACCATAAATGGCCCTTCGTAAGTAGGGGTCCATTTGCCCCTGGGATCACCTTGAGGTAATATGATGCGCTTGATGACCAGATCCCCAACTTGATACTCTCGTCGTCTGACTTTCTTGTTAAATGCCTTGATCATCCGTTTTTGATACGTTTGACCATGACAAATAGCAGTAAGTCTCTTCTTGTCGATTAAGTTCAGTTGATCAAGCCGGGTCTGAATCCAGTCATCTTTGCTCAGACCTGCATCCTTCATAATCCGAAGAGAGGGTATCTGAACTTCAATGGGCAAGACGGCCTCCATGCCATAAACCAAGGAATAAGGTGTTACCCCTGTTGACGTCCATGCTGAGGTACGATACCCATGAAGAGAAAATGGTAACATCTCATGCCAATCTCTGTATGTCACCTTCATCTTCTGCACAATCTTCTTAATATTCTTATTAGCCGCTTCTACAGCCCCATTCATCTTCGGCCGGTAAGGAGAAGAGTTATGATGCTGTATCTTGAACTGCTTGCAGAGCTCGATGATCATCTTATTATTGAGATTTATACCATTGTCCGTAATGATCCTCTCTGGTACACCATATCGACAGATCAGGTTGTGCCGAATGAACTGTGCCACGACGTTCTTGGTTACAGTAGCAAAGGAAGCTGCTTCAACCCACTTATTAAAGTAATCAATAGCCACCAAGATAAAACGATGCCCGTTGGATGCCGTAGGTCTGATCTCGCCGATCATGTCAATGCCCCACATTGCAAAAGGCCAAGGAGCTGTTAAGACATTCAGAGGTACTAGAGGTATGTGCACCTTATCAGCATAGACTTGGCACTTGTGACAGGTCCGAGAATGCTGATAACAGTCGGCTTCCATGGTGGACCAATAATATCCTGCCCGAAGGATCTTCTTTGCCATGGTGTGTCCATTGGAATGGGTCCCGAAAGTACCTTCATGTAATTCTACCATAATCCTTTCTGCCTCATTCTTATCCACACAACGCAGTAAGGTTGAGTCATGGTTACGCTTGTAAAGGATGTCGTTGCTAATGAAGAATTTCGCCGCGAACCTCCTCAGAAACTTCTTATCATTAACAGATGCACCCTCGGGGTATTCCTGAGCTTCAAGATACCTCTTCACCTCATGAAACCAGGGTTTATCAACTACCTTTTCAGTCTCAATGTCACAGCAATGTGCCGGTTCGTCCAACTTCTCAATGGTAATTTGGGGAGCTTCATTGTTCCACCTAACTTTGAACATAGAAGACATCGTAGCTAGCGTGTCCGCCAACTGATTCTCCTCTCTAGGGAAGTGTTCAAAGGTTATCTCCTCGAAGTGTGGAAGCAAAGTCAACACATACTCCTTATAAGGAATAAGATTTGGGTGTTTCATATCCCACTCGCCTTTGATCTGACTAATCACGAGAGAGGAATCTCTGAATACAATTAAGAACTTAATCCTTAGGTCAATTGTTGCTCGAAGACCCATGATGCATGCCTCATATTTCGCCATGTTGTTGGTGCAGTTGAAACATAGTCGGGCGGTGAACAGAGTATGGGAGCCTTCAGGAGATATGATCATGGCGCCAATGCCATTTCCCAAAGCGTTTGAAGCTCCATCAAAGTACATAGACCATCGGGATCCCTCCTCAGGTCCTTCATCTGGTCCAGGTGTCTCACAGTCAGTTACCAACATGATGTTCTCATCCGGGAATTCAAAGTTCATAGACTGGTAATCGTCCACTGCATGATGTGCCAAATGATCTGCCAACAAACTTCCCTTGATTGCCTTTTGGGTCATATATTGGATGTCATACTCAGTCAAGATCATCTGCCATCTTGCTATTCTTTCGGACAAGGCAGGCTTTTCGAAAATATACTTGATTGGATCCATCTTTGATATCAATAGAGTAGTGTGAGTCAGCATATACTGTCTCAGCCGGCGAGCAGCCCATGCCAAAGCGCAGCAAGTTTTCTCAAGCAACGAGTATCAGGTCTTGCAGTCGGTAAACTTTTTGCTAAGGTAGTAAATAGCATGCTCTTTTCGGCCAGACTCGTCATACTGCCCCAGCACGCACCCCATTGAATTATCGCGTACTGTCAAGTATAAGATCAAAGGTCTCCCTTCGACTAGAGGCATCAGAATAGATGGCTCCTGGAGATACTCCTTGATCCTTTTGAAAGCGACCTGACATTCATCGTTCCATCTTACCACTTGATCTTTCTTCAATAACTTGAAGATCGGCTCACAAGTAGCAGTCAGGTGTGAGATGAATCGGGAAATGTAGTTCAGACGTCCCAAAGAGCCTCTGACTTCTTTTTCTGTCCGGGGAGATGGCATTTCCTGTATAGCCTTCACCTTTGCAGGATCCACTTGAATACCTTTATCAATTACGGCGAAACCTAGCAGCTTACCAGATCTCACCCTGAAGGTGCACTTGTTCGGGTTTAACCTCAGCCTATACAACTTCAACCTGTCAAATAGCTTCTGAAGATGGCCAAGGTGTTCTTCCTCAGTTTGGGATCTTGCAATCATATCGTCGACATATACCTCAATCTCATGATAAATCATGTCGTGGAACAAAGCGACCATGGCGCGCTGATACGTTGCCCCAGCATTCTTCAATCCAAAAGGCATGACTTTGTAGCAAAAGGTACCCCATTGAGTAACAAAGGTTATCTTCTCCATATCCTCGGGATCCATCTTAATCTAATTATAACCGGACAAACCGTCCATAAAGGAGAAGACCTTATGTTGTGCGATGTTGTCAACCAGAACATCGATATGAGGCAGAGGGAAATCATCCTTGGGGCTTGCCCTGTTCAGATCCCTATAGTCGACACACATTCGAACCTTACCATCCTTCTTCGGTACTGGAACCACGTTGGCCACCCACTGTGGGTAAGAAGTAACTGCTAGAAAACCGGCATCAAACTGTTTCATAACTTCAGCCTTGATTTTCTCAGACATCTCTGGGTGCATTTGGCGAACTTTCTGTTTCACAGGAGGACAATCTTCCTTGGTAAGCAAGCGGTGAACCACAATATCAGTATCCAACCCAGGCATATCTTCATAAGACCAGGCAAAGATCTCAACATAGTCACGCAGCATCTGAATTAACCGTTGCTTAACACTAGACTCCAGATTTGCACCGATCTTGACCTCTTTCTTGTCTTCCTTTGTACCCAGATTTACTGTTTCCACTAGCTCTTCATGCGGCTGTATGGCCCTCTCTTCTTGAAGTAACAATCTAGCAAGTTCACCAGGCACTTCGCAATCATCCTCACCTTTGTCCTCAGCTTGGTCGATCAGACTTTTGAAGTCATAATTGGCAGTAGCAGAGTCGTTATCAGTGGGATCCAGAGTGGATGTAGACCTGTATATGTGAGTGTGTGTAAAATAGCTGTTTTGCAAGATAAAAAATAAAAACAAGGAGCGCAAAATTTGAAATGCAAGAAAACGTCCAATGCTTTTATTAATGATATATGAAAATGACACACATAAAGCCCTCACAAACAAAGCCACTGTGTCTCGGGTAAGGCACCGGGCCGTAAAGTTTTAAAATTGTCTGTTACAAATTCGAAACAAAAGTCTATTACTATGTGATAAAATAAATTGGCACGAAGTCCTTTGCCGTCCAATTGCTTAGTCTGTCGTTGGTAGTCGGGTAGATCCAGCTATCAAACTCGGACTCTTTATCATCGTCTTCAATCATATTCACTTCAGGATTAGTAATACGCAGGGGAGGTCTTCCAATCCGCGCACGCCGAACAACCCTTTGAGCTTGTGCAGTGAAACCCAAACCAAACTTTTCAGTCTTATGTGTAAAGTCATGGAGTTGTCCCCAATTCGCACACCCACCTTTCTCAATAACAGCCCGGGCATCCTTGAGGGAAGCCATCTTCATTGGAGGACCTTCAGTATCAATTTCAGTTGATGCCAGCGTCTGGGGGACTTCTTCAAAATTTATACACGGGGTCTCAATGAACTCCCCGTCTATTTCCACATACCGGAATGAGTTGAGGTGGATCACCATGTACTCCTCCTCTCCTCGTACCGTAACAATTTTCCCTTTCACTGGGTATTTCAGCATCTGGTGGAGCATAGAAGTTACTACCCCAACTTTGTGGATCCACGGGCGACCCAGCAAACAAGAATAAGATGGCCGAATGTCCATCACATAAAATGTAGATGCGAAAATCTGAGAACCAACTTTAACTGGAATATCCACCTCTCTATATACCATCATCTTGGACCCGTCAAAGGCCCTAACCACGATGTTACTCGGCTTCAACTCAAACCCTTCATAGTCTAACCGGTCTAACGCTTTCTTGGGTAAAACATTCAGCGAGGAACCACTATCCACCAACACATGAGCTAGAGTAGTGCCCCTGCACTCAATGGAGACATGCAGGGCGTCATTGTGATTCTTCCCCTTGGCAGTCAAATCTGCGTCGGAGAAGCCCAACCCATTATCTGCTGTTAGACTAGCCACGCAATCTTTAAACTGGTCAGCAGATGTTTCCTGCGGCACATGCGCAGTTTTGAGGAAAGCAATCAGAGCCTTAGCATGGGCCTCTGAACACAACAATAAGGACAACATAGAGATATTCGACGGGTTTTCCCCAGTTGTTCGACTACATTGTAGTCGCTTTTCTTGATGATCTTTAAGATTTCCTCTATCTCCTATCTAGAGGCTTCAACAGTAATCTTTCTCGGAGCCTCCATCCGGGCAGGCTCACCGGTGATCCCTTTGCCCCGAGTGTCAGATGACTCGGCAACACGGGTAAGGATTGGAACTTGAACAGGAACAGTAGCAGGCATACTGGAAGGTGTAATAACAACAGGTTTCTGAATAACTGGTGGAGAGATCTCAGGGGAGAAAAGTCTTCCGCTTCGGGTGACTTTACTAGATCCAACAATGTTGCTGACATCAGTATCAACCTCTTCATCCTTCAAGTCTTGTTTAACCCCATGATAATACACATCAGCCCCGTAATGCCACAGGACAGCCTTATCTGACGTATAGGGGATAGGTCCAGGAACAATAATGATCAAAGGAGCAATTCTCGGAACATATGTAATTCTAACATGCTTTCTCGAGGAAGCCTTGGAAGAATTGGCGAAAATGGTGATTATAGAAACTTCTTCAACAGGAACCAAAGGAACAACAGTTTTCTCGAACAAGATTTCTTTATTATCCATCAGGCGTTGGACACCTGACTTCAATAGATGGCAACCGGTAGGTAGGACAACACACAGACGGAAACCTTTGCCACATCCCGGAAATAAACTGGCTAACAGAAGGTTCTTCTTCACAGTCATCAATGGAGTAGCAATGTCTTCCACAGAGGATACAAACACATCATCATCCACAACATTCACTCCATGATTTGGCATAGGAGCAGTCATAACATTAGGTTTTTCTGGCGCTTCGAACTCAATCTCCTTAGCGTCAATCAGATCTTGTACCTTATTCTTCAAGGCCCATCAATTATTGGTATCATGCCCCGGGCTATCAGAGTGATAAGCACAGCGGGCGTTTGGATTGTACAACGGTGAGGTGGTTTTGGGATTCTTCGGAGCTTCCCTCGGAATCACCAAGTTAGTCTTCAACAACTGTGGCAGAATTTAAGATAAAGACATGATGAGCCGAGTAAACTGTCTTTGAGGCCTCTCTGCCCTTGGCTGAGTGTTGTGTTGTGTGGCAATAGTTGGTCTTGAAATAACTACCGCATTGACTGCTTGGCGGCGCTCGGGTTGACTTTGATTTCTAAATCTATAAACTGCACTAGACTCCTTCTTGAAGGGCTTCTTCTCGGTACTTGACAAAGCACCTTTCTGTAACTTGCCGCTCTTGATATCGGCTTCAATTCTCTCCCCATTCATGATTAACTCAGTGAAACCTGACGATGAACTTCCGATCAAATGGTTGAAATACGGACCAGACAGGGTCCCCAGAAACATATCCACTAACTCCCTGTCAGCCAGCGGGGGTTGGACTCTACCAGTAAGATCCCTCCACTTCTGAGCGTAATCTTTGAAACCTTTGCTCGCACCCATAGATATACCCTAAAGTTGGGTACGCGTAGGAGCAAGGTCGGCATTGAATTGGTACTGCTTGTAAAAAGCAGCAGCAAGGTCCTCTCAATTACGGACGTCAGCTCCTTCTAGCTGATAGAACCACTCAAGTTGAGTCCCTGAAAGACTATCTTGAAAGAAGTGGATCCAAAGGTTCTTGTCAGCAGTATATGGCTGAATCTTTCTAACATACGAACGGAGGTGTAGATTTGGGCAAGAAACCCCGTCGTATTTAGCAAATGTAGGCGCTTTGAACTTGTGGGGAATCACCACCCCAGATGCTAGACCCAACTCTCTAAAATCCAGCCCAGGTATCTTCTGGATCTCCATCGCGCTTAACCGGTCTTCAAGCTGTTTATACCTATCCTCGAAAGGAGGATACTGGTCTTCATCAAAGTCAGTCTCGTTGTCAGAAACCATAGGACTAGGAGACCTCCTTTCTTCCTGATTTCCTCCCCCTCCAGATGAGTGAGACAAATCAACTTCTTCCCGCAACCTGTTTCCAAACCTATGACCCATATTCAGGAGGACTGTCTTCTTCTTCTTCTTCTTATCCTCCAAGATAAGAGTCTTCAGATCTTTCTGTCCCTTGGCCAGGTTCATGAATATTTCCTAGAACTGAGCGTTTTGAGCTTGAAGAGCCTTAATAGCTTGATCAGTGGATGTTTCAGCAGACATGATGCTGAAATAAACAGCGAAGAAGATAAGAAACCTGTACTGGGTACCTGTGATGAGGTGCATGGAAATGGATTGCATATGATATGATTTCATAGACTTTGGGAGATTCAAATTCGTAAACCAAAAATGAAACACACTTTTATTAGATCAAGGATTTGAAACAATGTTTGACAAATGCCTTTAAGGCGTTACAAAAAGAAAAAACTGAAAAGTAATCAAAACTAGAAATAAGCAAAAGGTATCAACGCTCCCATGGTCGTTTTTTGTTGGTGTTGACATAGTCGTTGAGGACCTTCTTATTCTCCAGCTGTCTTGTAAGCTTTAGAATTTTTCGCTCCTGCTCATGAGACTTTTCTCTGTAAGTATCCCATTCTTCTCTCAACTGCATCCAAGACCTCTTTAATTCCCCAATGTCAGTAGGCATGTATGGGTGGAGGATGGTAGGTGAAACCCCTTCTCCATCAGCACTCTCAACAATTACTGGTAAGACAGCTTCGTACGACATTCCTAGCTTTTGGGCACGGGCCCAAACCCACCGGAGATACGGTTCCATCAGAAGAGAGCTCTTCATCCCTAACTCATGCAGATCAGACCTGTGTACCCTATTCCAGGCTCGTTTGAACCTGCGGCGATGCTCCTCACTATCCCCCTGGAAGACAAAGACAACGCTCGGAATCAACAACTCATGAGGACCATCCTTTCTAGCTCGGCCAAACTGTCGTAAGGCCAGACAAGGATTATAGGTTATCCCTCCCCTAATTCCAAGGAAAGGAACATTGGGGTATTCTCCGCACCGGTCAATAACAGCCACTTCTTCCATGTCTTTAGTGCTCCAGATAATGTCTGTATGAGCAAGGGACATAATTCTGTAGGCCCAACCCATACCTTCCTTGTTCTTCAAAACAGATTTGGGGAGGTGAGAAATAAACCACCTCGCCAGCAATGGTGCACAACACATAAGGGTTCCCCGTTTCCGAGCAGTACGGGCATAAAGAGCATGTAGAATATCCTCTAAGAGAGTGGGCACTGGATTATGGGACATGAAAATCTTCACTGCGTTCACGTCAACGAAAGAATCTGAATTAGGAAACAGAACCAAACCATATATGAGAAGAGCCAGGATTTCTTCGAATGCTTGAAAATCCAAACTGTCCCAAAACTGATTAGCCTTATCAACCAAGAACTTAGCCAAGAAGCCTTTTGTCCCACTTCGAGTCTCCCAGTTAGACATTACCTCAGCCTTTGTCAGATGTAGGGCTGTAGCAACACCCTCGGGCCTAAGAGCTTTCTCCCAACCTGTAAATGGCGTCTGCTCTAGAATAGAAATACCAAGTAAACCAGAGAACTCCTCCAAAGTAGGGACCAACTGATAGTCCGGGAAGGTGAAGCAGTGGTGCAACGGGTCAAAGAACTGGAACAAGACACTCATCATTTGCTCATCCATCTTGGAAGTTACCAAACCAAGGAGGTGACCATGTCTTCTGATAAAGGAGGAAGTATCTGGAACTTTGGAAACCAAATCTCTAAGCTGAATAGAAATCTGTACAGAGCTGATCCGAATAGTGTTTCTACGCATAGAGGCCATGACCTATAAAACAGAACAAAGATGAATCCCCTCTGTCTTTGAAATAGGTTAGTCTTGATGCAAGATGCATGCAATGTCATGATGCATCATGTTATGATAGAAACACACCACAAGTATTCACAGATAGCAAACATGGTAAGGGAAAACAAGACACACAGTAACCCTTAGATTTCAGGATGGCATGGAGTTTAGGTATTACCCTCTTTTAGTTTAGTTGGTTCAACCTATCCTAGTAATAGTAACCAGGTTCTAGAGGATCTCAATATCATTGACCATCCTCGATCGGTCATAATTCCAGTTTGGCAACCTTTTCTTGCGGCCGGAATCATCGCGAGAGTTTGGTCTCAATGAGTGTAGCATACTGCTACTTTTCTATGGCCAAGTTGATCAATTATAGGTTCTAAGGTCAGTTGCTGCTTAATGACCCCTTAGCTGACCCATATTCTCCTTGTTCCACCACAAGGGATATCGGTACAACCTAAAGTGCCACACCAATGTAGCTACTGCTTCAACCGTATCGGTCTACGCTGTACAGTTCCCTCACAGTCTATTGCTACTTACCTAAAAGGTATCCCCAGATCCGGGTTAGGATCTATAGTAACTCCGATTCAAACCCACAAAGATAAAGCATACAAATCAAGCAATTGAAAACATTATGATGAACTATTCCTAAGGTACACCCCACTTATTAAAATCCCCAGCAGAGTCGCCAGTTCTGTGATACGGTGGGAAGAACAGATTGTTTTCTGGAATGCTGGTTCGCGTTTTGCGTTTGTTTTCGCAAAATGTCACGGTAAGCAAGAGTTGCCACCGACTTTTATTTTATCCAACAAGGAAAGGAAAAAAGCACAGAAAAATTCCTTTTTCGAGATGTTTCTGAGTACGGGGGGTAGATTTATAGAAAGGGAAGGTATTAGCACCCTTTCTATCAGTAGTTATCTACGGGCTCTTAGGTACTTGCTCATCATTTTCAAAATTGTTTTCTTTGTGTTTGTGCGCTTTGAAAAGTTTTTGTTTTGACTTCGATTTAACTCTTGCTTCTGTCTTCAAGAGTGTAATGAAGTGTTTTTGAAAACTTGTTTGTAAAAGAGTGTAAGTGTGAAAAAAAATTTGTTTTGGATGAGCAAGTATCTAAGAACTAATCTACCTACTCGAAAAAGGAATCGTTCTATGCTAATTTCCTTTAGACAACGCTATCCCACTATTAGTGAGTAGGTAGCACCATCGTTGGAATTTGAGGGTCAATTCGAAAGGGACGTACGATCACCAAAGCAATGTTAGGACGTCTTAGCGGTAACCCTAATGTCTTAGATCATTTATTCGAGGCAACAATATCCGAGGCAACTGTTTTGAGGCAACTATGATCTTTTGGACAAGAGGGCGACCTCTAAAACAACCTATACTTAATGACCGTTTATGAAGGCAACTAAGTGGGGTGAACCCTAGGAGTACGCATGTGCGAGTGTGTTGATTTCAGTTATTTTTATCTTCGCACATGTTTAGGGTGATCTAATTGATTTCAGATTAAGCATTCATTATTGTCATGCAAACCCTATTATCAAACATCTAGCAGTTGTATATTTGCAGGAATTAAAGGTGCGAAAATTAAAATAAATTATTACAAGGCGTCGGGTATTTACATCGCCAAAAGCAACCCTTTGAAAATAAAATAAAAGCGGTAAAAGTAAATGTCCTAATTAATTATTACAATCCGGGAGCAGATACAATAATTGAATAAATAAAAAATAAAGCGCGCGAGTTGAAATTGAATCGAATGCGAGTTTAGGGTTTTGACCCTTTTAATTAAAAAAATGTTTTTTGGTTATTTTTATTTATTTTTAAGAAAAGAAATTAATCCTAAAATTAAATACCAAATTAATTAATTAATTAAATTAATGAATGAAAAATATTAAATGACATATTTTTGGAGTTTTTGATATTTTAGGAAAGAAAAGAAAATAAATAAATTAGGGTTAAAACCTATTAAATTCTAATTGATTTTAAATATTTACAAAATTAATTAAAGTTATCTAGAATTAATAACCTAATTAATTAATTAATAAAATTCTGAAATTTAATTGGATAAAAAGTATTTTTGTGATTTTTTGATAAAAAGAAAATTAATTTATTGGTTAGTAATTAAATTAAAACAAAATAAAATATTAAATGAAAATAAATAAAATAAAAAAAGAGTGAGAATTGGCTTGTTTTTGAGGTGTGTGAATAGCAATTTCGTTGGCCCAATTGATGAAGATCCAATTGACTTTTGGGATCCTGTATGCAAGCGTTAACCTGGCTATGGTGTGCCTTCAATACTTTGCCACCAGATCTGGCCATCTAGCCATCTGGCACATTGATTGGTGAGGGAGTATGATAGAACTCCTGCTTAGGCGCATACTGGATTGCTTGAAAATAATCAAGAAAATGCAAATTGCTGGAGGCATGGATCGAACCCCTGACCACCAGCCTTTGGATCCTTGAGCACTGATGTGGTTACCACTAGGCCATGTTTCTTCATTTGTTAGTATAATACAATGCAATAATAATATGTAAAAACAAAAGTTAATGGCCAGAAAAAAAATAAAAACGCGCGCGTTGTTTGAATGGGCGAATGGTGGAGTGCCAACGCATCATCCCTGTCCTCCAACCGTGGCTAAAAACAACAACATCTATACCTACGGACAAATGTTCGTCACTACAGACAGGGGTTCCTCCCAAATCTCCCACATGCCATGGAAATGCATTCTAAGACCATGGTTGAGGTCGTCTCATCCTCCTGATTGCAACCATGCCCATTATTAGGGCTAATTTTTCCTGAAACGAAAATCCCTAAAACCAAACACAAAACCCTAGCAATGGTGATCCATGATATAGGCCACATAAATGAAATTGGTTATTACAAAAAGCTTGCAAATGATATGGTGATCCAAAATATGCAATTATTTCATGTTAATAATGCTTAATTTTCAAAATTCGAAATCAAGAACATGGCGGCTTTGTGAATGACTTACAACGCTTGGAAGGGTATGAAAGTGTGTGTTTTTGCTTGCTTTCGCTTGTGGAAGTTGCCAGGAAACAATTGAGACAAGTATCAAGCCTTGAAACTGCCTCTAGGAGTGATTTCAAATTCACACTTTTTCTTGATTTTTGCAAATTCTGTTTGTGCTCTATCACTGATCTCTAACCGTTATTTTGGTCTGCTCACGACCCTTATGTTTTGCACAATGTATTAGGATTGTTTTTGCTGTCCAAATCTTCCTCTATCAATGCTTTGATATTTGATTTGATCTTCCTTTAACAACTTTCCAAATTTGGCCCAAATCCCATCTTTTTGTACCCTTATGCCTTGATACGAGTTTGATGATGGCAAGCTGTATAATGAAACCTGAAATCACCACAAAATCTTTGTTATCAATGCTTTTGGATTTTTATTTGATTTATTTTGATTTAAATCAAATTAATTCAAATAAAATCAAAATAATTAATAAAAATATTATATGGACACATGGTCAAGGCTGGAGCACGTGGACTGTAATGCCAACTCAAAACAAGTGAAAAAGAATGGGCCCATTTGGTAAAATTTGAAGTTTTGGGGATAGTTGACTTTTGGCAATTTTGCAAAAAGGTCCAACTTCAACAATGCATAACTTCCTAAATTTTGACTCTTTGGAGATGTTATTGGACTTTTTAGAAAGCTTGAGATATCCTCTAACCAACCCTTTTGGTCTCATCTCAACTTGATATTCCATGCTCAAGTTTTAAGCTTTGAAAAAAAAGGTGATTTTGTTGACTTTTCAAAATGACCTATAATGTCCAAATTCATAACTTCTTGTGAGTGCATATTTTGATCTTGGGATATGAAGATGGATTATAGGGGATTGCATCCTCTTAAAAACTAGCTTTGGATGGGTCATTTCTCATAAAGCATGAGAAAGTTATTCTTGGTCAAAATTGAGTTGACTTTTCCTGCAAAACCCTAATTTAGCAACTTTTGAATCTTGATGAATTTTGAGCAATCTTTGATGAATCATGATCAACCCTTGATAAAATGATGAAATTTACTTCAAAATGAGAATTTTGACAAAATATCTTGATGTTTGACTGTATGTAGGTCACAGTTGACTTTTGCCCTAGCACAGTCGATTTTTGGACCTTTGAGCAATTGACTGAGCAAATTTTCTCTGCAAGGCTTGAAACTTGACATGGATGATCTTGAGAACATATTAGGACATTGGTAAGCACTTGGGGTAATATGGACTCAAGGATCTTGATGCAACACAAAACCCTAATTTGGAGTAGACTGCCTTAGGAAAGAGCTTGTCTGGCCAATCCTTGAGCAACCTTAAGCAACTTGGAGATCTTTCTTGGCATGTTTTGAGAAATATGAGAGGGCAAATTTTGGGGTACAACAGAGAGGATGAAAAAAAGAGGTGAATATATCAACTTTAAACATTTTCCTAGCATTAGACTCATAGGAAAATTTATTAGAAATTATTTTGCTAACATATATCTAAGAATTAAGAATTGGATATTTTATCCAACTCTTAAATCTATAGATGAAAACCTTCATGAATTTCTGGAAGAAAAAGAAGAAGAAGGAAATCATAAAGAATATGGATGAGTTGATTCAACAACTCAAAGATGAATAAAACCAAACTAAAGAATCTTCGTCCTCGTCTTGTTCATATCATACAACTCTAGTTCAATCCTTCGAAAGAACACACTTTATCATTGAATGGTCAACATCGAATGAAGGATTCACCTGTACAAAGAACAACAAAGAAGATGAAAGATGTCAACCTTGGGGATAAACATAAAATAATCATCTTTCTACAAAGAAGATAAGATTTGCACAAAGGCACCCTACAAGGAAGATATATTCTGGATAGAAAAGAGGAAACGTCCAATGTACCTATTGTAAGAAAGCATGACACCTAAATATTTTTGTTTTAAACTTAAAGGATCTAAAGGTAAAAACTTTAGATATTCTGTGACTAATGCACCTGGACCTAAGAAGATGATATGGGCTCTAAAGGCGAAACCTTGAATGTTTTGCAGGTTATACTTTGCAACTTAAAAGTTCTAAGAGATTATTCAAAGAAGATGTACAAAGCAGAAGTGTACTCTAGAAGTATACATGTTTCAAGTCTTTTATCCTAAAGATGAATGATGAATACAAATGTCAAACATTATGATCAAAGCAACACGTGTTGAGTTTTTATCAAAAAGGAATTAAGATGATCAGTGGAATGAATAAGTTTGTAATGGACTTATCCATTGCTATGTTTTTACCAACTCTCACATCCAACGATGTATGGAGAAGGACACACCATTGTGGTGTTTTTACTAAGGGATTTTCATCAAGAAATTTCTCGATAAAATAGGTAAAATATTTTAAGGTTGAAATACTCATCTAAATTTGATTAAACCCTTAAAATAATTATTTTAATTATTTTTGCTCATGTTTTTAAAATTCATTTTCAATTTAATTATTTATAACCCCTAAAAATTAGTTTTCTCAAGTATCTTAAGCTTAGGGGTATTAAAAGTATCAATCAGAGGTGTTAAGGAAGCAACAAAGTCCAACAAACCAACCAAAACACCAAGAAGGTCTGAACGAATGATTATAACTGATTAGCAAAATATGCTAACCAATTATAATTACTTGAAACACACAATTTAAAATCAAATCCAAGTCAGTCTGACGCGCCTAGAAGATCAAATCTCAACATTAATGAAAATCTCATCAAAATGTGAAATATTGAGAAAAACAATCGGTTAACACAAAATCTAACTGATTAGAAGACCCAAATTTGGTGAATTTGGATACGATTTTTAGAAAACACAATCCTCATTCAATACTTGCTCTAAATATAAGCCCAAATCCATCAAATTGCTTGCTATAAATAGGTATCACAGCTCTCACTTTTCATGCATCTCATATATTCTTGCATCTTTTCTTCTGCCTAAAACATCACCATGATCTTTTCAAACCAAAAACCCAAAAACACTTTCCTTCCCACATAACCTTCCAAACTAAAGCTATAGGATAAAATTACAATCCTCTCCAGGATTGTCATCCAACCTTGGTATATAGATCAAAGCCTTCTAAAAATTAAAAAACCCTACCACCAAATCTTTCATGCATCACTGAAAGAATTCTTCACAGAAATTCTAGATAAAACCTTTCCAAAATTAGTACGAGAATTTAACTTGAACCTAAAAATTGTAGGATCCTCTCTAATAACATTTACAAAAGGAATAGAAACTTCTATTCATAAAGACCACTTTGAAAGAACCTTTAAGCTACCCTTTGATGGGATGACTTATACCCTTGATAAACATGTTGGCTTTAAAAATTTCAAACACATAACCGTCATAAATCACCTAGTCATTAATTCAATGGAAAAGAAGAAAGTACCCTTTAGAGCTACTCACCTTAAAGAAAAATTAAGAATCCTTTACTAATCTATTCACCAGAATCCTTTTTCCCATAATGATAAATAACAATCATGTTTTGATACGGTGGGAGAGAACTGACTGTTTTTGCAAAAGCTGGTGTGCGTTTTGCGTTTGTTTTCGCAAAATGTCGCGGTAAGCAAGAGTCACCACTGACTTTTATTTTATCCAACAAGGAAAGGAAAAAAGCACAGAAAAATTCCTTTTTCGAGATGTTTCTCGGGTCCGGGGGGTAGATTATAGAAAGGGAAGGTGTTAGCACCCTTTTTATCCATGGTTATCCACGGGCTTTTAGGTACATGCTCAAAGTGTTTTCAAAATTTTCTTTTTTTCTTTGTGTTTGTGGGTTTGAAAAGAATTTTTTGTTTGAAAGGTATAAGTGCGAAAAGTTTTTGTTTTGTTTTGAAAGAGCAAGTACTTAAGAACTATCTACCTACTCGAAAAAGGAATCAATCTGTGCTAATGTCCTTTAGGCAATGCTATCCCACTATTGATGAGTAGGTAGCATCTTCGTTGGAGTTTAAGGGTCAATTCGATTAAGGGACGTGCGGTCACTAAAACAATGTTAGGACGCCTTAGCGGTAACCCTAATGTCTTAGATCATTTTTCCGAGGCAACCTTTCGAGGCAACTATGATCTTTGGACGAGAGGGCGACCTCTAAAACTTCCTATACTCAATGACCACGTTCGAAGGCAACCAAGTGAGGTGTACCCTAAGAGTGCGCATGTGCGAGTGTGTTGTTTTCAGTTAACTTGTCTTTGCACATGTCAATGGTTATCTATGTTGATTTTAGGTTAAACATTTGATCTTGTCATGCATTCCCTATTATCAAACATCTAACAGTTTATAAGTTGCGGAAATTAAATTGCGGAAATTAAACTAACTATTACAAGGCGTCAGGTATTTACATCGCCAAAAGCAACCCTTGAAATTAAAATGCGGAAAGATAAATAAAGCGATAAAAATAGTAACGTCCTATTAAACTATTACATACCAGGAAACAGATACAATATTGAAATAAAATGGATCGTGTGCGGGAAATTAAATCGGGCCCAAGTTTTTTAGGGTTTTCACCCTTTAACTAAAGAAAAGATTTTTTCGGTTATTTTTTTGAATTAAGAAAGAAATTAAACTAAATTAAGCATTAAATTAATAAACTAATTAATTAATTAATGAAAATAATATTTTTGGATTTTTGATATTTAAAGAAATAAAAATAAATTAATCAAAGTTAATAAAAAAACCTAATTATCTAAGTTAATTTTAATTATTGCAAAAGATATTAAGTTTATTTCCTAATTAAACTAAATTAATATTATTAACAAAAATAAAATGCTGAAAATTAATCTTTAATAAATAAAATGTTTTTTTGGTTTTTAATTTTGTGAGAAAAAGATTTAATTGGTTAGTTAAATAATAAAATAATAACAATAATTAATTAAAAGAAATAATAAAAATAGAGAGAGTTTAGGAGGTTTGGGCCTGAAAAAGGGGTTTGATCAGCAATTTCCATGGCCCATTACAAGTTGGCCTTGTTTGACTTTCTGATTTCAGCGTGGCACTTTGACTAGGGCATATGGTGGACATCACATCTGGACCACCAGATCTGGCCTGGGGCCATATGGCGCCTTGAGATTTGAGGGAGTACGATGCATCACATGCTTGGGTTCACACTGAATAGCCTGTAGAAAAATAAGAACAAATGCATGGGGGACCTGGGATTTGAACCCAGGTCCTGTTGATCATTGGACAACGCCCTTGCCACTGCACCACTGCTTCTCAATTGTTAACTAAATACAAACAAAACATAATATATAAAACGCGTAGAAATTCCAGAAAATAAAAAAACAAAGCGCGCGAATTATGAATCGTCCATTGGGGGAGGGCCACATCTTCATCTTCTTCGTTCAACCCTGAACATTTACCTGCGGATTTATATCCGCAGCTAAATTCGTAGGACATTCCAAAAATCCATTCTAGTCCATGGAAATTGATTCCAAGCACATGGTCATGTTCGTCTATCTCCCCTGGTTACATCCATGTCCATCAATAGCGCTGATTTTGCCTGTAGAAGAAATGCCCAAAAACACAAATATAAAACCCTAGGTTCGGTTACAGGGCTATAGCTCATATAAATGCAATCAAACAATGCCAAAAGTTCAGAAATTGAATAAGCATCTTGAATATACCAAAGATTTGCCAAGAAAATGCAAGAACATGGAGTTATGATTTGGAATACATGGCGGTAAAATGTGAGGCTTACAGTGCGTTTGAGAGCGTGTGAGAGCTTGCTTTTGATTGCAGGAGGTTCAGTGATTGTCTAACAATGGAGTGGTGTTGAGATTTGCCCTTGAAAACGCCTCCAAAGATGATTTCAGTTTCACACTTTTTCACCTTTTTTCAAGTTTTGCTTTTGATGATTCTGCAGCCTCTAGCCCTTGAATTCGTGTCCTTTCACTTGTATATGTATGCTGCAATGTATTAGGTCAACTTTTGTGGACTGAATCCTTCCAAATCAATGCCTTGAGATTGGATTTGATCCTCCATTGAAAGCTTGCCTATTTTGTCCAAAATCCAATCTTTTTGCACATGGAATGATTGATACGAACTTGATTCACTTGATGATGACGATTAGGTCCTGAAAATAGAAAAAGATCTCATGTAATCAAGTTTTGTGATTTTATTTGATTTAAATTGATTTAAAATGGAATAATTCAATAAAAAATCAAATAAAATAGAAAAATTGATAAATGGACTCAAAGCTGAGGCTAGGACACGTGTGTAGTGTGACTAGATCAAATCAAGTGGAAGATAATGGGCCCCTTTGACAAAATTTGAAGTTTTGGGGATAGTTGACTTTTGGCAATTTTGCAAAAATGCCCAACTTCAACAATGCATAACTTCTTCAATTTTGAACTTTTGGAAGTGTTCTTGGACTTTTTATAAAGCTTGAGATGTCCTATAACCAACCCTTTCAGTATCATTGAATTTTGATATTCCATGCTCAAGTTATAAGCTTTGGCAAAAAAGTGTTTTTGTTGACTTTCAAAAATGACCTATAATGTCCAAATTTGTAACGTTTTTGTGAGTGCATTTCTTGATCTTGGGGTATGAATATGGATTGTATGAAATTTAATCCTCTTAAAAATGAGCTTTGGATGGGTCATTTCTCATAAAGTATGAGAAAGTTATGCTTGGTCAAAGTTGAGTTGACTTTTCCTACAAAACCCTAATTTAGCAACTTTTGAGTCTTGATGAATTTTGAGCAATCCTTGATGAATCATGATCAAAACTTGATCAAATGATGAAATATCTTTCAAAATGAGAATGTTGACAAAAAAATCTTGAAGTTTGACTATTTGTAGGTCACAGTTGACTTTTGCCCTAGCACAGTCGATTTTTGGACCCTTTAAGCAATTGACTGAGCAAACTTCCTCTGCAAGGCTTGAAACTTGACATGGATGAACTTGAGAACATATTAGGACATTTGGGAGAACTTGAGGTCATTTGGATGCAAGGAAATTGATGCAACACAAAACCCTAACTTGAGGTTGACTGCTTTAGGAGATGATTTGACTGTCCAACTCTTGAGCAATCTTGAGCCACTTGGAGATTTTTCTTGCAATGTTTTGAGAAATATGAGAGGGCAAATTTCTGGGTACAACAGCTGCCCCTGTTCAATTTTCTTAAACCTGAGGATATAGATTGGCTTTCGGGCCTTTCATGATCCGAAGGTGGAAGATGATTGAACACTAGAGTGCCCAGAAATTTGCACTCACATGAAGTGATATCAGCCTTGTGATATCGGGAATGGGATTACATATGCCATTTGGAGATTGTTGATAGGTGGTCTGAACTTCGACTGGAATACGAATCAGGGAGATCTTATCGTCGATCTGACTGAACCAGAGAAGGTCTTGGATTAACTTTGACTGGATAAGAATTAGAAAAAAAATCTTCGAATCGATTTAACTGGACCAGTCGAAAGTCTTGGAATAACTTCAACTGGAATATGAATCAGGTAGATCTTCGCGTCGATCTAACTGAACAAGAGGAGGTTTTGGATTAACTTTGACTGGATCGGCATCAGAAAAATCTTCGAATCGACTTAACTGGACTAGACAAAAGTCTTGGAATAACTTTAACTTGAATAGGAATCAGGGAGATCTTCGCGTCGATCTAACTGAACCAGAGGAGGTCTTGGATTAACTTTGACTGGATCGGCATCAGAAAAATCTTCGAATCGATTTAACTGGACCAGACAAGAGTCTTGGAATAACTTCAACTGGAATACGAATCAGGGAGATCTTCACAGCGATCTAACTGAACCAGAGGAGGTCTTGGATTAACTTTGACTGGATCGGCATCAAAAAAATCTTCGAATCGATTTAACTGGACCAGACAAAAGTCTTGGAATAACTTCAACTGGAATACAAATCAGGGAGATCTTCGCAGCGATCTAACTGAACCAGAGGAGGTCATGGATTAACTTTGACTGGATCGGCATCAGAAAAATCTTCGAATTGATTTAACTGGACCAGACAAGAGTCTTGGAATAACTTCAACTGGAATACGAATCAGGGAGATCTTCGCAGCGATCTAACTGAACCAGAGGAGGTCTTGGATTAACTTTGACTGGATCGGCATCAGAAAAAATCTTCGAATCGATTTAACTGGACCAGACAAGAGTCTTGGAATAACTTCAACTGGAATACGAATCAGGGAGATTTTCGCAGCGATCTAACTAAACCAGAGGAGGTCTTGGATTAACTTTGACTGGATCGGGATAAGAAAAATCTTCGAATCAATTTAACTGGACCAGACAAGAGTCTTGGAATAACTTCAACTGGAATACGAATCAGGGAGATCTTCGCAGCGATCTAACTGAACCAGAGGAGGTCTTGGATTAACTTTGACTGGATCGGCATCAGAAAAATCTCCGAATCGATTTAACTGGACCAGACAAGATTCTTGGAATAACTTCAACTGGAATACGAATCAGGGAGATCTTCGCAACGATCTAACTGAACCAGAGGAGGTCTTTGATATAGCTGAGAATTTTAACTGCATCTTTCCTGAAAGGTAGAGGTCAGTCATATGCAATGCATGATATGGATCAAGCAATGATGCGCTCAATAATGAGATTGTATGGTATGATGTGTATATGCATGTATCATGATGTATGGAAATGTAATGCTTTAGCTAGGGAAAATAAATTCCGGATAGCTGCTGGAGGCAAGAGTTGAATTCGTCGCTTCCACTGGGGATGGTGAATGAAGGTGATTGCGAGAATAAACCTTCAGGAGAAGATAACTCTGTTGGGGAATAAACTGATGAGGAGATTACTCTGTGGGGGAGAGATGCTCTGCTGAGGATTCCACTGATAAATTCCGCCGGGATGAATTATCGTTGTTGGTGATATTGAATCTGTTGAGGATTAAATTCCTGTTTGTGAAAGGAAAGAACTCCGCTGGGGATGATCTTTCGGTTGCGACTTGCTGGGGATAACCCCGTTAGGCTTTTGTGGGGATAATCCTTTGAATTCGGATGTGGAGATTTATTTTGTACTCTGCTGGGGATTAACTTCTAGAGTCTACTGGGGAATGATGCTTCAACTCTGTTGGGGCAGCTTTTTCAGACTACGCTGGGAAGATTTTAACTCCACTGGGGGTATCTTGTACTCTGCCGGGGAACATTCTTATACTCCGCTAGGGAATATTTAGTCTGCCGGGGATATCAAGCCTTTCTAGTACTGATGGTAGATCAACTCTGCTTGGGGAGAGCATTGCTGATTCGTTCATAGTTGTAAGTCCCAACTGGGGGAGAGCTACCATTACTCTATTACTTTGCAGGGAGTGAAGGCATCTTAGCCATATTCTTCAGCTGAATTTACCGTTGTACTTGGTGGACAGAGCAGCTATACAGCTTGGACAATTCTATTGTCCCTGTTTCTGATATTACCAGTAATTCTTTTGTTTCGCGTGTAAATATTTATGAGCAGCAATTAATGTCAAATGCATATATCAAAAATTAACATTGGACGTTCTTTGTAAAACAAAACAGATAAAGGAAAAACAGTTTGAAATTTCTTTGAAAAATGAATTGTATTGATTTTGAAGTTTGGCCTGTAAATAGGCGTTTTTGTACAAGAGGCTGACGTCCTAGTAAGAGAACGCCGCTAACCAAATAGAATTTATACGATTTGTGAAAAACTAAACAAAACATCTATGTGAATAATCCCACTGGGTTCCAACTCTGCTATTGCCTTTATATCCTCGAGCATCTCATCACTTTGCTACTTGGTTGAAGGTGGATCAGATTGATTAGTGTTGTCTGAGCTTGATAGTTGATACCGGCGTCTGGATGCAAGGTGATCCAATGAGACATAGTGTTACGCTGATCCCTAATTTTTGCCTGGACCGCCCTTTCAGGTTTTCAGTCCACCGAGATACCCATTTTTGCCCAAGCCGCCTTTTTAGGTTTTCGACTTGTCGGGTGTACAGATTTTTTCATTTTCATCCCTTATTTTTGTTCGAACCCTTTTGGTTCGCCGGAAAGCCCTTATTTTTGCCTAGGTCAGTCAACCTAGCGGGTCTTTGATTATGCGTAGTATCTTTTCACTATGTCTGCATTGACGGGGTGAGGAAGGTCATCACCATCCATGGTGGTTAGAATCATAGCTCCTCCTGAGAAAATGTTCTTAACCACAAATGGCCCTTCATAAGTAGGGGTCCATTTTCCCCTGGGATCACCTTGAGGTAGGATAATGCGCTTGATTACCAGGTTCCCAACTTGATACTCTTGTCATCTGACTTTCTTGTTAAATGCTTTGATCATCCGCTTTTGGTACGTCTGACCATGACAAATAGCAGTAAGTCTTTTTTCGTTGATTAAGTTCAGCTGATCAAGCCGGGTCTGAATCCAGTCATCTTCGCTCAAACCTGAATCCTTCATGATCCGAAGAGAGGGTATCTGAACTTCAATGGGAAGGACTGCCTCCATGCCATATACCAAGGAGTAGGGTGTTGCCCCTATTGACGTCCATGCCGAGGTACGGTACCCATGAAGAGCAAATGGTAACATCTCGTGCCAGTCTTTGTATGTCACTATCATCTTCTGCACGATCTTTTTAATGTTCTTATTAGCTACTTCGACAACCCCATTCATCTTCGGCCGGTAGGGAGAAGAGTTATGATGTTGTATCTTGAATTGTTCGCAGAGCTCGGTGATTATCTTGTTGTTGAGATTGGTACCATTGTCTGTAATGATCCTCTCTGGTACACCATATCGACATATCAGATTATGCCGAATGAACCGTGCCACGACGTTCTTGGTCACAGTAGCAAAGGAAGCAGCTTCAACCAACTTCGTAAAGTAATCAATAGCCACCAGGATGAAACGATGCACGTTGGATGACGTAGGTCTGATCTCGCTGATCATATCAATTCCCCACATTGCAAAAGGCCACGGAGCTGTCAATACGTTTATAGGGACTGGAGGTATGTGCACCTTATCAGCATAGACCTGGAACTTGTGACATGTCCGAGAATGCTGATAACAATCAGCTTCCATTATAGACCAATAATATCCTGCCCGAAGGATTTTCTTTGCCATGGTATGTCCATTGGAATGAGTTCCGAAAGTACCTTCATGTAACTCCGCCATGATCCTTTCTGCCTCGGTCTTATCCACACATCGCAGTAAGGTCGAATCATGGTTACGCTTGTAAAGAATGCCATTGCTGATGAAGAACTTCGCCGCGGACCTCCTCCGAAATTTCTTGTCATTAACAGATGCACCCTCGGGGTATTCCTGAGCCTTAAGATACCTTTTTACTTCGTGAAACCAGGGCTTTTCTGCTATCTCTTCAGTCTCAATGTCACAACAATGCGCAGGTTCGTCCAATCTTTCAATGATGATCCGGGGAGCTTCGTTGTCCCAATTGACCTTGAACATAGAAGACATCATAGCTAGCGCGTCCTCCAACTGATTCTCCTCTCTAGGGAAGTGTTCAAAGGTTATCTCCTCAAAATGGGGAAGCAACGTCAACACATACTCCTTGTAAGGAATAAGATTAGGGTGTTTCATATCCTAATCGCCTTTGATCTGACTGATCACGAGATTGGAATCTTTGAAGACACTTAGAAACTTAATCCTTAGGTCAATTGCTGCTCGAAGACCCATGATGCACGCTTCATACTCTGCCATATTGTTGGTGCAGTTGAAACATAGTCGGGCGGTGAATGGAGTATGAGAGCCTTTAGGAGATATGATCACGGCGCCAATGTCGTTGCCCAAAGCGTTTGAAGCTCCATCAAAGTGCATAGACCATCGGGATCCTTCCTCAGGTCCTTCATCCGGTCCAGGTGTCTCACAATCAGTTACCAACATGATATTCTCGTCCGGAAATTCAAAGTTCATAGACTGGTAATCATCCACTGCTTGATGTGCCAAATGGTCCGCCTACACACTTCCCTTGATTGCCTTTTGGGTCGTGTACTGGATGTCATACTCAGTCAAGATCATCTTCCATCTCGCTATTCTCCCGGACAAGGCAGGCTTTTCGAAGATATACTTGATTGGATCCATCTTCGATATCAATAGAGTAGTGTGAGTCAGCATATACTATCTCAGCCGGCGAGCAGCCCATGCCAAAGCGCAGCAAGTTTTCTCGAGCAACGAGTATCGGGTCTTGCAGTCGGTAAACTTTGCTAAGGTAATAAATAGCATGCTATTTTCGGCCAGACTCGTCATGCTGCCCCAACACACACCCCATTGATTTGTCGAGTACTGTCAAGTATAAGATCAGAGGTCTCCCTTCAACTGGAGGCATCAGAATGGGTGGCTCCTGGAGATACTCTTTAATCCTTTCGAAAGCGCCCTGGCATTCATCGTTCCAACGTACTACTTGATCTTTCTTCAGTAACTTGAAGATTGGTTCACAAGTAGCAGTCATGTGCGAGATGAATCGGGCAATGTAGTTTAGTCGTCCTAGCAAGCCTCTGACTTCTTTCTCTGTTCTGGGAGCTGGCATTTCCTGTATAGCCTTCACATTTGCTGGATCTACTTGAATACCTTTGTCGCTTACGACGAAACCCAGCAGCTTACCGGACCTCACCCCGAAGGTGCACTTGTTCGGGTTTAACCTTAACTTGTACAACTTCAGCCTATCAAACAGCTTCTGCAGATGGTCAAGGTGTTCCTCTTCAGTTTGAGATCTTTCAATCATGTCATCGACGTATACCTCAATCTCATGATGGATCATGTCATGAAACAAAGCAACCATGGCACGCTGATACGTTGCCCCAACATTATTCAATCCAAAAGGCATGACCTTGTAGCAAAAGGTACCCCACTGAGTAACAAAAGTTGTCTTCTCCATGTCTTCGGGAGCCATTTTAATTTGATTATAACCGGAGAAACCATCCATAAAGGAGAATACCTTGTGCTGAGCGGTGTTATCAACCAGAACATCGATATGAGGTAGAGGAAAATCATCCTTGGGGTTTGCCCTGTTCAGATCCCTATAGTCGACACACATTCGAACCTTACCATCCTTCTTCAGTACAGGAACCACGTTGGCCACCCACTGAGGGTAAGAAGTAACTGCTAGAAAACCGGCATCAAACTGTTTCGTAACTTCAGCCTTGATTTTCTCAGACATCTCTGGGTGCATTCGACGGACCTTCTGTTTCACTGGAGGATAGTCTTCCTTGGTAGGCAAGCGGTGAACCACAATATCAGTATCTAACCCAGGCATATCTTCATAAGACCAGGCGAAGATTTCAACGTAGTCATGCAGCATCTGAATCAACCGTTGCTTCACACTAAGCTCCATATTTACACCGATCTTAACTTCCTTCTTGTCTACCTCTGTACCCAGATTCACTGATTCCACTGGCTCTTCATATGGCTGTATAGCCCTTTCTTCCTGAAGTAACAGTCTTGCAAGTTCACCAGGCACTTCACAATCATCTTCACCTTCGTCTTCGGCTAAGTTGATCGGATTTTCAAAGTCATAAATGGCAGTAGCAGAGTCGTTACCAGTGAGATCTAGAGTGGATGTAGACCTGTATATGTGAGTGTGTGTAAAATAGTTGTTTTGCAATATATATAATAAAAGAAAAACAAGGAGCGCAAAATTTGAAATGCAAGAAACGTCCAATGCTTTTATTAATGATATATGAAAATGACACACATAAAGCCCTCACAAATGAAGCCACGGTGCCCCGGGTAAGACACCGGGCCGTAAAGTTTAAAACATTGTCTGTTACAAATTCAAAACAAAAAGTTTCATTACTGGGCAGCAAAATAAAATAGGGATGAAGTCCTTTGCTGTCCAGTTGCTTGGTCCATCGTCGGTCGTAGGATAGATCCAGCTGTCGAACTCAGACTCTTCTACATTGTCTTCAATGGCATTCACTCCCGAGTTGCTGATGAACAAGGGAGGTCTTCCGATCCGTGCATTCCGAACAGCCTTTTGAGCTTCTGCAGTGAAACCCAAACCAAACTTGTTAGTCTTCTGTGTAAAATCAGGGAGTCGGCCCCAATTTGCACACCCACCTTTCTCGACAACAGCCTGGACATCTTTAAAGGAAGCCATCTTCATAGGAGAATCTTCGACAACAGTCTCAGTTGACGCCAGCGTCTGGGGAACCTCTTCAAAATGTTGAAATGGGGTCTCAATGAACTCCCCATCCATCTCTACATATCAGAAAGAGTTGAGGTGGCTAACCATGTACTCCTCTTCTCCTTGTACTGTCACAATCTTCCCTTTGACCAGGTACTTCAGCTTCTGGTGGAGCGTTGAGGTTACGGCCCCAGCTTTGTGGATCCATGGATGACCCAGCAAACAAGAATAAGATGGTCGAATGTCCATCACATAGAATGTAGAATTGAAAACCTGAGAACCAACCTTAATCGGGATATCAACTTCTCCGTGCACCATCCTCTTAGACCCATCAAAGGCCCTGACGACAATGTTGCTTGGTTTCAACTCCAACCCTTCACAGTCCAACCGGTCTAGAGCTTTCTTAGGCAGGACGTTCAATGAGGAACCAGTATCCACTAATACATGAGCAAGAGTAGTGCCCCTGCATTTAATGGAGACATGCAGGGCATCGTTATGATTCTTCCCCTTAGCAGTCAAGTCGGTATCAGAGAAACCCAACCTATTATCAGTAGTCAGATTGGCCATGCAATCTTTAAACTGATCAGCTGATGTCTCTTGTGGTACATGTGCAGTCTTCAGAAATGTAATCAGAGCCTTGGCATGGGCCTCTGAGCATAGCAACAGTGACAACATAGAAATCTTGGACGGGGTTTGCCCCAACTGTTCAACTACATTGTAGTCACTCTTTTTGATGATCTTCAGAATCTCTTCCATCTCTTGTCTAGAAGCTTCAACAGTAATTGTCTTTGGTACCTCCGTCTGGGCAGGCTCACTGGTGGTCCCTTTGCCCCGAGTATTAGATGACTCGGCGACAAGGGTAAGAATAGGAACTTGAATAGGAATAGTAGCAGGTACACTGGCAGGTGTAATAACAACAGGTTTTCGGACAGTTGGTGGAGAGATATCAGGTGAGAAAAGTCTTCCGCTGCAGGTGACTTTAGCAGGTCCAACAATATTGCTGACGTCAGTATCAGTGTCCAAATCTTATTTAACTCCATGAAAATAAACATCATCCCCGTAGTGCTAAGGGACAGCTTTATCAGAGGTGTAGGGAATAGGCCCAGGAACAGTGATGATCAATGGTGTGATTCTTGGAACAGATGTAATTCTAACAGGCTTCCTCGAGGGAACCTTGGAAGAATTGTCGAAAATGGTAATAATAGCAACTTCTTCAGTATGAACTAAGGGAACAACAATCTTCTCAAACAGAATTTCCTTACTATCCATCAGGCGTTGGACACCTGACTTCAAAAGATGGCAACCGGTAGGTAGAACAGAACACATACGACAACCTTCGTCATAACCCGGAAATAAACCGGCTAGCAAAAGGTTCTTCTTCACAGTCATCAAAGGGGTAACAATGTCATTCACAGAAACCATAAACAAGTCTTCATCTATAGCATTCACTCCATGCTTGGGCATAGGAGCAGTCACAACATTAGGTCTTTCGGGCGCCTCGAACTCAATTTCCTTAGCATCAATTAAGTCCTATATTTTGTTCTTCAGAGACCAACAATCATCTGTATTATGCCCCGGACTATCAGAGTGAAAAGCACAGCGAGCATTAGGGTTGTACTTCGGTGGTGTTGTATTTGGATTCTGTGGGGCTTCCCTTGGAATCACTAGGTTGGTCTTCTACAACTGTGGCAAAATCTGAGATAATGTCATGTTGAGCTGAGTGAACTGTCTTCGAGGTATCTCGGCATGTGATTGATTGTTGCGCTGAGGAGTACCAGCGGGTCTTGAAATAACAACCGCATTAACAGCTTGGCGGTTTTCAGGTCTACTCTGGCTTTTCGAACTGTAGACATCACTGGACTCTTTCTTAAAAGGCTTTTTCTCGGTGCTTGATGAAGCACCCTTTTGTATCTTACCAGCCTTAATACCAGCCTTAACCCTTTCACCGGTCATAATTAGCTCTGTAAACCCAGACGAAGAGCTTCCAATCAGATGGTTGAAAAATGGACCAGACAAGGTCCCCAGAAACATATCCACAAGCTCCCGATCAACCAAGGGTGGTTGTACTCTTCCGGCGAGGTCCCTCCACTTCTGAGCATAATCTTTGAAACCTTCACCCGTTCCAATTGACATACCCTGGAGTTGGGTACGCGTGGGAGCGAGGTCGGAATTATATTGGTACTACCTGTAGAAAGCAGTAGCCAAATCTTCCCAACTGCGGATACTGGCTCCATCCAACTGGTAAAACCATTCAAGCTGAGTCCCTGAGAGACTGTCTTGAAAGAAGTGGATCCATAGGTTCTTATCAGCGGTGTACGGCTGAATCTTCCTTACATATGACCAGAGGTGCAGCTTCAGACAAGAAACTCCGTCATACTTGGCAAAGGCTGGTGCCTTGAACTTGTGGGGAATCACCACCCTAGATGATAGACCCAGATCACCAAAGTCCAGACCAGGCACTTTCTGAACTTCCATCGCACTCAACCGGTCTTCCAATTGCTTGTATCTATCCTCAGTAGGAGGATACTGGTCTTCATCGAAATCCGTCTCATTGTCTGAGACCACAGGGCTAGGAGCCCTCCTTTCCTCTTGACTATCTTTCCCTCCAGATGAGGTGGTCAAATCAACTTCATCCCGTAGCCTGTTTCCAAACCTGTGACCTGTGTTAAACAGGACTGTCCTCTTCTTCTTCTTCTTCTCTTTCAGAATCAGGTTCTTCAGATCTTGCTGACCCTTAGCTATATTCATGAACAGCTCTTGGAATTGGGCATTCTGGTCCTGTAGGGCCTTGATTGCTTGCTCAGTTGATGGTTCAGAAGACATGATGAGTGCTGAAATAAACAACAAAGAAGATAAGAGACATGTAATGGGTACCTGTTATGAAGTGCATGGGATGAAATGCATATGACATGATTTCAAAGATAATCGAGGGATTCAAATTTGTAAACAAAAAGGAAACAGACTTTTATTAAGTAAACTTGAAATTCAAATTGTCCAACACATTGCCCTTAAGGCGTTACAAGAAAGGAAATACTGAAAAGTAAATAAAAACTGGAAAGGAAATAATCAAAGGACAATCAGTGCTCCCATGGTCTCTTCTTGTCGGTGCGGACATAGTCATTGAGAATCCGCTCGTTCTCCAGCTGCCTAGTCAACTTCTAGATCTTCTGTTCTTTCTCGTTAAAACGCAAGAATATGGAGTTACGATTTGGAATACAGGGTGGTAAAACGTGAGTCTTACAGTGCGTTTGAGAGTGTGTGAGAGCTTGCTTTTGATTGCAGGAGGTTCAGTGATTTTCCAGCAACAGAGTGGTGTTGAGATTTGCCCTTGAAAACGCCTCCAAAGATGATTTCAGTTTCACACTTTTTCACCTTTTTTCAAGTTCTGCTTTTGATGATTCTGCAGCCTCTAGCCCTTGAATTCGTGTCCTTTCACTTGTATATGTATGCTGCAATGTATTAGGTCAACTTTTATGGACTGAATCCTTCCAAATCAATGCCTTGAGATTGGATTTGATCCTCCATTGAAAGCTTGCCTATTTTGTCCAAAATCCAATCTTTTTGCACATGTAATGATTGATACGAATTTGATTCACTTGATGATGATGATTAGGTCCTGAAAATAGAAAAAGATCTCATGTAATCAAGTTTTGTGATTTTATTTGATTTAAATTGATTTAAAATGGAATAAATCAATAAAAAATCAAATAAAATAGAAAAATTGATAAATGGACTCAAAGATGAGGCTAGGACACGTGTGTAGTGTTACTAGATCAAATCAAGTGGAAGAGAATGGGACCCTTTGACAAAATTTGAAGTTTTGGGGATAGTTGACTTTTGGCAATTTTGCAAAAATGCCCAACTTCAACAATGCATAACTTCTTCAATTTTGAACTTTTGGAAGTGTTCTCTGACTTTTTAGAAAGCTTGAGATATCCTCTAACCAACCATTTTGGTATCATCGCATTTTGATATTCCATTCTCATGTTATAAGCTTTGGAAAAAAAGTGTTTTTGTTGACTTTCAAAAATGACCTATAATGTCCAAATTTGTAACTTTTTGTGAGTGCATTTCTTGATCTTGGGGTATGAATATGGATTGTAGGAAATTGCATCCTCTTCAAAATGAGCTTTAGATGGGTCATTTCTCATAAAGTATGAGAAAGTTATGCTTGGTCAAAGTTGAGTTGACTTTTCCTACAAAACCCTAATTTAGCAACTTTTGAGTCTATATGAATTTTGAGCAATCCTTGATGAATTATGATCAACCCTTGATCAAATGATGAAATATATTTCAAAATTAGAATGTTGACAAAAATCTTGAAGTTTGACTATTTGTAGGTCACAATTGACTTTTGCCCTAGCATAGTCGATTTTTGGACTCTTTGAGCAATTGACTGAGCAAACTTCCTCTACAAGGCTTGAAACTTGACATGGATGAACTTGAGAACATATTATGACATTAGGGAGCACTTGAGGTCATTTTTATGCAAGGACCTTGATGCAACACAAAACCCTAATTTGAGGTTGACTGCTTTAGGAGATGATTTGACTGTCCAACTCTTGAGCAATCTTGAGCCACTTGGAGATTTTTCTTGCAATGTTTTGAGAAATATGAGAGGGAAAATTTTGGGGTACAACACATGTGATCTGAGAAGATATAGTATCCTTATGGATGTTAACACAAGAAATTCAAACAAAGTGGGTGGAAAGCATCTTTAGACATATAACTGTTGTAAGGAAAATCCAGCTGTAAAATTACCCTATGGACCGCTAGTCACAAAACTTCTCACCATCTTTGATGTTAACACAACCAATGAGGTAGAAGTCCTAATCAATCATAGGATTATATTTGGAACCCTTATAGAAATAAGATTCCAAATCACACATGAAGAAATAAAAGAAAACTCACACTTCAAAGAAGAAGAAGAAGAAGAAGAAGAAGAAAAACCAAGTGGAAATGAAAATGAGAAAACCAAAATAGATAAAATCCTAAACCTCTGCCAAATCATAATCAAAAATATATACAAACTCACCACTAAGAGTGGTGAAGATCTCGCTGTAGAATAAGCACTACTAGTCTCAAGTCTTAATTCACTCATTGTCTACCTTTCAAAATCTGTACTTTCATTTTTTTTCTCGCATTTCCATTTTGTACTTCAAATTTAACAATATGTCTGTAATTCACTTCTTTTCTTGTAAGTTTAAATTTCATGTCTTGCATTTTCCTTCTTGTACTGCATTTCCTTTTTACACTTCAAAATTAATAATATGTTTTTCCTTTCCTAAATGTCTTTGTTTGCATAACCCTTAAAAGATACCCTTGACTTGCTTAATTTGATAAATGTAATATTTTATACCATAACCACATATAATATCTATATCTTAAAAACATCAAAAACCTTTTTTTTTCATTATTACCTTTACTTGACATATTTTGAAATAAATTTTTATTCACTTACCTATGCCATATTGAAAGTATAATGCAAAAATATTTGATGCTTACATTTAATAAAACCTTGTTACATGATGTGATTGATTCTTGTCTTGCATTGAGTAATGTTTTATATATGCTCATACTTGTTTATTTCAAAGAGTAAAACTTCAATATGATGTTTTCTCCTTAAAATAAATGCCTGGCATATCTTAAGACACACTTTAAAAAAACTTATTATCTTCTTTTCACAAAAATAATTATGCTTGAGTATAAAATGCAAGAATTTTTTTAAAAAAATATTGTTTAATCTTGTTTTACATATATATGATACTTTTTCTATAAAATGTCCATGCATGTTTATCTTAAGACTACAAATATGGTAGTTTTTCTCTTATACAAATTTTTGCATATTTAAGCTTTTTAGCGATTGCATCATTTACTCTCCTTTTTGAATTTGACAAAAGGGGAGAAGCATACTCTCTGGGGAAGGGTATATATTTTTATCTAACTCATAGGGAGTTTGTCACTCCAAATATATCTTGTATCCTTTACCACCTTCCCTGAGAAGTAGAAAAAGAAGGTGATGAAGAGGCCATAGAAAAAGAAGAACCTTATGTGCCTCCGCCACCATATAAACCACCTATTCCATATCCTCAAAGACTTGCTAAGTTTAAAAGCATAGGGAAATTCAAGAAATTCGTTGAACTTCTGAAAAAACTTAACATTACCATACCTTTTACATAAGCTATCACACAAATGCCCTCCTATGCCAAATTTCTTAAAGAAATCTTATCCAATAAGAAAAATCTTGAGGATAATGAAACTGTATTGCTCACTGCTGAGTGTAGTGCTATAATCCAGAACAACATGCCTCCTAAACTTAAAGACCCAGGTAGTTTTTCCATACCTTGTGTAATTAGAAAATTTGTCATAGACAAAGCACTATGTGATTTAGGAGCCAGTATTAGTCTAATGCCCTTATCAATTTGCAAGAAACTCAACATGGGAGAACTAAGACCAACGGGAATGTCCGTACAATTAGTAGATCGATCAGTGAAATTTCCTTTAGGTATGTTAGAAAATGTTCCTGTACGTATATGATAATTCTATATCCCCATTGATTTCATAATCATGGACATTAAAGAAGACTCCAATATTCCTATTATATTAGGTAGACTATTCCTAGCCACCGCAGGAGCCATAATAGATGTTAAAAATGGAAAACTGACTTTCAAAGTCGGAGAAGAAAAAGTTGAATTCATCTTGTCTAAATTCTTTAAGGCACCAGCCATCGACGATTTATGCTGTTTCCTAGTTGAAATCCATAAATGCATAAAAGAATTGTAGAAACAACAAACCACCTATTCAGAGGTATTGAAGATTCCTATACCTCTGATTCTCGAAGATGATAATTGGCGCCCTGAATATCAAGATGAAAATGTGAGCGAATGCCTAGCTCTAACTCCTGATCCTATACCCCGTCCAAAGAAGCCAGGCATATAACTCAAAACACTGCCAAAAGACCTAAGATATGAATTCCTAGATACAGAAATTGAACGACCAATCATAGTTAATGCAGACCTAGGACAAATAGAAACTGAAAAATTATTACATGTCCAAATAAAATAACCAACTTCTTTAGGATATAACATCTCAGATCTAAAAGGAATAAGCCCTTCTATCTGCATGCACCGTATTATGCTAGAGGAAGACTGTAAAACCTCTAGGGAACATTAAAGGAGAATCAATCTCATTCTGAGTGATGTAGTCAAAAAGTAAGTAGAAAAGCTATTAGGCGTAGGAATCATATACTCAATATCCGACAGTAAATGGGTTAGCCCAGTACATGTCGTACCTAAGAGAGGAGGTGTTACAGTTGTTAGCAATGCTAAAGGAGAATCCATAGCGCAACGAACTCACACCGGGTGGAGAATGTGCATCGACTATAGAAAGTTAAAAAAAGCCACTCGTAAAGATCACTTTCCTTTACCTTTCATAAATCAAATGCTTGAACGACTAGCTAAGCACTCTCACTTCTGCTATTTAGACGGTTATTCTGGATTTTTCCAAATTCCTATCCATCCTGACGACCAAGAAAAGACGACTTTCACTTGTCCTTATGGTACGTTCGCTTATCGACGAATGCCATTCGATTTATGTAATTCCCATGCAACATTCCATAGATGTATGATGTCCATCTTCTCTGATTTTCTAGATGGCATGATGGAAGTTTTTATGGATGATTTCTCCGTCTGTGGAAAATTTTTTGAAGGATGTTTATCGAACCTTGAAATGGTACTAAAAATATGCGTAAGTGTCAATCTCATGCTAAACTGGGAAAAATATCACTTCATGGTCCGACAAGGAATTGTCTTAGGGAACATAGTATCTGATAGGGGAATTGAAGTAGATAAAGCAAAGATCGAAGTAATAGAAAATCTTCAACCACCAAAAACTGTTAGGAAAATAAGAAGTTTTCTAGGACACGCTGGTTTTTATCGATGTTTCACTAAAGACTTCTCTAAAATAACCAAACTTCTAACCGAACTCCTAATGAAGGATGTTGAGTTCATTTTCATCAACAAATGATTGGACGCGTTTACAACACTAAAAAAGGCATTAATTTCAACACCTATTATGCAACCTCATGATTGGATCGAACCATTTAAGATAATGTGCAATGCCAAGGACTATGCCGTAGGCGCAATCCTATGACAAAGAAAGGATAAAAAGCATCATGCAATCTACTACGCGAGTAGAACCCTAGATCCCGCGCAGATAAATTACGCCACAACTGAAAAAGAATAGTTAGTTGTTGTGTTTTCCTTAGATAAATTTTGTTCTTACTTAGTAGGAGAATGAATAATTATCTATATCGATCACACTGCAATCCGATACCTCTTGAGTAAGAAAGACGCCAAACCAAGATTAATAAGGTGGATCTTACTTCTACAAGAATTCAATTTGGAAATCAAAGACAAGAGAGGGACCGAGAATGTAGTGGCTGACCATCTATCCAGAATAGAAGGCACCAAACCAGATCATGTACCCATCGATGATGATTTTCTCTATGAACGCCTTGTAGCCCAATTAGAATTAGAAGTATTACAACTGAGTACCATGTGACTTATGAAGACACAAACACAAACGAAATCTTGGAAGTAATCTGCACTAAAACCATACTGCCATGGTATGCTGATTTTCTCAACTACTTGGCTGCTGGAGTGCTTCCACCTGATATGTCTTATCAACAAAAGAAGAAATTCTTTCATGACCTTAAACACTATTATGGGGACGAGCCTTTGCTTTTCAGAAGAGGCGCCGATGGTATTTTTCGTTGATGTGTTCCCAAAAACGAAATTGAAAACATAATTTTCCATAGTCATGTCGCTCCCTATGGAGGACATGCAAGTAATTTAAAGACACGCGCTAAGATATTACAAGCTGGCCTCTATTGGCCTAATCTTTGGAAAGATGTCCATATCACGGTTAAAAATTGCAACCAATGCCAACGCACTTGAAACATCTCTAGATGCGATGAGATGCCTCAAAAGGGCATTCTAGAAGTTGAAGTCTTTGACGTATGAGGAATTGATTTCATAGGACCCTTCCCGTCTTCCTTTGGAAATCACTACATACTAGTTGTTTTCGACTGTGTTTCAAAATGGATCGAGGTTGTAGCCTCTCTAACAAATGACGCACGAGTAGTAGTCAGGAATTTCAAGACCATAATCTTTCCAAGATTCGGTGTTCCTAGACTCGTCATCAGTGACGGGGGCACCCATTTCATTTCCAAAATCTTAGAAAAGCTATTAGCGAAGTATGGAGTCCGACATCGAGTCGCTACACCTTATCATCCACAAAAAGTGAGCAAGTATAGGTCTCCAACAGAGAAATTAAGCAAATCTTAGAAAAACAGTAGCAACCTCTAGGAAAGATTGGTCATCTAAGTTACACGAAGCTCTATGGGCATATAGGACGGCATACAAAACTCTGATTGGAACTACACCATTTAAATTAGTATATGGGAAATCATGTCATCTACTGGTAGAAATAGAACATAAAGCTTATTGGGCCATTAAGACCCTTAATTTTAAGTACACCGTAGCGGGTGAGGAAAGAATCTTAGATATCCACGAACTAGAAGAACTTATACTAGACGCTTACGAAAATGCTCAGATTTATAAGGAGAGAACTAAAAATGGCACAATAAACGAATATCTAGAAAAGAATTCAATGAAGGGGATATAGTTCTCCTATTTAATTCTATACTTAAACTATTCCCAGGAAAACTTCGCTCTAGATGGTCTGGTCCATTCGGAGTCACTAAGGTCTTTCAAAATGGTGCAATTAAAATCAAAGGAATATGTAGCGAACCTTTCATTGTAAACAGAAAACGTCTAAAGCATTATCATAGCATCAATAATAAGGAATATTATAAAATATTTAGGCTAGATGCGCCGCCACCCCATTCATTAGACTATTCACCATGTTATGTCGAGATTACAACGTAAAACAAAGCGCTTATTGGGAGACAACCCACTTTTTAATCATTTCTTTTTGCTTTGCTTAATTTTCATTTTTCTTTTCTTTTCTTACTTTTGTTATTGCTTATTTCTATTCTGATAAAGTTATGCAGTATTGTTTCTCTAATATTACTCTCTACTAACTTAATGCTAAATGTCAACCTACTTCAAAATTTGATTGATACTTTGGGCATTGTGTTTAGAGAAAGAAATCAGCAAAGGAGGTTTGAGTCTTTATCTGATAGGGAGATAGGATTAAGTACCTACCTTGACGGACCAACTATGATAACATTAGGAATTTGATACAATGTTTTGTTTTTATTAAGCCAAATAGGTTGAGACACATCTGCTTTAAGAAAAAAGTTTAGCTCATACGGTAGATTAACCTTAGATTTTTTAATCTCCCTTGTCTACAAACCTAACCATGGTCTGGGGTTCAATAGAGGTCTAATTAGGTTTAGGATATTTGGTATTGAGTACACATACACCCATAGGGAGATGGCAGAGCTACTAGAATTTCCACACGGACTAGATGCATTTATAGTAATCCAAGAAGAACTTTTTAATATGGGTTAACTAGACTATTTTTATGGGGATATTATAGGTATAAGTAACCCTGAGCCTGAGGAGATGCATTCAGAAAATATTCATAACCCAGCCTTGAGCTATTTTCATAAGATCCTAACATACACCCTCTTTGGTAAGCCTAAAAATATAACCACGGTATCCAGAGCCGAGCTTTTCATTATGTTCTACGCTTCGCAAAACCATCCCATAAACGGAGCTACATTTATGATAGAAAACTTTCACCGTCTTGCGAGAGCTGTCCATGAACCCATCCTGATAGGCGGCTTAGTAACCATGATAGCAAATGCTATCAGCTTAAGACAACCACTGCTGAACCTTGTCCCTCTTGGTAGATTTCAACCAATGAATATCAATTTTTGTTTCAATAGGTGAATAATTGGAAATATAGGCTCGGGTAACTTTGAACTGTTCATTAACAATCAGTTAATGCCCCTCTTTACCCTACCTGGCCCTAGAACTAGCGTGCATGACAGGAATAACTGGTTATATGATTGGGGCGCACCATACATTTCACTACCACCCACTCCTAAGACACCCATGATTTATAACCACCTTGATTCTTTCCTGTCCGATGAGGATACTGACCCTAAAACACCTCCCTTTTACCATCATTTCCCATCATTTCCCATCTCCCGATCAGGTTGGCTCAAACACCTCCGCCGCTCTAGTTGCTCCTCCGCCTCCAGTATTTCATCAAGCTCCCACTTTACATGCCATTCAGTCAGAGCTTGATTTATTGAGGGATGAGCTTATTCTTCTGAGGATCGACTACCATTATTTCATGGACACGGTAGTCGAACAACTGGACTATATTTATCAGCATCTCCACTCCACTTCACTTGATCGACGTGGCTGAAATTTCGGACTTATTGCATTTTTCCTTTTCACATTTAAACATTATGGACAATGTTTTGTTTAAGTGTAGAGAGAAGATTTATTAGATTATATTTTTCATTATTTGTTATTTTATTTTTAAGTATAATTTTTTCTATTTTATTTTTAAGTACAATTTTATTTCATTTATTTCCAGTTCAGTTATATTCTGTTCAGTTTTTCATTTTGTTTATTTGAATTACATTACTTTTCACTTAATGCATTATTATCATGTTCACACACACACACACACACACACACACACACGCACACACACACACACACACACACACACACACACACACACACACACACACACACACACACACACACACACACACACACACACACACACACACACACACATATATATATATATATACATATATTTATGTACGTGCTACAAGTATTAAGAATGTATACTGCGTACAGAAATGCAAAATTTTAAGTTATTTTCTGTTCCTTAGATCTGTGTCGTTTGCCACACAAGCGTGACGCCCATCACGTTTCTCAAACACTAGTCCTGGTCGGCACAAAAGTATGCCCCTTTGCACGAAGCTAGAAACAAAAGTGTTTCTGTATTATCACAGAAACCCTCGTCGAACCCTTTTTCTTCTTCATATTTTCTTCAAACCTCTGCCTTAACTACATTGAACCTGCGCTTATTTCACTTCCTCCATTATCATTGTCATCAAAATTTATTAATCCCCACTTATTACCCTCCTTTTATTTCTCTATATAAACCATCTCCAAGCCCACTTCCATTCCAAATCCCCCAATTTCTCACATAAATTCCTACCCATCTTCCATCCTTTCTTCAACAATGGCACATAGAGGTTCATGACCAGAGCCAGACCTTTCCAGAATTACTTTTCGAAATGGCAAAGCCGAAGAGAACCAAAGAGCACAGTACCTAAAATTCTATCAATGGTCTGTAGTCCCTACATGGTATGTTGATATTGAGTGCTTACGGAAATTAGGATTGCTCGATAGTGTGCAGTGGTTACTCCGAAACTCCGACTTAGCATTCATCTGCACACATAATCTTCCAACATACGAGTCGCTAACCTTGGAATTTTTAAGCTCATTCTCATACAACCTGTAGTGTGATGTAGGAGAGCACCTATTCGGCTCGGCTACTTTTAGAATGTTCAACGATGAATATTCTATAAGTCAATCTACTCTGAGCGCTTTCTTCTGCTTCCCTCATGAGAGAGTGGTACACCATTGTATTCCTACAGACCAAGATTGGGCATCTACAGCTTTCAAGCTTTGGAAAGCTCTTACTGATGAGGAACCGAACAGTTGGGAAGGACTTTATACTTCATCCCTTCATAATCCCGCAATAAGGTATTTCACCGTGTTATTTCCAACACCATTTTTGGAAGGATTAACAACAACAAGGTTAATTCTAAAGAATTGTTCCTCCTCCATTATACTTTTACTCCCAACCAAAGGATCAATGCAAGCATGTTCCTTCTATCACGTATCCAGTCTTTACGTGCAAGAGGGTCTACGCCTTTCTGCATTGGCGGGCTAGTCACATCTATAGCATTTGGCCTTCGCCTTGAAGACAAGCTTGCAAATCTGCCACCACTGCCGCCCACTTTCATTGACATCGACAACTGTCGGGCTGACCACTTGATTAAGGTCATAGGAGATGGTAGGTACAACCTTATGGTGCATAACAAGGTATTTCCTAATGTCATTTTGCCAAACGTTTCACTTACTAATATTATAATCTTTGATAAGTGGCTTTATGACATTTGATGCTCCTGCACCTGAAGATTATGCACAAAGCAACCAGGGGAATGTCCAAGCTGATGAAATGGAGAAAGAAATGGAACAAGGAGACACTGAACAACAAGCTTCTCCTGAAAATGTTGCAAGCACATCCACAAGGCCCAAAAGAAGACGAGAAAGAGTACTGGCCTCTAATGATGAAATTATGGGTGCCATAATGGAACAGGATGAGAGAGTGCAGGCTATGCAAAATAGTCAAAATGCAATGATGCAACTTATGCTAGCCATGCAAACTTAGCAGCAGGAATATGACGAAAGAAACGACCACCGAGCTACAAGATTAAACAAGGAAATGGCGTCCTTAACTGTACGCATGGATGGTTTTCAAGATTATATATACCATTTGTCTATGCCCCATCCTCCAGGTACGTGTGGCCGAGCATGAGGACGAGGAAGAGGGTGCGATAACGAACAAGAATATATTGATTTTTTCTTCTCTTCCCGTTTCCTTTTTGTTTTTAAGCATTGGAACACTTCTTGTTTCAAGCTTAGGGGAGTTAGTTAGTTTAGAAACTCTTTGTATTTTTCTAAGTAGATGTTTCATTCCCATTTGTATTTCTTGTAATAAAAAACATATTTGTATTTTCGAGTTCGTTTATGCAATTTTTCCGTTGCCATCTAATTTCCCATTTTCTTGAGCCATAACAAAAAAAAATTGTTCGTTACTTGCATAATCTGACGCATTTGAAGAGTATATAGGCTGCTCACTTTTTAAAAAGATATATCAGAAACCTTGAGTGAAACTGAAATACGATGGGTATTGTCATAACACTCTAAATCCCCATATTGCACTAGATCGATTTCAGTACCCTTTATACCGAAACCTTAAACTTTAGCCTTAAAGCAGTAGCAGTCAACACCGTCTTAAACACAAACTACATAGGGAGTCGATGAATATAAGTGAATGATCCAGAGTATGTGAAAGATACATGCTTTACTGTTAGAAAATAGGGAATGCACTAATTAAGTTATGTGACCCTCACCCAGTCACTTAATCCAATGGATGTAGTACCTACATGGTACAACATAGCAACCCTTTGTCGGTTGGTTCAGAGGTGTCCGGTACTGAACTTGGTAGGGCAGACTACGGTTCGATCCCCGCAACTTGAAATTAGGTGAATTAAAGGAGGTTACCGCATTTATGTTCGAGAACCTCATGCTTAAAAGGATCATAGTCACTAAATGGCTACTCTACTATGTGTGTATAGATAAAGGGCTTAATGTGATTGTGCTAGAACGAAAACGGGTGAAATTTAGCGAAAAGAATTATGTTGAGCTATAATGGCATGACTGGAATTGGTCTGCACAATGGGGGGTGTTTAGTGTTATTAACGTATCTTTTGTATTATGTTGAGCTTATGTTTTCGCAAAAACATTGACAACCTCTTACGATTCGAATCGCATCACGAATTTGCATTTAACTTGTGCCTTATTGATTTTTTATACTGACTTTATTGCTTGAGGACAGGAAAAGGTTCAAGCTTAGGGGAGTTTGATAACATGAAAAGATATAGCATTTTCCACCCGATTTACATAGATTAAATTTCCGATACTTCGTTTATTATGTCACATTTTATCTCTTTTTGTAGTATTTGCAGTATATTTCATGTACTTAGCTTTTGCAAGGCATAAATGAGAAAAGGAAGAAAACCAATAGATAAATGAAGAAGAAATGGGCATTTAGCAGCATTTTAGAACATTCTGCACCAGAAGGCATCCTGCCCGCCACAGGAGCGTCCCGCTCGCCATAGTTTGTAAAAGTGTGCCCCTCGACACACTTTATGTTACGATCGAGACAACTTGAATATTTGTCCCCCACGTCACACACACATGACACTCGCCATGACTCACATAACCGTTGTAGCATTATCTCCATGAAGCGGACGGAACGGATGGTTGGAGGATTTTTCTCCATGATGGAAGAACGGGAATCCAGGATACAACTCCTACTTTCTCTCACGCTTGGAATCTATAAAAAGGGCACTTACCAACATTGTTGTGGACCAGACTTTTGCACCATTTTCATTAATTTCTACGTACTGTAATTGCTATTGATTTCTAGTTTTTGCAACTTTACTGTTATTTCCAATTTCATAGTTTTCATTACTCCATTTTCCAGTTTAGTAGAATTGTCATAAGCATAAAAAACTGCACCGTCCGAGCAGTATTTCTTTCGTAGCTTCCAGAATTTGTTAGGTCCGTTTTATTTAATTCAAGATATTCTGTACAAGTCAATCCTTCCGGCTTGTGGAGGATACGTACTGCTCGGATTATTTTCTCCAGTATTTAATTTCAGGTTCCTATTTTAAAAGTATAATTTATTTGTTTTTACCATGCATGCGTTATTAAATTTATGTATTGATTTTATGTTTTCCTATAATAAAATTATGTCTGGCTAAATTCCCTGATACCGGTATGTAAATCTTAACCAAAGGGATTCAGTAATAATTGGCAATAATATTTTTACAAAATCATTTTCTGGTTTTAATTTCCAATTTGGATATTTAATTATTTTTGTACGAGAGTAAAAGACAGTCTAAGGTTAAAATCAATAGAGCGGGAGTTTGAGGTTTTAACCAGATAGTGGATATTAAACATTAATTTTAAAAACAGCGAGAGCGCTTTAAAATTAATTTGACTCTAATTGTTTTCAAAAAATACTTTTGAGTTTTAAAATGAAATAGTGAGAGCGCTCATTTTGAGTTTAATAATATGACCTAATTCGATAGAACGAAAGTGTGAGACAAGGGTTTTTAAATAAATAGTTTCCACTAAAACAATGTTTTAATACTGAAAATAAATGCCAATGACTTATTGAATCCATGAAGTTGACAAATTACATACCGGTGTCCCATTATTAATTAATAGATTTTAGTTAATTCTCGATTAAACCCAAATACCCAAATCTTATAATTAGCCTTAGCTTTACATAGTGACCCTAAGATAACAATAGTTTGACCATCTGTCCTTGTGGGTTCAATATCTTTTAAAACTACGCGATAGACTATGCACTTGTAGTCACTACACCCGATAGACTCATAAACTCACGATCACTCGTGGAATCAGTTGGGGAAGATGTTCTTAAGGCACTTCACTGCCTCTCACCGTCATCCAAAGAAAGAGGCCTCGCTAGAAGTGATCATATAAGGAAAAGAAGAATCTTCCGAGCATACATCGAGAGGTTCAATAGAGAAGTCGTCCAGGTCTCCACGATCGATGGTATGAAAAAGTACTTGCTCGAGCAAGGGCTATGCCCCCGCAGTGAATTTTCTAAAGCAGTCGGCATAGGAACACCGGCCATACTAGACACCCTCCTCCTCAAAGCCAAGGCTTACATCCAGTACAAGGAGAAAGTGACTGCAAATTATGCTCAGCATCGCAACAAAAATGACCTCACCAGCCTCCCCAACAAGAGGAGCGCATAAACAAACCATGTTCCCCGCGAACACAATTGCCGAACAGGCTCATGTTCCCCGAGAGCACAATTGTCGAGCAGTGACATGTTCCCCACGAACACAACTGCTCAGAAGGCACACGTTCCTCGCGAACACAATTGCTCAGCAGGCACATGTTCCCCATGAACACAACTGTCAAGCAACCACATGTTCCCCGTGAAACACAACTACTGAGCAGGCACATGTTCCCCACGAACACAATTGCTCAGTAGCTCATGTTCCCCACAAACACAATTTTCGAGCATGCATCGGTTCCCCGCGAATGCAACACCGAGCAAACATCATGTTAAAGCTCGTGAGCACAAAGAAGAGAGGTGGATCAAGTCCATCATCCAAGAGATACTATCATGTCCGAACAAAAACGGAAATGGGGCATACTATCTTAAAAACCTACACAAAGGACAAGTTGTTCGACCATGGAACGCTGAAAAGCTAAAACAATATTACAGTTAAAACACAGGGCAGTCAGCGAGCTTCATCAATAAGACAGACTCATCCAGGCCCGACCGTGCGTGCATGCCTAGGTAAAAGCATAACACCCAAAATATTTTGAAGGGGCGAGACTCCACTCTTTTAACGAGCGTGTCCTCAGCCTAACATGGATAACTCAACCTAGCTCCATTGTCCTTGTACCACAATGGTAGAACACCCAGCTCGCGACGGGAATTTCACACCGTCGAGCTTAGGTCCTCGAAACAAGACCTAATTTTTGGCTCATGCTCAGTATTCACCCTGGCCATTTGTCCAATTTCCCCACACTAGTGAACATACAAATAAAATGAGAAAATCCCCACTACAAACTCTTAGCAAAATAAAATATGTCTCAAGCAGACAAGAAAAACAATAAACATGCAAAAACAAGTCAAATATTTGGAACAAAAGACCACCATGGCCAGAATATTAAAAGATACAACCGCCAGGGCCGCTATTGTACAAATATTACAACAAGGGGAGGCCTTTAGCCCCCCGTCCAAAAGATTAATTTTGTGACCACAATGGCAACACTTGTTCAGAAATTACATAAACGGGCAAAAGCTTGGAAAAACAGGATTACAAAATTATGGCACACAGGCTGGAGCGGAATAAAAAACTATCAATCATCATTATTCAGTCTCTTCCTTGACAACGGGTGACGCTCACGCTCCCCGTAAGAAGCACCCCATTCCATGAGCAGGTGTTAAAGTCATCACTCTTGTTTCCAGAAGAAACGACTTGGGGGGATACTGTTCTAGACTGGCCCAATGGCTAGAGTGAGCCCAGTCTGACCTCCTCCTTTGACACGGCCAATGCGGCCACATCCTGGGCTCCCCCTCCCTCCATCAGGCACCGTCAATCGTTTGCCCTCCTTGACCAGCACTGAGCTACGACAATCGATGAGGGCCTCTCAGTATGCCCGACCTCAAGTCAACTAGACAACCAGGAAATGACCAGGGCACTGCTTATAACCTATCTCCTCCTTGGAACTAACGTCTAGTTGCAAGCACACCTTCCCGGTTTGACCAAGTCCTAGAAGTTACCTAGTTTTGCGGATCCATATATCTAGGACCAACCTCATATCTTCCCTACCTTATATCATTCGTCTTGTAATATTTTGGTTATAGGACAACTAACATTTCCTTGTATAAGGGATTTCGTGAGCGTTTCCTACTAAAATCTCTCAAGTATTATTAGAAACTCTCAAGAGAAAGTCTTGGAGAGAGGATTAGAACTATTTTGTTTTTTAATAAACCTTTATAATTCATGGTGTTCCTCTTCTTCCTTTAAATTTTTAATTTTCATATTTTAAATATTTTATTTTTGTTTCTTAGACTTAGAAAATATTTTCAAACTCTTATTTAAATTATCAAAAAATTTTAAAACCATGTTTTTTCAAATCACAGAACTCACCCCCCCCCCCCCCCCCCCGATTGAGGTCCATTAACGGTCATTCAATGACTCTAATTGGGTTTCATTCTATGCTGCAAGCTAACCATTGTTGAAGAACTACTAAGGAGTTCTGGTCTTCCATCTCCTAATAATATTATACTTATTTTTTAAACAAATATCAAGAAGCTCGCCAAGAAGAGTTATCGGATTCGGCGTATTACACTCATTAGGCATCGACTATCCAGGCCTTTGGAGCTTGCAGACGAGGGGAAATCTCCCTGTCTGAACATTGATGACTTCTCGGCAAGTGTATAGATAGTGTCGGAGTATTATAAAAAGATATCGTCTCCACATGGATTGAAATTTAATAAGGTTCAAATTATGCGAATGAAAAATAATAATTGAGGGATTTTACATGGTATTGGAAGAAAAAGATTTAAATTGATTCTAATTTCAATAAAGGGAAAGAGATTATGTTTTACTTGAATCCCTTGTATTGTACCTTGTTGATGTTTAATGCATTATATGAATGGTAAAGTCGTTATATTCCCATAGCGAATTAACAAGTCCACTATACACAATCCCTTGGTGTATAGCTCACTAATTTCTACTAGAGGCATCATATTCCTATTTAACCCGCGTAAGTGAAATTTGTTATATGACGAAGACTTATCTAGAGGGGGGTGAATAGATCACCAAGCCAAAATGCCAATTAAAAATTGGAGTTTTAAAACGTTAATCGAAAAGAGTGAAAGTTGAAGGTTTTTATATAGATCGATTAAAGTCATTTATACGAACCTAGTTATTGGAACTCTGATATGAAATTAATCCTTATGGAATTAACAACACAACAATATGAATTTATACACTTGAAACAATTAACATAATATTATTCGTTTATAGCAAGTTACTAGCAATTCTATTTCTAATGAGATTAACCAAAAATAATGAACTATGTAATTTGTCAAGCACTTGATGTGAGAACGAATTTTAAATTTTTTCCCTTGAGTTGTATTGATATGAAAATAGAACTTATAATCAAAGTGATTATAAGATAATCAACAACCAATTCAAAATAAAAATATCCACAGAAAAATGCTTACGAGTCGATCGATCAATCAATGTTATTTAACAGATTGCTTAAAGAAAAATAAAGTAATTAAACAGAAAAGAGAGTGAGTGACACGAGGATTTGCTTAGGAAGTTCGCCAATCGTTCTCGCTATGACTATGCCCCCCCCCCCCCCCCCCCCATTCCAATTTTGGAATTGTGATAATTTCTTACTATGAAAAAAGTGATTACAAGAGAAGTGATCCAAGATAAACCCTACAAACCATAACCTTTATTGTTGATTTAACCCTTTCTCTTCTTTTGATCTTGAGCAAGACCAAGACACAATAGCTACAAATTGATTTATCGAAAATTTCTACTCCTTTGGGTACCAAACTACAAAGCTCTTTTGTGCACAATCAATTGCACCCATTAAACACAAGACCTTTCAATTTGATTCATTGTTCTCTCACTACTTCCTTGGGTACCAAACTCCAAAGTATTTTCACTTGGCCGCAATCCTCTTTTGAAAGTCTTGAACAAAAACTCCCATATCTACAAAAGTTATTGAAGGATAAACCCTAGGTTTTTCCTGATGAAACCCCTCACAATTCTCAACCTAATATTCTCGGTTACATAAAAACCTAATTGAATGTTATCAAACCTTTCCTATATGGCACCCTGAAAAAAGATGATTATGTGTAATTTATCTGTGTGTATGCATAGGTTGGAGGTTGAAGGTGAAGAGAAATGGTAGTAAGTGTTTATAGTTTCATAAAGTTGGAATTATGCATGAATGATGAACTTATAGTTGTGTAAGTTACATGGAAAAGAGGAAATTTTAGGAATGAAGGAATTAAACAAAAATTACCCAAACAATCAGTATGTGTTAGCCTGAAACACAGATGTGCCGACACATAAACACAAAAGCAATAGTATGTGCCGGCCTATGAAGGAGTATGTGTCGGCCTGAGCAATTCAGTGGATGCATCCTTCAATATGATAGTAAATATGATGGCTTATACATAGCATGTGTCGGCCTATGCAACACAGACTCAACAGGCTTTAATATTGAGTTGCATGTGTCGGTCTAAAACATGTATGTGCCGACATGCACTCTATCTTTCTGCAGAAAATGATTTTAATGAATGAGACCAATTCCAAACATATTTAATATGATTCCTAAAACCAATAAATGCACAGGGTGCCACACAAACTCGGAGATACCATCTAATATACAGAAATGCAATGTTCTTGTAGTTTTGACATCATGCAAAACATATATAGAGGCAAGTTGCACTCACAAAATTAGGCATTGTAATATTACATTAATTCAAATTCCGCTACTAGAGGTCTCCTGTTCTTATTCAACTAGCGTAAGCACGTTAATTGCCCTAGTTCGAACACATAGGCTAAGGGTCAGTATTCCACATGCGCCCAAGATTAGAATAGCATGGTATCTCAAATAAAAATAATTAAGCACAAAAGACAATTAAATATAAATATAATTTCAATTATTCATATAATATCAAATTAAACATATGTCCCAACAAGTTCCATACAAGTTTATCTCATAAAACCTAATCTGGGGTTGATTAGCTACTCATATTACAATGATAAATTACCAAGATAGATGATGAAAATTCCTTGAAGAAACTAGCCTTCAATGGCTTCTAGTGCCCCAAAAATCACTCCGCTGGTGCTCCTTGCCATCACTTTTTGTCTCCAAATCAGAATACTTGAGAAACTCCAAAAAAATCACCTTTAAATGGTGTCAAATCAGTTCAAAACGCGTCAGAAAAGGCCAGAAAAGGACCCATCGTGTGCATGATGTTGTGTGATGGCTCGTGCAATGATGTATCACTTGTCTAATGTGTTGCGGGATTATTCTAGTAACTTTCACATTTTTGCTCCTTTTTTCATCAAACATTCACCAACTCCCTATTTCATCATACTTACTGACTTTTGCATCTTTCTTTGGCTTTTATGCTTCATATTTTCTCCTCTTTGACTAATTTTTTCTCTAATTTCACGATGAAATATACGTAATGACACAGTATCATCACAACCCCAAACTTAATATGTTTCTTGTCCTCAAGTAACTTTCCTACAACTGCATATTTCAAATAGTAAAACAAATTGCAACAATAATATGTTAAACATCATCATTCAATATTTTTGTTACCTTATCATCATTCCAATTCCTGACTTTAATCCAAAAAAATTAGAAAAATCTCCTTAACTTTGAAAAGTACTCAACTTTCCTCTCATCTCACTATAACTCACTCAATTTGATAGAGTAATCTCTCTATCAACATAAAACACAATTTATACTGAGTTTGATCACGTTCAAATAAAATTCATCAAAATAATCAAAACACGCATATTTGAGGTCTTTTTAGGTTATAATAAGGCTTATGTTCGGGTAGGATATTTTGGAAAAGTAGGGTTAAACATTGGGAGGTAGGTACCTAGTTCTTATTTTGTTATCACACCAACTATTTTCCTGAATATCAATACTAGAGATTTGTACTTTTCTAGGGTTCACTATTCATTTTGCATTCATTTTCTTTCATTTTTTTTGGAAGAAGTTGTTTTAACTTATTATTTTCTCAAAAATTTTGAATTTTTGGCCAAATATATCTAGTACCCCAACCCAAAACTTATACTTTGCCCACTTCCAAGAGCAACCGCAAACTTATTCTTTTTCATAAGACATGAAAACTAAATATTTTACCTAACTCCAAAGAAATGGTGGAAATATTTAATCTTTCAAGTCAAATGGCTAATATATTTGTCTATGTCAATGGAAGAAAGGCTAAGCTCAAAATAGTCAGCAAAGGATATTCATATTAATACAGGTTGGCTTAAAAACGCTCAAAGTTTATAACAAACAAAAGCCTCAGTGTGTGTGATCGGAAAAATAGAAAGTGTATTATTTTCACCGATGTAGTAATAATGGGATTTTCCCAAAGATTGATCTCGAGTACTACGTAGGAAAATAATGAGTTTTATTATTAATTCAATTAAACAAAAACAATAGTTTTGGGTTGGTTGGATAAATCCTTGCACATATGTAAAAGAAAAGAAAGTAAAATATGACTTGTGACTTTTTAATAAAAATATGCTAGGGGGTTTAGCCGCACATAATATTCAAAGAAATTACAATAAAAAAAGTAAGACATTACAAGATAATCATATTTCGTTGATCTTCAATCGGGATTGTTCTTGAAGAATCTTCGTCCTCCTAATCCTTTGAAAGCTCCAATTTTTATCGTTGAATTCTTCTCTCCGTTCCAAAAGTCCCTTTCTTCTTCTCACAAACAGGTTTTTATAGTGTTAGATCATCCCTCAGCAATGCACAATGTCCAAAGTACCCTTAATGATCAAAGAATACAGCAAAATCTCAAAATTGGAATTTCAAGCGCTTAGGCTGGCACGGGTCGTGTCACCGGACACGAGCAGGCGTGTCAGCATCTGTGATATGCTATTTTCACGCTTTTGGTTCTATCTGAATTGACACGAGCCATGTCGTATGACACGGGCGCCTGTGTCGCCTTCTGTCTTGCTTCCAGGTTCAACTTTTGCCAAGTTTTCCCCCTGACACGGCCCGTGTCAGGTGACACGGCCACCCGTGTCAGGGCTCCTAAAGCATTTTTTCTGGAACTCTAAAAACTATACTTTTTTGCCCCAATTTTGAACCTGAAATCACTAAAACATAAAACCAAAGCATAAATTATGGTAATATGAAATAAAACACCCTTTAATTAGAAGAAACGATAACTAAAATAAATGCTAAATTCCTGTGTAAAAACCACTGATCAAACTCCCCCAGACTTAAACTGTTGCTTTACCTCAAGCGACCATTACACGAACTCAAGAAAATCATAGCAACCCATTACTCATACGTGAGACATCCGTTCAAATTTATCAAAAAGTAGTTCGTCCGATGTTCACATGACGTGAAGAGTTTGTTTAAGAATCTTTCAATCTAGAGTTTCCTCTTCAGATACCTCTCTAACTATGCTTGTACTTAAGTCTCTTTCCTATTTTCCTCCTTTTTCATTCGGACAATCAAATTAAGGCAATGAGGATTATGATGATCATCACACGCACAAGACTGATGAAGAGCGTTTTTGCTCCTTTTTAAATTCAGATGAAATTTTCAAAACTTTTCAGTTTATATATTGTCCTTAGTGGATGATGTTTGGGGATCAACCCCCTTTGGGTTGAATAACCTGGTGAAGGCTACCCAACTTTGCGAGCCAGTTTCCTTTTACTGCCTTTTCATCATTTTGTGCCAGCTTTGTTTATTTCTCAACCAGTCCTACATGCATGTGAATCTATATTATGCCAGACTGTAAAGATAAACTACTTCAGGAGTACTTCTCAGGATTCAAGCACTATGGTACAAATCTACACGTTAGACTCATATCCTTCTCACTTTATTTTGATCTTCCTACCCTCGAGCAATCGTCCTTTTGTCTCTATATACTATTCCCAAACTCTACGAGAAACAAGTTCTTGAATAAAACAAAAAATTTCAAATTTTCGACAAATTTTGGGAAGGACTTCAACTCGTGGATTTACACAACACTCATCATAAAACCAAAAAATAGATCAAATAGAAAAGTAGTAAAAAGAAAAGCAGTAAAACTCCCCCAAACTTTAACTAAACATTATCCTTAATGTTTTAGAACAACCTCGAGGAAGGTGACTCACAGAGGGAACTGTAACACCAGCTGCTGCCTCCTAGCTCTCACCAGTAAGGCTCCCTTTTTATTACCTGCAAAAAAATCAAAAAGTAAGATATTAAAAGCGTGGGTTGCCTCCCATAAAGCTCTCTATTTAACATCGCATGGCTCAAAGGTTTATCCCCTTATGAGGGGTACTTCTTCTTTCACACTTTGTTGCTTGTTTCTTCCGTAATCCAAAACTCATTCAGATTAGACGTATCAACCCATTTGTGCTTCCATCCACTTCCAACTTCCATCTTCTCATATCGATGTTCCTTCTCCTTCCACTCTGACCATTCCAATTGAAGATTTATTATTTCCATATGTGACCTGATTCTTGATTTCCAACACCTTCAAGGTTATCTCCTCATGATTTCAGTGTCAGATTACTTGTCTCGATATCAAAATTTGATCGACTCGTCAACAAAAATGGTCGACCAAGAATGATAGGAGTCTCTTCATCTTCTGCTATGTCCATGATCTGAAAATCAACTGGAAAAACAAAGTTGTCAATTTCCACTAATACATCTTTGGCTATCCCATATGACTGCTTGATGGTGTGATCAGCAAATTTCAATTTTGTACCACTCCTGCTTATTTTCTCAATACCGAGCTTCTTGAAAATAGATAATGGCATTAAACTCACACTAGATCCAGAATCAACCAGAACCCTCTTGAAAGTTCTGTCTTTTATGGTGCATGGTATTGCAACTGACTCCAGATCCCTCTGCTAGACAGGTATTTTTCTCTCTGGTGCAATTGTACATAATTTCTCATCAATGGGTACCTGTCCATCTTCTGTTGTTCTCTTTTTTGAAATTACCTCCTTCATGAATTTCTGGTACACTAGCATTTTCCCAAGTGCTTCAAAGAACGGTATGTGGATCTCTAGCTCTTTGAAATTTTCGACAAATTTCTCAAAATCTTTTTCTTTTGTGTCCTTCTTTGCCACTCGAGATGGATACGGTAACTCGATCACTGGTTTAGTCTTCTCTTCAAGTGGCTTCACAGGCGATACCACTTCTTCCTGTTTGTTCCCGTTCTCTCTCACTTCCATCTCTACTTCTATGATACTGTCATCAAACTTCACCTCATCTTCTTTTTCTCTATCAACTTTTTCACTCCTAGTTTTGATAGCATTCACATTTTCATAACTTTTCTGACTTTCTTGTACTTGTCACGCTACGTGTTGTGCAATCTGTCCCATTTGAACTTCCAATTTTTTTATTGCAGTTGTGGTATTTCTATAATTACTCCTTGTCTCTTCTTAAAGTTGAGAGATGTGGGCCGCCATCTTTTCAATAGCCACTTCCCACTCTGCCTTTTGAGGAGCTTGTTGTTGTTGATCTTTCTAGGAGAAGTTAGGATGATTCTTCCACCCAGGATTATAAGTGTTTGAATAAGGATTGTTCTGCTTCAAAAATTTAATATCTTTAATTTTTTGTGGAGTTGCAACACATTGCACAATATTGTGTGGTCCATTACAAATTTCACACACATCAGTCTGCGTCTGTTGAACTTGGGCAACTTGTTGAGTACCTAAGTTCAATGCTTTCAACTTCTTATTCATCTCTGCAGCAACAGTTTCTTCAATTTTTAATTGTCTGTTAGGTTCCAACTTCAAATTAATGATTCCCTCTGGCTTATTGACAACCTTGTCATATAACTCCAAAGTCTCATTTGCAGCAATTGCTTTAATTATCTTCTTCACACCAGTGGCTGTTGTAAAGTTTGATGAGTCACCAGTTGTTGTGTCAATCAACTACTTTGTCTTAATCCTTATCCTATTCACAAACATTTGCATCTGTTCAGTTGGGTCTAAATTATGAGTAGGACAAGCCACTATGAGTCTTTTGAATCTTTTGTAAGCGTCCCTTAGCGACTCACCCTCTTTTTGCTTGAAATTGAGGATTTCATACCTCTTTCGCATGAACACAGATGCATGAAAATATTCCTTCAAAAAAGAAGTTTGTAATACGGTGGAAGAACTGACTTGTTTTGAATTTTATTGCAAATGTTGCAAATAGTAAGATTTGCCACTGACTTTTCTTTTTATCCAATAATGAAAGGGTGAAAAGAACAGGAAAGACCTTTGAGAATTTTGTGAGTTCGGGGGTAGGTTATGAAAAGGGAAGGTGTTAGCACCCTTTTCATCCGTAGTTATCTATGAGCCCTTAATCGATAGCTCACTTTTGTTTTGAAAAATGCTTTATGAAAGTGTTTGAAAATATTTTGAAAAAATGCCTAAGTACGACAACTTTTTAATGATTCTTGTATCCGTTAAGAATGTGTACAAAGTATTTTTTTTAAAATATTTTAGAGAAATTGTTTGTAAAAATGATGTTTTGAAAAGTGTGAGCAAGCGATTAACAGTATTCTACCCTTACTCAAGGTCGTTAGTGTTATTTTCCTCCTCCTTTAAATAGTGCTATCCTACCACTAGTTAGTAGGAAGCCCTATCATTGAATGTGAAGGGACAGGAGCGGGTCATCGTTATGGTCATAGAAGGCAACATATAGGTATACTTTAGAAATTATCGTTTAAGGGACTAGATCATTTACCGAAGACAATGTCAAAAGGGTCATCGAGGGACTATGATCTTTTGTATTAGAGGGACTTTGCTAAAGCATCCCCACGTTCGAGGGACATGACTGTTTTCCGAAAGGCAACAAGGGAGGTTACCCTAGAGGTGTGAGTGTGTGACGTGTGTTGTTTTCAGTTACTTTATCTTTGACAATAGGGTTTTCTAGAGTTTCATTTTAGATCTTACCATACACACCCTAATTACTAGCAAAATAATACAACAATAATGAAAAGTAGTAAAGTGCGGGAAATAAAAATCTACGCTATTACAAGACTTCGGGAGTAGGGGTACAAATAGTAAAAACAGATGGGATTAAAAAGTAAAACCCTAATTTAAACTATTACAAACCGTAGCAGTTACATAATCGGAAAAATAATGCGAAAATAATAAAGTTCACAAAGCGGAAATTGTTGTGATTTTTGACAGAAAAAAGGTATGATGTTTAACCTAAAACCTAATTGATTTTAATTAAGAAAAAAAGAATAAATGAATTAAACCTAAAATCTAAATTGATTTTAATTGGAAAAAGAAGGGTTTAATGATAACAACCTAAAAAAACTAAATTATTGATTAAAAAAAAGAAAAATAATTTAATAAAAAAAGATTAATTAAGTTAATTAAAAAAAACTAAAGTCTAAATTAATTTTAATTTTAAAAAAAAGTTAATCTAATTATGTAAAAAAATAGTTAAAATAAAATGAAATTGGGCCTGTTATGGAAGCAAACCAGGGGGGTGTAAGAACAAAAATTCACTAGGCCCAAAACAGCAAGCCTAGTATGCCTTCACTGGATCCAGTGTGGCTTCCAAGGAGAGTTCACCATGGTCCAATAGATCTAGGGCGTCAGATCTGAACTTGCGGAGATCTGATGGTGATGAGATGAGGCACACGGTGGACGCATGAGGGTTTATCGCGCTAGATCTACAAACAAGAAAATATGAAGAAAAAAAATACCAGAGGTGGGGATCAATCTCGTGCCCTGGTATAATAATGCATTATCACGCGCGCTGCTATCTCTGGGGCGGATGTACATCCAACCTATGTCAATTAATAAATATATAATATAAACCAAATTTCAAAAGTCAGACAACATAGAAACCCGCGCCTGAGTGGGACCCTTGTGTTTTTAATGGACCAATCACAACATCATGTTATGCCACACATTTTCAAACACCAGTCAAACCACCCTGGACGGTGGTTCCGGTCACCTTCTCTTATTGCACCAAAATTAAAACCTGCGAAATTCAATCAAAATGAAAAAGAAAATAACCCTAATTGACTAATTAAGGTCTTACAATTTCAATGGTGTGATTAGCTTGGTCTAAAAACGCTTGCATCATGAGATCTGAAGCTTCAAAATCTTTGTACCCTAACAATGGAACGCTTCTGTTTCTGCACTAAACCTTACATGTAGGACGTTAGAATAATTCTAATTATGCATATGTGTTATGCTGGCATGTTAACAATGATTGAAATTATGCAAAACCATAAAAATCAAAACTCACAATACTTACCAACCGGGGTACATGCAAGGAGGGGTTCTGAGTTTGATTTGCGATGGATAAGGATTGATATCAACTCCTGGAAGCTTTAAGAAGCTGATGTGAAGTTCAAAACTTCTTGAGAACGGATGAAAATTAGGGTTTGTCTTTGCCCTAATCTTTGGAATTTTGATAATTTTTATAGGTGTGTTTGAGGAAGATTTTTCGTGTCCTTTGCATCTGGTATTGTTAGGTATATATAGGACATGAGATTAGGTCAACAATTGTGGAAGTAATCATGTCATTAAGAGGTGAAGACTTGATTGAAAATTTAAATGGAAACTTGTTATTTTTGGATCAATCTTGCACCACTCAACCTTGCACGAATTTGATAGCTTGCACATGTAATCTTGGGCCTTAAATAAGATCCGTAGAAAAGCCCACATGTCTTAACTTATTGATCTTATATTTTATTTATTTTGGATTTAATTGAATAAAAATAAATAAATAAAAAATAAAATATAATGCATGAATCGACTTATGGACCCTTAAACATGTCATGAACATGTTTGGATCTGAAAACTTAGGCCCAATAGCCCAAAATTACAAATTTGCTCAATTTGGAATTCATGCATTCTCTCAAAATTGCCCAACTTGAAATGGCCATAACTCTCTCAATTTTAATCCTTTAAAAGGTGGTCTAGGACTTTTTGGAAAGCTCAAGATGTCCTTTACAAACCCTCTTTTGATCATTTTTGCATTTGAAAATTTGTCTTGATGTAAGTTGCCTTGACAAAAAGTGTCTTTTTGTTGACTTTTGAAATGACTTGTAATGTATTGGCTTATATCTCTCAAATGATGCACTTTTTGGACTTGAGCTTAGATAGGGAAAGTTATAGAGAATTTAATTCCCTTCCAAATGAGCTTTCGTTGGGGAAAATATGATGAAGCATGTGAAAGTTATGCAAGGTCAAAGTTCAGTTGACTTCTCTTAAGGAAACCCTAATTTGGCAACTTTTGATTATTTGAGGGCTTTTCTTGAGGAATTATGATCAAACCTTGATCAAATAATGAATGTGACTTCAAAACGTGATGTTGACCAAAAATCTTGAGGTTTGACTGAATGTTGACCATAATTGACTTTTTACCCAATACAGTTGATTTTCAATCATCTGAGCCATTGACTGAGCAAACTTGTGATGCAAGACTTAAAATTTGGCATGAGCATTCCTTTAGACATATGAGAAACCATGGGAACCACTTGAGGCCTTAGAAACCCAAGCTTCCTTGAGAAAGATGAAACCTTAGTTGTAAGTCCATTGCTTAGGAGAAGAATTTGTCTGATCAAACCTTGAGTAGCCTTAAGCATTTAAGAACCCTAGGAGAATGTCTTGAAGAAAAAGGGAGGGAAAAATTTGAGGTAAAACACAATCTCCATTTTTCCTAAGTTGTTATACTATCAGCCAGAAGAGAAAATAACCATTCTTCAGCATCATCAACCAAAGTGAAAGGGAACATTCTCAATTTCTTCTGTTCCTCAATTTGACCATATATCTTCAAAGTGGTGCTCATTGTTAGAAATCTTTGTAAATCCTTATTAGAATTTTCATTCAACATTCCCAAAAATGACCTTCTCTCAAGTTGAGTGATAGTACTGGGACGTAGCTGAAAATTTGGTACGTTCAACGGGTGGTTTACAATTGTGAGTCTACCAGTCGATGCATTCCTTCCACCATAGTCACCAAGTAGTCTCTCAGGTGGATTTTCGCCCATGGTCTCAGTTTCTAAATCTGAATCTGTGTCTTGGTGCTCTGAGTGAATTGAGGCAATATCTTCCTCGGAAGCCAGTCTGGCTAACTCAGCTTGTCTTCTCCTTGCTTGAAAAGTTCTTTCGATCTCTGCGTCAAAAAGAAGTTCAGCTGAGGCCTTTCCTCGCATAAAAGATTAGATATAAATAGTGAAATTATAATAATAAACAAAACTAATTGAAAAATAAAATTTTAATTGCAGAGGAATAAAATTTCAATTGAATAACAATGAAACTCTTTTGGCAGTCCCCGGCAACGGCGTCAAAAACTTGATCGAAAAAATAGCAAGTGTACTATTTTCACCGATGTAGTAATAATAGGATATTCCCTAAGATCGATCTCGGGGAATACGTAGGAAAATACTGAGTTTTTATTATTAATTCAATTAAACAAAAACAATAGTTTTGGGTTGGTTGGATAAATCCTTGCACATATGTAAAAGAATAGAAAGTAAAATATGACTTTTAAATTTTTAATAAAAATATCCTAGGAGGTTTAGCCGCACATAGTATTCAAAGAAATTACCATACAAAAGTTAGACATTACAAGATAATCAGATTCCGTTGATCTTCAACCGTGATTTCTCTTGAAGAATCTTCGTCCTCCTAATCCTTTAGAAGCTCCAATTTTTATCATAGAATTCTTCTCTCTGGTCCAAAAGTCCTTTTCTTCTTCTCACAAATAGGTTTTTAAAGTGTTAGATCATCCATCAGCGATGCACAATATCCAAAGTACCCTTAATGATCCAAGAATACACAAAATCTCAAAATTGTAATTTCAAGCACCTAGGCTGACACGGGCCGTGTCACCGGACATGGGCACCCGTGTCAGCATCTGTGATATGTTATTTTCACGCTTTTGGTTCCAACTGAATTGACACGGGTCGTGTCATGTGACACGGGCACCCGTGTCGCCTTCTTTCTTACTTCCAGCTTTAACTTTTTCCAAGTCTTCCCCCTGGAACAACCTGTGTCAGGTGACACGGTCACCCGTGTCAGGGCTCCTAAAGCATTTTTTCTGGAACTCTGAAAACTACACTTTTCTGCCCAATTTGTCCTGTTATAATCTTTTGAACCTGAAGTCACTAAAATATAAAACCAAAGCATAAAATGCGGTAATATGAAATAAAACACCCATCAATTAGAATAAACAATAACTAAAATAAATGTTAAATTCCTGTGTAAAAACCATTGATCAATGTGTAAATCAAATCAGACAAACTTAATTGGAGATAGTTTAAACTCTATAAAATAGTAAATGCATGGATACCCTCAATGAAAGGAATTGTAAACACTGGAATCTGGAGATTGAGTAGAAGTATGTTGATTACCTTTTCTTCCTTCTTATTCAATCAGTAAAGAACTTTATTGTTGATCACATTTTTATCTGGTGATTCTTTTGCTTCATATGTTCATTCCTAAAGTTGAAATTTTTTAGCTGCAATAAACAACAACCATAAACTCATTCATTAAGTAAAGCATTAGAGAAATGGTGCAAAAGAGAGCCAAGAATTTTAGCTACTACTATTGATTTACTTGAGAGATTCACTTGTAGGGTGTAAAAGGAAATTGCGGAAAATATTACAAACACTAAAAACTCCTAATTCACATGTCATTGGAGCGGAAAAAGTCTTGCACGTCTTGCATGGTGTTGTTGAAGTCTTAGTTCTATTTGGTATGCTATTCCCTTGACTGATTGATGTTTATGCTCGAGAGATACGACTTCATTTTGGACCCATTTCTCGAAACTACAACAACAACACTAGAAAGTGCAAAGATATTAGAGAGAAAAATTAGGATTAGAGAGAGTTTTTATTCTCTCTTTCATATTTAAATTATTTTCTCAAGTCTTTGTCATACTGCTCCTTAATATGACATGCTATAAAATAAAAATGATTAATTGAAATAACATGAAATTTAAAATCGCAAATGAAATAAAAACTTATCTGATGGGTTTCCTCCCATTAAGCGCTTCTTTAAGTTCATAAGCTTGACCTTTCAATTTTTTATTAGGGAAGCATATATGACACGAAAAATGCATCATCCTTCTAATTCCTTTTGTTTGGTAGGAATTCCATTACTTTAAGGAATGGAAGGTTTTGCTTCCATATGTTCTTCAGCTTGATAGTATCGAACAAGGCATGAATCTCATCAAATACTTCATATATTTCTTCTCTTTCATCAACTTTCTTGCTATAATTAGGAATACTCTTTTGTTAAAGATTTTTTTGTTGGATATCTATGTCTAAACGAATTATTAAATTTGGAGCTTCATTCAAAACTATATAATCTTCATATTGCATTCTTGCTCTTTTCCCACATATATTTTTCACCTTCGCGTCTTCTATTTTTTATTATATTTTTTGTCAGATGATTCAATTTTTCTCTATCTTTCTCTTTTTCAACTCCTGCTTAATCGACTACCTCTTTCCTCTTCGACTTATCTTTCATTTTCCTTATCTCTGGAACTATCTAACATATTTCCATAGAAATTCCCACTGGATCTCAGTTTTAATGCTAACTGGCTAGATACTTGACCAAGTTAGTTAAGGTTTATTCTAGTTGATATGATGAATCCTCCTCTCATGAATGATAAGTGTTAATGTAAGGCTCTAGCTGTGAATAATTTCCTGGATTTTCCAGAATTAGAGTTTTTGTTGCAAGTTCTTTTGAATAAGCTTCAAAATTTGCTAAGTTAGCATATACTTCATAATGCATGTCTGTCTTTACCTCTCATATAAAATATAAAAAAAAAATAATACCTTAGTAGCACAAAACTAGATAAAAATATTAAACAAGATAAAAAACAAAAACAAATCAAATATAATCCTCAAACTTAAAAAAATAACTAAAACTAACAAATTTTGCACAAATATTACCTTGTTAAAATTTGCAAACCTCGAAGACGGTGCAAAAAACTTGATGACTTCTCGACAAGTTTACCATTAGTGTAGAAACAATATAAAAAGATATTGTCTTAACAAGGATTCAAATTTAAAAAGGTTCAAATTATGCGAATGAAAAATAATAATTGGGGAATTTTAGATGGTGATGCAAAAACAAAATTAATTGATTCTAATTTCAATAAAAAGAAAGTAATTAGGTTTTAATTGAATATGTGGTATAGTCACTTGTTGATGTTTATTGCATTATATGAATGGTATAGTCGTTATATTCCTACAAAAAATTAACAAAGTCATTACACCCAATCCCTTGGTGTATAACCCACTAATTTTCACTAGAGGTCTCATATCCCTATTCAGCAAGCGTAAGTTAAATTAGGAAATGTAAAATTACGTTAATTCAAATTAAACTAATAGAGGTCTCCTATTCCTATTAAGCCAACGTAAGCAAAATAATTTACCTAGTTCAAGCGCATAGGTTAAGGGTGAGTGTTCCCCATGCACCCAAGATCAGATTAACAGAGTATCTAAAAAAAACATTAAACATAAGAGATTGTTAAATATAAATATAATTTTAGTTATTCATATAATATTGTCATACCCCAAAATTTTCCTACCCTTTCATTCAAATCTATTGACTTATGCTTTTCATATTCATTAAAATTACCCTTCATTAGATTATCAACATGTCATGTAATCATTAATCCATAAAGCTTGAGGAATTGAATCAAGGAATCATGAAAGATATGGTTTCTACATGGTGAGGTTTTTCATCAAATAAGCTTTATTCTATTGGTGCTTTCATTGAGCATGGATTAAAATTAGGGTTTTGGTTCTCCTCAAAATACAAGGCGATTTTTCCGCCAATGTTCATCAAGATCAAGGAGTTAGGGTTTCCCATTTTTGTGTTTGGGTTTGGAAAATATTTCCTCAACATCTGAAGTTTGACTTTCATCAAAGGGGTTTTTCTAACTACTTGCTTTATAAGTCATGATCATATTGGCTTTCTTCTCAAGGACTCACGAGTGTGAACTTGTGTATAATGATTCCTTTGTGGTCTTTGAATCAATACATATTGATCTATTGAAATGCAACTAGAAGAGAAGATATTAGGATTTCATTCTCAAGATGAAATAGGAAGGTGTTTTGAATGAGGTATCTTTCTAATTCCAAATTTCACGAGGATATGCTTCTTTTACAAGTCCCAATGACATGATTCATCATGAACTCAAGACCTTTTCACTGTGAGAAGTCCATTGCATCATCATTCCATCAACATCATTTCAAAAGAAAAAAGGAAGAGTATGAAATTTGAAAGAGAAGTTTGCTTTGAATATGTAAATTCTATCATTGAAGTCTCAAGATTACAAAGTCATGTGCCAAGAACCATTACAAAACTACAACTTCAACTTCAAACCATATCATTTCAAAAGCACATGTACAAGATCACATGTTCAAGTACAACTACATAACCATGGCTACATTGCAAGGTTTTTCAATTTCATTAAATGGAGACAATATATCAAGTACATGAAAATCACACCTTAAGCTATGAAAAAACTATCATAGTCATAAATCATTCTTAATGCTTTAACCTAAGCTAAACTCCAAAGTGACAATCTCCATGGCCAAGATTCCCTCTTCACTTTCCTTCAACCTTTACCCAACCTTCATGCCAAGTACCTTGCAATAAACTCCAAGTAGCCAAGAATCATAGAGCACTTCCATTAGTTTTCAAAAATCATTGTTGTACCCCAAAATTTTCCCTCCTATTTTCTTCAAGACATTATTTCAAGGGTTTTCAAAATGTGCAAGAATCTCAAGGATTGATCAATCAAAACCTCCTCCTAAGCAAGGGGTCTACAACTATGGTTTTGAGTTTCTCATGGAAATTTGGTTTGAAAAGGTCTCAAATGATTTACATGGCTCTCCATAGGTCTTAAAAAATGTTCATGTCAAGTTTCAAGTCCTACATCACAAGTTTGCTCAGTCAATGGCTCAGATGATGGAAAATCAACTGTATTGGGTAAAAAATCAACTATGGTCAACATACAGTCAAACTTCAATATTTTTTGTCAACATAAACATTTTGAAGTGATATTTATCATTTGATCAAGGGTTGATCATGATTCCTCAAGGAAAGCCCTCAAATCATCAAAAGTCAAGAATGGCCAAATTAGGGTTTCCTTAGGAGAAGTCAACTGAACTTTGACCAATCATAACTTTCACATACTTCATCAAATTTTCCCCAACCAAAGCCCATTTTGAAGGAAATTCAATTCTCTACAACTTTATATTTCGGCTCAAGTCCAAAAGGTGCCTCATTTGAAATATATGACCTAATATATTATAGGTCATTTTCAAAAGTCAACAAAAGACACTTTTTTTCAAGGCAACTTACATCAATATAAAGTCTACAAATGCAAAAATGATCAAATGTGAAATTGTAGAGGACATATTGAGCTTTTCAAAAATTCAAGGATAACCTTCAAAAGATGAAAATTGAGCAAGTTATCAGTTGCACAAGTTGGGAAATTTTGAGGAAATACATGAAATGCAAAATGTGCAAACTTGAAATTTTTGACTTGTGGCCTAACTTTTTGGGCTTCAAACATATCCATGACCTTATGAGAGACTCCTAAGCTCACTCATACATTTCCTTGTTTTTTATTATTTATTATTTTATTTATATTTATTTTGTTTTTATTCAAATAAATTCAAAATAAATAAATAAATAAAATAGAAAGCCTTTGGGCCAAGCACGTGATGAACTCTCTTAAAGCCTAATACAGCTCATGTTATCCTGTTAGAACATGCCAAATTCGTGCAAGGGTTCAAGAAGGCAAGAATATCTCAAAAATGGAATGTTTTCAATTTGTTTGATTCTTGATTAAATATGGCTTAGTTACTTGATTTCTTGCCATGTTATTGGAGTCATTCTTTTCCTCTATATAAAGGCAAGCTTCAGATCAAGTTTGGACACAAAAACCTTACTTAAAACAGCTTTCAAAAACTCTCACATTTTATCAAAAAAACCTAAGTTCCAAAAACAACCGCTACATGCCTTCTCTTTCCATAATTCCAATTCAATTCATCTCCTGGAACATCAAAAGGCAGGTGTGAATCAATCATGATGATCCTGCACACATGAAACTGCATATCCTCACCTTGCCGGTTTTCACGATTTTTTTGAAAATCATATATCTAATCTTACTTTATTTTAAGTCAATTTGATGTTTCTAATGTGATTTTGAGTCATGTCTGAACAAGTTTAGTCCACCAAAATGGTCCCATGCATACAGGTTTAACAAACACCATGTTTGTCTCTGATCAATGTAACCTGATTCAAAACACATGATCCAGGGGTTTTTATCCAAAAATAAGTCCAGATTTGGAATTAGGGGGGTAACATGTATTTCTGCGTTTAAATCTAACATTTTTGCAGGTTCTGGATTTTGGTTCACCGAAGAAGACGACCAGAACTAGGGCTCCGAAGCTTCTCCAGACATATAATTCATTCTTTCTTTTTATTATTTTTGTTTGATTAATGTACCGGATGAAATGACCGCCTCAACAGCAATCACGTGTGTCTTAAGGCTTTGGAGTGCCAAGGCAGGGGTTTGATCCCTGCCTCTGGCATATTATTTTTCAATGCTTTCCTTTCAGATCTAGTGCAAACCAGGTTCAAGCGCTCACCATGCATCCTCACTAACAACCATTTGATCTCAATTAATCCAGATCTGATGCTACTGGTGATCCCCCCATGGTGCACCCCATTGAATTATCCCCATTGAATCTCACAGGCGTCTGGGCCCTTTGAATTGGGCCTAGATTTTTTACTTTTTTCTCACCCCCATTTTTACTTCTTTGCAATCAACCCATTTAATTTCTTTTTGTTTTAAAAAATTATTTTCCCTTTTTTAATCAGTTTTATTAAATCAGAAAAATCACAAAAAATCATAAAAATTTAGATTTAGTTTTTTTTATTAATTAATTTAATTTTTAATAATTAAAATTAATTTAATTTAATCATATTTTGGTTTTATTTATTAACTAAAAAATTAATTAGAATTAAGTTTTATTTATTTTTTATACTTCAAATATTTTTTCTAAACAAAAATAACAAAAATATTTTCTTAAACACTTAGAAATTTTTTTTTAGGGTTTTGACATCTTTCCCTTTTCAATCTCCGCACGTTTATTTATTTTTCGCCTTATCATCATTATGTAACTGTCAATGGTATGTAATAGATAAATTAGGACATCTTTACATTTTCCCCCCATTTTAAGGTTTGTAATTCCCCATCCCCGAAGCGTTATAATAGCATAGATTATTTCCCGCATTTTTATTTTCCGCAATTATGTATGAATGCATGTATATATTTAACTATATCGTAATTAGCGTGCATGGCAAGACATAAAAACAAACGTTAGAAAACATAATCTCAAGACAAATAACTGAAATCAAAACACTTCGCGCGCACACACACACACACACACACACACACACACACACACACACACACACACACACACACACACACACCTCTAGGGTGATCTTCACTTGTTGCCTCAGATTTAAACAGTCATGTCTCTCGAACGTGGGACACTTTAGCAAAGATCCTTCGGTTAAAATATCGTAGTCCCTCGATGACCCTTCAACGCTGCCTCGATAAATGATCTTAGTACCTTATGATAATTTCTAAAGCATCCTACAAGTTGCCTTCGTGACTGTACGATGACCCACGCCCGTCCCTCAAACATCCAATGATAGGGCTTCCTACTAACTAATGGTAGTATAACACTATCTAAAGGAAAGGAGGAAAATAATAAAGACTTTTTGAGTAGGTAGATAGCTCGTAGTCGCTTGCTCACAAACAAAACTATTTGTCACAGATACACTCTCTTTTCTAAAAAATATTTTCAAAGAAAAAACACTTTGTATGTGTTCTCAACAATACGAGAATCATTACAAAGTTTGCCGCACTTAGGAATTTTTCAAAATATTTTCAAACACACAACACAAAGCATTTTCAAAAGTGAGCTAGTGATTAAGAGCTCGTAGATAACTACGAATGAAAAGGGTGCTAACACCTTCCCTTTTCATAACCTACCCCCCTTACTCAGAAAAATTCTCAAAAGGTCTTTCCTGTTCTTTTCACCCTTTCCTTTATTGGATAAAAGAAAAGTCGGTGGTGATTCTTGCTATCCGTAATATTTGCGATAAAACACAAAAACCAAAAAGTCAACTCTCCCGCCGTATTATAGAACTGCTGACTCTGCTGGGGAATTTAATTCTAAAAGTGGGGTTACCTTAGAGCTAGATCACCTTTAATTTTATTTCCTTATTTGATTTTCCTGATTTATTTTTAAGGGTTGTTCGGGTTATTCTTGTATAAATCCTATACCCATATCCGGGGCATTTTAGGTAAGTAGCAATAGATCGTGAAAACTGTACGGTGCATACCAATACGGTTGAAACAATGGCTAAGTTAGTGCGACACATTGGTTGGTGTCGGTGTCCCTTTAGTTGAGTCAAGGATAATGTTGGGCTGTCGCATGGTGTCATGAAATACTAACTGACTGTTGAACCTTAGTTGACACAACTTAGCCATTAGAAAGTAGTGAGATAGTCGGATTTGGTGCAGACTGAAGTTGGTTGATACTCAATGCTACACTCATTGAGGTCAGACTTTTAGGACATTTTGGTCGTAAATCAGATGCTTGTACTGAAACAATGCTCGGGAGAAAGATTAGTGATATTGAGGCTCCTAGAACTCGGTTACTTCTTTTAGGATAAGTTGAGCCAACTAAAACTTCAAGAGGGTACTTACCTACAACTCCATGCAAACTTAAACCTAAGGCCTTATGTGCTTTGTTTATATATGATTAATTGTTCAAACATTACATCATAACATCATAACATTATACCATATCATTTTCACTAACCATTTCAAGGACCAAGGAATTTATCTTGTTCTGTTCTACAGACTATGGCCTCCGCTCGCAGAAACACTATCTGGGTCAACTTTGTAAGGGTGCTTCCTCAATTTAAGGAGTTAGTCTTAAGGGTTCCTTAAAGTTCTCAATTCATCAAAAGGCATGGTTGACTACTCAGTCTGGTTAGCTCAGGTTTTGACGAAGACATGATGAGTGTCCTACTCTAGTTATTTGACCCCACACATCACTGCTTCACCTTTCCCGTTTATCATTTGGTACCCACTATGGAGGAGTTCTCTTAATTACTGGGAGTACTTGTTCTTGATCAAATGCCATTCACCGGTTTAGAAGAATCTTTGAAGCTAGAAGTTATTGCAGCAGCCTTACATCTGAAGCGGTCCGACATTATATCCAATTGGGAAACAAAAAGTGGAGTCAAAGGTTTTCTAGCTAAATTTCTGATAGAGAAGGATCATCTATTTCTGGATGCCATGAGTTTTCAGGCTTTCGAGGAGATCTTGGCTCTTCTAATCTATGGGTTGGTACTATTCCCTAATCCGGACCAACTCGTAGATGTGAACTCCATCAAGTTATTTCTTACTCGTAATCTCGTGCCTACCTTTCTCGGAGATATTCTACATTCTTTTCACACTCGTACTATGAAGAGGCGAGGAACTCTCATGCGTTGTATACTTCTACAATTCAGGTGGTTTATTTCATACCTTCTCCACTCGGTAATGAAGAATGAACAAGGTTTGAGGTGGTCGCAAAGAATAATGTCACTTTCTCATACAAACATCTACTGGTATTCGCGATCTCATGAGGATATCACTATCATTGATCGCTGTGGGGAATTCCCTAATGTTCCACTCCTTGGAATTAGGGGAGGTATTACTTACAACCCTTCTCTGGCTCTATGTCAATTCGGTTATGCTCGAAGAGATGGTCCTCGTGACACACTTATCCAGGGTATTGTGTTTGATTATGAAAATAATCCTCAAGGTTATCGTCGGAGGTTTATACATGCTTGGGGCATGGTAAGAAAGATTGAAAGTAAGGCTTTAGGACAGAAGAACTCCATCCCTCTGGAGCCTTATCTCAAATTGGTACGAGCTTGCGCTCAAAATCTCATGATGACATATCCAGTTATCCTACCAGTGATCATGGAGCCTGTTGTCGAAGGAGAATTTTCTCACACCATCCTTCATCCGGATATGCTTACTGACCTTGAAGAATTGAAGAGGTCCTGGATTCAACTCAAGGAAGAACTGGACACCTTTGAGACTCAATTCTATGCAATTGAGAAGAAAGTGTTGGAGCTCACAAAGAAACTTCATGAGGAGCAGAGTCTTAATGCATACATCAACACGAAGAGGAAGCGCACGTGGGAGACTTGAGTCTTAGGTTTTAGGAGTTCATATTGTTTTCTCTTTGAGACCTTTTGTTTTCATTGTAAGCCTAAAAGGAAATTGTAATTTGAACTTACTAATAAAAATCTTTGTTTTTGTTTCCTCTTGGTTAGAAAATTTAAATATCCTAAGGTCCTTGAAATCATTGAATTTACATATCTTGCATAATTTCATAACAGGTTTTTCATACAGGTTTCTCATTTTATCGTTGTTTATTTCAACAGAAAAATGGCCCTCAAATAAATTGTCAAGGATCTCCAGGCTCAGCATGTACAATTTCAAGAGACTCTTTTGAATCTGGCACATGGACAAAAAGATCTGTGGCGCTCGTCGCCAAGAAAAAGAAGACCAAGAAGTCGGAGGTTATCCTTAATATGGGGAGAAGGTTCAAAGGTCCTACTCAACCAGTTCAACTGGATGATATATTCTCTGAGGAAGATGACAACCAGGAAGGAGAGGGTAGGAGCATCAGGCCTGAAGGAAGGAACAATCAGGTTTATGATGATGAAGACTATTATGATGAATAATATCCTCCTACAGACAACAAATACAAGTAGTTGGAAGATAAGCTCAAGGCAATGGAAATCCAGAAGATGCCTGGATTGGATTTTGGTGAACTAGGACTGATCCCGAGGGTGGTAATCCAACATAAGTTCAACGTCCCTGTCTTCGCTAAATATGATGGGGTCTCTTGTCCCAAACTCCATTTGAGGTCATATGTTCGAAAGATCCAGCCTCATATTGCTGACTGGAAACTGTGGGTCCATTTCTTTCAAGAGAGTTTGACTGGAACTCAACTGGAATGGTTTTATCAGCTTGAAGGAACCAACATTCACACATGGGAAGAATTGCATGCTGCTTTCTACAAGCATTATCAATATAACGCTGACTTGGAACCGACTCGAGTGCAACTGCAGAATATGTCCATGGGCTCGAATGAAGGGTTCAAGGACTATGCACAGAAATGGAGGGATTTAGCTGGAAGGGTGCAACCTCCTTTGACTGATCGGAAAATGGTAGATATGTTCATGGGCACTCAAATAGGCTTGTTCTTTAATCTGTTAATTGAAAGCTCGTCATTTGGTTTTACGGAGATGATTTTTACTGGGGGGAAAATTGAAGGTGCTATTAAAAGTGGGAATATTCCAATGGCTACATATTTTAATATTGTGAAGAAGCCATTCAGAGGTAAAAAAGAAACCAATGTTGTTTATGGCCAGAAAATCCGTAATAAAAGTTACTGCCATCAGTCTGTGGGAGCGGTGCTGATTTCCAATCCGATGCTTGTTCAACCATAACAACAGAGCAACCGATGAAGGCCAAGCGCTCTGTTGAGGAAGTTTACCAAGATCAACAAGCCTTTATCTCAGGCATTGCAACATTTGTTAAAGGATGAACTCATTTCACTATGGGATCCTCCTCAGAATCCCAACACCTCTTCTCCAAAGTATAATCTAAACGCGAGGTGTGCTTATCATTTGAACAGTCCTGGGCACGACACCAACAATTGCTGGACCCTGAAGAGCAAGATTCAAGATATGATCTATAATAAGGAAATTAAGTTCGACCCTCCGGAGACTCCAAACGTGATTACTGCCCCTGTGCCCAAGCATGACAAGGGCATACGTGTTGTTGAAGATGTTTTGTATGTTGCCACTGTAGGTGATGTGGTTACTCCCCTCTCGACAATAAAAAAGAATTTTTTACAAGCCGACTTATTTCTGGGATGTGTTAAAGAATGTTATTGCTATGAAATCCAACCCAATGGTTGCGGGTTACTGGAGGAAGGCGTTCAACGCCTGATGGATGAACATGTTATTTTGATTGAAAAAGTTTGGTCTACTGAAGATTTATGCCTAGATTTGTCTTTCGTCTCCAGTACTCCTTTCAGGATCACTTCCAAGGGTCCTAAAAAGATTACCGCAAATCCAAAAGCTCCTCCTTTAATCATCACAACACCTGGGCCTATCCCATACTCCTCGGAAAGGCTATTCCATGGAATTATGGGTCTAACGTCTATTACCATGGCATTAAACAAGAGTTGTCTGATGAAGATGATGAAGAGGCTGATCCCAACATTGTCAATATTGCAGGGACTAGCAAAATTACCAGAAGCGGGAGGATTTTCTCTCTGGAAACCTCTCCGCCTGTGCAAGTCATGGTTACCAAGATAACTATCAAGGCTCGGGGTAAAGAGCCAATGATAGAGCCTGCCCGGACGGAGGCCCTAAAAGAAGCTACGGTTAAGGATACCTCTTGACAAGATTTGGAATAGGTTTTGAAGATCATTCGCAGACGAGATTATAAAATTGTTGAATAGATGGGGAAAACCTCGTCCAAAATCTTGATGTTTTCATTACTGTTGTGTTCTGAAGCCCATGCGCAGGCTTTAGTTAAATTCTTGAAGACTGCTCATGTGCCGCAAAAAATTTCGGCTGATCAATTTGGAAGTTATATGCCGAGTTTAACAACTGATAATGGTTTGGGCTTTTCCGATGCTGGCCTGACTCCGGAGGGGAGAAATCATAATATGGCCCTGTAATACGGTGGAAGAACTTACTTTTAGGTTTTCCATTTTATCATAAATGTTGCGGATAGCAAGAGTCGCCACTGACTTTTCTTTTATCCAATATCAGAAAGGGTGAAAAGAACAGGAAAGACCTTTTGAGAATTTTCTGAGTTCGGGGGGTAGGTTATGAAAAGGGAAGGTGTTAACACCCTTTTCATCCGTAGACATCTACGGGCTCTTAACCGCTAGCTCAATTTGAAATGCTTTGTATTTGTGTATATTTGAAAATATTTTGAAAATTCCTAAGTGCGGAAATTTTGTAATGATTCTCGTATCGTTGAGAATGTATACAAATTTTTTGTTTTGAAAATATTTACTGAAAGGAAGTGTTGTTTTTGAAAGTATGAGGTGTGAAAATTGTATTAGTTTGTGAGCAAGCGATTACAAGCGATCTACCTACTCAAAAAGTGTTTGTTATTTTCCTCTGCCTTTAGATAGTGCTACCCTACTATTGGTTAGTAAGAAGCATGTTTCACCCCAAAATTTGCCCTCCTATTTTATTCAAGGCATGCTCATTAAGGTCCTCAATTGCTCAAGGTTGACCATGAATTGATCAGACAAATTCTCCTCCTAAGCAATGGCCTTTCAACTAGTTTCACTTTTCACCAAGATGTGTGAGCTCCAAAGGTCTCAAATGTTTTCCATGGTCCTAATTTGTCTTCAAGTTTGAACATGCCAAGTTTCATGCCCTACAACTTCTCTTTTATCCTCAAGCTCAAGAAATGCATCATTTGGAAGGTACAAGCTCATACATTACAGGAGGTTATTGCACCCTATAAGCCTCAGCATAATGGCATAACTGAAAGAAAGAATAGAAGTGTACTGAACTTGACGAGATGTAAGTTGAAATCTAAAAATATGCCTAAGAGATTTTGGGTCGAAGCAGCTTCGACGACAATATACATTCTGAGTAGATGCTCAATAAAGAGGATGGTTGAAAAGACACTGCATGAGGGTTGGACATGGTCGAAGCCAAATATAAGTCATCTTAGAGTTTTTTTTGGATCAATGTGTTTCAGACATGTACCTGAATAATTGAGAAAGAAGTTGGATGGTCGAAGTGAAGTCATGGTGCTCATAGGTTATCCTTTGACTAGTGCATACAAGTTGTATTCACTGACTGAAGATAAACTAGTGATCAGTAGAGATGTGCTTGAAGACGAAAGCAAAAGGTGGGATTGGAGTCGAAGCTCAGTTCAACAAGAATCAGACACAGTCACAACTGTGTTCGAAGGAGATGAACAGAATGAAGCTTTGACAAGTCAAAATGAACAAGTTGATACTTCGACTGGTCGAATCGAAGAACCACTTGTGCAACTGTGTTCGAAGGAGATGAATAGAGCGAAGCTTCGACAAGTCAAAATGAACAAGTTGATACTTTGACTGGTTGAATCGAAGAACCACCTATGTAACTTTGTTCAAAGAAGATGAACAGAACGAAGCTTTGACAAGTTAAATTGAACAAGGTGATACTTTGACTAGTCGAATCGAAGAACCACCTATGCAGAAGGAAAGAAGATCCACAAGAACAAGAACAGAGTTCGACTAGGATGATTGGATATGAGAGGTTTCCAGATCAAGCAATTGATGCAAATGGTAACTTAATCGAAGAATCCATGATGGTGAAGCCTTGAGCAATTCGAATTGGTGTTAAGCCATGACAGAAGAACTTAGAGCCATTATAAAGAACAAAACTTGGGATTTTGTCGAAATAACCCATAAGAAACCAATTGATGTGAAATGGATCTACAACGGTATGTAAGATTTTGGTTTCCATCAAGTTGGAGGCCCAAACAACTCATAAAAACTGGAAAAAATGCATAAAATAGATTGGCACATGATTGGATCAAATATAGCAAGTTTCATGAAAAAATCAAATTAAATCTCTCCATCATAATGTACAAAGATATGATGCACAATTGTTGTCTTAAACCCTTTGTCTATATAAACCTAATAATATTATATGCAAGGGACACGCGCAGCCTGCCTCCAAGAAGCCCTAGAAAATTCTCAAAAATTCAAAGAAAGGTTGAAATTCGTATCAAGCAATCCAGGCCTTCTCCATCCAAACCAAGTATGCCATCCACTTCCTGAAGGTTCTAGGAACCATTCTCAATCCTAAGGTAAGCCTAACACACGCCAGAAATCTCTCACGATCTCTCTTTGTTTGCTAATTTTTCCTTGATCTCAAACTCTTAATACAGGCCATTTAAATCCATACTAAGCATATATTCATGTTATTGATGATTGTTGTACCCAAAAATTTTCCCTCTCAATTCTCAAGGCTTTTCTCATAAAGATTCTCAGGATTTAAGCTTGCACAAGTGCATTGGGATTTTCCAGTACCAAATTTAAAAGGAAACTGTCAAAATGGGAGAAAATAGGCCTCCTTCGACTCAGCCCTTCAATTGGACAAATGTGCTGCCTGCATACTTGCAATCGAAGGCCGTGACATGTTGGCCACACATGCCCCCTTCAAGGAAACCCCTTCCGACTCACCAAGCGTGTTGCCTGCAAGCCTACTTCGATTTGGACAAGCGTGCTTCCTGCAAGCCTACTTCGATTTGGAAAAGTTTACTGCCTACAAGTCTGCTTCGACTGGACAAGTTTACTGCCTACAAGTCTGCTTCAATTGGACAAGTTTGCTGCCTACAAGTTTGCTTCGACTGGACAAGTTTGCTTCCTGCATGCTTGCTTTGTTTAGACAAGTTTTGATGGGACAAAGTAACCATCTCTATTCTTCCTTCGAACATGAGCTTTCGATTTGGCAATATGTTTTCTTCGATACAAGCTTCGACTGGGCATTAGCTTGTTTCGACCATAAGCTTCGACTGAGGCAAAGGCTTCCTTCGAACAGGTGTGCTTCGATCTCACTCTTGCATTCGACTCAAGACCAAATCTCGTTTGTCGGGCTATATTGCTTCCAAATCTTTACATAATCACAGGTTTGTACAAGGGTTTTAAACTTTGTCTTTTAGATACTACTATTCTTGGTTAAAGGCTACATACTCTTTCTTTTCATAGAGAGTACTTTTATCACAAAAGCAGCTTTCAACCTGAATTTGGTCTGAGCACAAGCAACGCCAAAGAGCATAAGTCACATCTTCTGCACCCCAACTGCCAACAGGCCCCCCACTTGTACCTTTCATGTTACCTATTATTTTATTATTTTGCAAGGCTGGCTATTGAAAACATGTCCATTCTTTTTCTCTATAAATAGAGGAATTTTTGCAAAGCTAACGAGAGGATCTTTGGACCAGAGGAACGAATCCCCTAAATTTTCTCAAACACAATAAAACTCTCGAAGTTCATCAACACTTGAGAAATCACAAAAAACCGAGAATCACATTCACCTCTTTCGATTCTGAAGAACACCCCACACACAAAAGTTTGTTCAAACTCAAAGACAACCTTTTGTGACAACTCTTCGAACCAAAAGCAAACCCCCTGTGACTACTCTTCGAATTCCAGAAACGTCCAGGTAGCAGTTCAAGTTCGAATCCCACATCCATTCAAGGCCTGAAGAAAGGTAAGTTATTCTTATCTTTGAACTTTTCGTTTCATGGCATAGTAATTTACCCTTTCATTTGAAACATGTACATACCACTGTTCCTTTTGATTCCACACTTTTAACATATTTTTCAGAGCTAACCCTTTCGTTTTGGCTTTCTGTTTATCTGAACTTGCTTTAACTATTAAACTGTTTACAAGACAAATACTAGCATGGCCTCAGCCATGTTGCCATTTAATGCTTTACATGAAAGAAACAGGAAACAGGAAATAGGAAATGAAGCTTCTGGCTTCTACCCTCTTTCTCCAGGTCAAACGAAAGAGACAACTAGGAGGCAAACCATGTTGACTTCCAGGCTCAGTCGAAAGGCATTCCCTCATTGCTTTCAACCTCCAGTCAAAGAAGGAAACAAGGCAACAAGGCAGAACCGGAAGGCTTCGCCATACACTGGTGCCAGCCCTCAGTCGAAAGGCATTCCCTCACTGCTTTCAACCTCCAGTCGAAGAAGGAAACAAGGCAGAACCAGAAGGCTTCGCCATACATTGACTTCCAGGCTAATCGAAGGACAGGACCTCACTGGTGCTAGCCCCATTCGAAGGAGGCCAACAGAATGCAAGTCGAAGGATGCTACTGCCTGGGTCGAAGAGCTCTTTTTTCCTTTCTTTTATTTTGTTTTCTTTGCCTTTACATTTTCTTGCCTTTCAATATGGTTGTAATAGTGTAGGATTTATTTTTTGCACTTTTTTACTTTTGTACAAATGCTAGTAACTAGGATGTATGGTAAGATAAAACCAACAAGTAGGAAACCCCTAATCAAAGACAAAATGCATGCAAATTAAACACACCATTCACACATGCACCCTTAGGGTAATTCCACTTGTCGCCTCGGAAATATAGTCATGTCCCTCGAACATGGGCGTTTTAGCAAAAGACCCTCGATAAAAGATTGTAGTCCCTCGATGACCCTCGATGTTGCCTTCGGTAAACGATCTAGTCCCTAAAACGACAATGCTAAAACGTCCCATATGTTGCCTTCTATGACTATACAAACGTCCCAACGCCCGTCCCTTCACATCCAAAGATGGGGCTTCTTGCCAAATCAATGGTAAGATAGTCACATCTAAAGGAGGAGGAAAAGCACATTTAAGACCTTTCGAGTAGGTAGATTCGCTCTTAGTTACTCGCTTGCTCACAACAAAAACATTTTTATACACCCACACTCTCATCTTTGAACTATTTTCGAAACAAACACTTTGTAGGCGTTCTTATAGAAATGAGAACCATTACGAAGTTCCATTTTCAAAATACTTTCAAAAACACATCTCACAAACACACTTTTGAACTATTTTTGAAACAAACACTTTGTAGGCGTTCTTATAGAAACGAAAACCATTACGAAGTTCCATTTTCAAAAATACTTTCAAAACACACACCACAAGCACACATTCAAACAAAAGCAAGTGATCTAGCAAGTAACTAAGAGCCCATGGAAAACCATGTATGAAAAGGGTGCTAATACCTTCCCTTTTCATAATCTACCCCCTGAACCCAAAAAACATCTATAAAGGTCTTTCCTGTGCTTTTTCACCTTTCCTTATTGGATAAAAGAAAAGTCGGTGGCGACTCTTGCTAAATCACAACATTTGCGAACACAAACGCAAAAAACATCAAGTCAGTTCTCCCACCGTATCGCCAGAACTGGCGACTCTACTGGGGAAGATTCTAAAAGTGGGGTTACCTTAGGGTTAGATCACCTTTACTTGCTTACATTGTTTGATTTGTTTGCTTTACATTTTTGTTCCTTGTTTGGGTTTGTTTTAAATCTTACACCCGAATTTGAAGGCACCTTTTAGGTAAGTAGAAATAAACTGTGAGGGAACTGTACGGCGTATACCGACATGGTTGAAGCAGTAGCTACGTTGATGTGGAACTTTGGTTGGTACCGGTAACCCTTGAGTCGAATCAAGGAGAGTACGGGGCCGCCGCGTGGTGTCATGAAGCATCAACTGACCTTAGAACCTTACTTGACCAACTTGGCCATTAGGACGTAGTGAGATGACCGGTTTCGGTGTAGAGCTGAAAATTGGTTGATACTCGATGCTACACTCATTGAGACTTGACCTCTGAGTTTTGTTCGGTTGCGAGTTAATTGCTTATTGAACGAAGCTTGTGGGAAAGGTCAGTGATATTGAGATCCCTTAGAACCTGGTTACTATTAACTAGGACAGGTTGAACCAACTAAACTTCAAGAGGGTACTTACCTACAAACTCCATGCAAGCCTAAAACATAAGGACTTGTCTGCTTTGTGTGAATATAATTATTTGTATATAAACTTGCTTACCTCGCATACCTGTACATAACATCATAACATCATACCATAGCATTTTCAATAACCATTTCAAGGATCTCGAGGGTCTTTGATGCAGGGTCACGTTGAACCAGACGTCTACCAAAGGGCAAGAGGATTTATTTTCCTCTAAACAAACACCGTCAAAAATCAAGTACAAACAACTTGAGTCAAGGGCTATGACCCACATGACATGGTGAGATTGATTCTCGTGGAAGGACATCCACCAATACAAGGTTATCCAATCAAAGTTGTTGATCAAAGTTCAACTTCTAACTTTTTCTTATGTTTATCTCGTGAGATCCTTGAAAACATGCATCCACATATCATGCATCATATCATGACAGGTTTCTCCCATACAAGTCTTCTTATCTTCCTGCTATTTATTTCAGTAAGATGGATATGGAACAAACGGTGAAAGATCTCCAAGCTCAAAACGCTCAATTCCTACAAATGTTCCTGGCTATGGCTAAGGGGCAAGAGGACCTGAAAACTCTCCTTCTCAAAGGCAAGAGGAAGAAGTCCAAGAAGTCAATAGGTGTCCTGAACTTGAGAAGAAGACCTAGAGGACCAGTCAAGAGAGCTCTAGATCTTTCAACTCCATTCAACCTGGGGGATAGTCATGAAGAAGACAATAGTCTGGAGATTGATGAAGCCGAAGCTGACTACTCTGGGGAACAATATCCTCCCACTGATGACAATTACAAATAGTTGGAGTATCTCCTCAGTGCTATGGAGATTCAACAGACACCTGGCTTGGATTTAGGAGACATGGGTTTGGCTTCTAGAGTGGTCATCCCGCCAAAGTTCAAAATCCCTACCTTTGCCCTGTACGATGGAGTCTCTTGCCCTAAGATGCATTTAAAGTCTTATGTCCGCAAGATTCAACCATACACAACTGATCCAATGCTTTGGATCCATTTATTCCAAGAGAGCCCGGTAGGGACTCAACTCGAGTGGTTCTATCAATTAGAGAGTTCTCGCATCCACACCTCGGAGGATTTAGCTGCTGCTCTTTACAAACAGTATCAATACAATGCTGATTGTGATCGGTGGATCTGGAACTGACTGTTTAACGCTGGTTCGCGAAATGTCGCGGAAGCAAGAGTCGCCACCGTCTTTTATTTTCTCCAAATGGAAAGGACAAAAGCACAGAAAAATTCCTTAAAGAGATTGCTCTCGGTTCGGGAGGTAGGTTATAGAAAGGGAAGGTGTTAGCACCCTTTCTATCCATGGTTATCCATGGGCTCTTAGATACTTGCTCAATGTGTTTTCAAAATGACTTGTTTGCTTTTCAATGTGGGTTTTAAAAAGTTTCTTTGAAAAATTTCAGTTCGACTCATACGTCAGAGTGTTTGAAAAATTTGCTTTGAAAGCTTTTTGAAAAGTGTCGGTGTGAAAAGGTTTTTTGTTTGTTTTTGAAGAGAGCAAGTATCCATGAGAACCTACCTACCCTAAGGAATTCGTCTGTGTAAATGTCCTTTAAAGTAATGCCATCCCACCATTGAGAGGTAGGTAGCACCACCGTTGGAGGTGTTCGGGTCAATTCGAGTTTATAGGGGCATGATGATCACCGGAGCAATAGGAAGACACCTTAGAAGCTACCCTCATGCCAGGTTCCCGGATCATGAGGACTTACTAAGACGTCCTCTACTCGACGATCACCTTTCGAGGCAAGGCAACAGTGAGGCGTACCCTAGGGGTGGTGTGTGCGATTCGTGTGTCGTTTCAGTTTATTTGTCTTGTCATGTTTGTCGTGTTCTACGCATTGATTTCATTTTAAGTCCATACAGTCTTTCATGCATATTTGTTAACAGTTATAAAGCTGCGAGGAAAATAAATCTACGACTATTACAAATGGCGCGGGTCCACATCGCCAAAATTTCCAGGACCCGATTTAGCGGAAAGTAAAAGAGCAGTAAAAAGTGCAAGGAATTCAAGGTTACATGGCTTCGGGGCAATTACAAAATCATTTAAACGATATAAAGTAAATGCGCGAAAATAAAGGAATTAAACGAACTAGGGCGTTGGACCCTTTTACCACAATAATTAAATTAATGAATTAAAGATTGAAATTAAATGAAAATAATATTTTTGGTATTTTGTGTTTTTTTTAAATTTAATAAGGGAAGGAAATTAATTGAAATTAAATTGAAAGACAAACCCTAATTCTAGTATTTTTTATTTATTATGAAAGTTTTTTGATTAAACCTAAATTAAACTCTAAATGAATTTATGTACCGTTAAAATAAGAAAATAAATAAATAAATAATATTATTCTGAAAAAAAGGAAAATTAAAAAAAAAAGAAAATAAAAAGTTGTTTAAACCTAAATTCTACTTTTTGATTTTTTATTAGAAAGATTAAAATGATAGCCTAATTAACCTAAATTATTTACATGTTTAAAAATAATCATAATAAATAAATATTACATTTTTTATTTTTCTGACTTCTGTATGTTTTTGTTATTTTGATGAAAATAATTAATTAATGAAAACCAATGAAAATAAGAAAATAATATAACAATTAAAAAGAATGAAATATAAAAAGAAAGTCAAACCAGGGGGGGGGTAGTCCCCAAGTGGAGGTTCAGGCCTGGTAATTTAAGGCCATTGAGCTTCAGTTTTCGTTGACCTTTTTGGATTATGTGGGACACGTTGACCAGCTTCCATGGTAGGCCTTCAATCCATGCCTTTGACTTGCTTTTGTGGGACGCGTGGACAATAGGTGAGGAGGACATATGGTGATCCTTAAGAGCGTGCCTGCATAGGATTAGCTTTTGCAAAATAACATGAAATTGTTGAAGACCTGGGAATCGAACCCAGGTCTCACGCCTTGCCAATGCCTTCCACCTGCCACTGAACCATGCAATTTATATTTAACATATATTAACAAACAAATAAGAAAAAGCAAGCGCGTTGGTGGCCTGGAAAAGCGCGCTGTTTTGAATGGACGTATCACGCTTCAACACGTCTTCGTCCCTTCCACCTTCCCTGCAAATAAAACCCTATGGCCACGGTTTCCATGGCGTGGTCTAAAGCCGTTTTTGAAAAAATAGCGATTAGGTCCTGTCCCCATATAAATTAGGCGCGACTATCTCAATTTGTTCGTCCAAATGCACTGGTTACAGTGGTGGTGTTGGGATGGCCTGATTTTGCCTGGTTATAAAAACCCCAAATCGAGAACCTGCAAACCCTAATTTTCAAACATGGTGGAATTCTCCATACGATGCAAAAATCAAATTGAATATAGTGATTAGTTTCAAAACTTGACAAGGAGCATGAATATGTGATTAAAATGCAGTAAAGATGCCTAGAATGGAGAATACGATTTTGAAATTTCCATGGACTTTCGTGAGTTCTGTACCCTAATTCTTTGAGCTTTTGTTGTTGTTAATGGTTGGAATGTGTTCTATGATTGTCACTGAAGCTTTTGGAATAGATTTTGGAGTCTGAATCGCCCTTGAACTCTGAATTCAGTTTTGGAATTCTTGGAAAATTTTCAAGTTTGTGTATTGTGTATGAGCGCAGCTTGCAGTCCCCTCCCATTAGGGTTATGATGCTGAGTATGTATAGAAGGCATTAGGGTAACAAAACCAGCACAAATCCAAGGCATTGATGGTTTTCAATCTTTGATTTTTATGAAATCTTTTTGGATCTTTTTCCATGGCCTTTTGTGTTCAATCAGCTCCAATCACACCAAAACTTCCCTAATTGGCATGTACACGAATCATTGAGAATAAATATGCATGGAAAGATTTGTTTTGGTCAAGTTTTGTATTTTCTATTTATTTAAATAATTTAGATGAATAAATATTAATATAAATTCAAATAAATAATAAAAAAAATGTGAAAATACTTTCCCTTGGGCTTAATGGTCGTGCATAGGCTTGGCATGAAGAAATTTGGAAGAAAATTGGGCCCATTTGCATTTTTAGGCCTTTTGCATCAATATTGACTTTCAAAAATTTCCAAAAATTTCCCAACTTCCACAAGGCATAACTTGGTCAATTTTTAACCTTTTCACATGTTCTTGGACATTTTGGAAAGGTCTTTGAGTCCTTTAACCAATGCCTTTGGTCCCATGTCATTTTGATTTACCAATCTCAAGTTATGGCCTTTGACTTAAAGTCACTTTTTGTTGACTTTTGAAAATGACCTATAATGTTGAAATTGATAACTTTTTGTGAGAGCATTTCTTGGACTTGGAACATGAAGATGAATTGTAGGAAATGTCTTTCTCTTCAAAATGAGCTTTGGATGGAATTTTTCTGATAATCCATGTGAAAGTTATGCCCTGGTCAATTTCTGTTGACTTTTTCAGCTGTCCAAATATAGCAACTTTTGCATCTTTGATGATTTCTGAGCCAAATTTTGAGAATCATGATCAAGCATTGATCAAATGATGTTTGTGGCTTCAAAATGATGTGTTGACCAAAAATTTGAACTTTTGACTGTCACATGACCATTTTGCCCCTACAGTTGACTGTAGTGCAATCTAGGGTTTTGACTGTGCAATTTTGAGCTGAATGCCTTGAAACTTGACATGAGGATATTTGACCATCTTTGTAGGCACATGAGACTTGACTGGGCCTTTGGAAAGTTCATTTGCTTGATCAGAACTCAAACCCTAGTTTTGACTGTGTAGGAGCCAGTTGAGCTGCACAACCCTTGGGGAATTTTGTGACCTTGACCTTGACAATTCTTGATGAATATGGGAGGGCAAATTTTGGGGTGCAACAGTTGCCCCTGTTCAATCTTTTTAGACCTGAGGATGCAGATTGGCTGACGTGCCTTTCGTAATCCGAGGGTAGAAGATGATTGAACACTAGAGTGCCCTAGAAATTTGCGCTCACATAGTAGCAGTGATGATGGAATGGGCTTATAGATGCCATTTGGAGATAGCTGGATAGGGTGATGGGCTTATAGATGCCATCTGGATGTTGATTGCGTAAGAGATTCCTTCGCTAGAACCTGTATACCTGCAAAAAGAAAAAATGAGTACCTGACACGTTGCAGGAGTTGATTTTAGATGCTTGATATAGATGTGTCCTGACTGGTTACAGGAGCTGAATCTGGAGCTTCAAACGCTGATGAATGAACCAGGGATGGTTACAGCCTTAGCACGAATGGTAAGAGGACCTTGGATGACTTTAACTTTAACAACGCTCGTTGAGAAAATCTATGTGGGAATTACCATCTTCGCAGTATCGGGAAGAGAACCAAAGGAAATTATAATCTGAAAGGGAATTACCTCACTCACCGTCGGAGAGGGAACTCTAGGAAATTATAATCTGAAAAGGAATTATCACCTCACTCACCGTCGGAGAGGGAACCATCTGAAAAGGAATTATTACCTCACTCACCGTCGGAGAGGGAACCATAGGAGATAATCACCTCACTCACCGTCGGAGAGGGAAACATCTGAAAAGGAATTATTACCTCACTCACCGTCGGAGAGGGAACCATAGGAGATTATCACCTCACTCACCGTCGGAGAGGGAAACATCTGAAACGGACTTACCACCTCACTCACCGTCGGAGAGGGAACCATAGGAGATTATCGCCTCACTCACCGTCGGAGAGGGAAACATCTGAAAAGGACTTACCACCTCACTCACCGTCGGAGAGGGAACCATCTGAAAAGGAATTATTACCTCACTCACCGTCGGAGAGGGAACCATCTGAAAAGGAATTATCACCTCACTCACCGTCAGAGAGGGAACCATTTGAAAAGGAATGATCGCCTCACTCACCGTCGGAGAGGGAATCATAGGAAAAGGAATTATCACCTCACTCACCGTCGGAGAGGGAACCATAGGAAAAGGAATTATCACCTCACTCACCGTCGGAGAGGGAACCATAGGAAAAGGAATTATCACCTCACTCACCATCAGAGAGGGAACCATCTGAAATTATAACCTGGGATAACTTCTACTGAGTCTTTATCAGAAAAATCTGTTGGGAGTCGATTTAGCTGGACTAGAGAAGGCCTGGGACTGGATAAGAAATCTTTGGAGTCGATTAACTGAACCGGTCTAGGTCTTGCAATATGATTGAGAATTTCAACTGCATCTTTCCTGAAAGGTAAAGGTCAGTCATATGCAATGCATGATATGGATCAAGCAATGATGTTCTCAACATAAATGAGATTTGTATGATATAATGCGTCTATGCATGTTATAATGATGTATGTGATGTTTTATGAATGTATGTTTTCGTCTAGGAAAGTAAATCCTTGACGGGTGCCGGGAAGTCATATCCTGGGCTGATGTTGAAGAATAGATTTTGCTTCTGCTGGGGATGATAACTGCAAGAATACCGGTAGGAGAAGATGACTCCGTTGCGGAATAAACTTGGCAAATGGAAGATTCTGCGGGGAGAAAAGATACTCTAGCGACCATGCTGGGAAGCAATACTCTGTGGGAAGAGGGATGCCTTGCTGAGTGTAGATAATAATTTGCTGGGGATACCCTTGTTGTGCCGGAAGTGTTGATAGACTTCGCTGGGGGTAAGAGAACTTCGTCGAGGACGCTCTTCCCGTGGCTTTTGGCTGAGGATAACCCAGTTATATCCTGTTAAGGAAATAACTCTTTGAATAAAGCCGGGACGACGCGTTCGTGCTCTGTGAAGGATAAGCTTCCAGGATCTACTGGGGGTAAGCTTACTGCTTGGGGAGATAAATTCCAATTTTCCTGGGGAGCTGGATTGGACTCTCTTGGGAAGTTTTGATATGCTGTAATTTTGTAAGTTGAAAGAGGGCACATATGTAGGGTTGCCTGCTGATGAGCTCGTGTAAAACCGTATCTGAAATGGAGAAGGAACCTGGGTAGGGTTACTCTGCTGATGAGTTCGTGTAAAACTGTATCTGAAATGGAGAAGGAACCTGGGTAGGGTTACTTTGATGATGAGTTCGTGTAAAACTGTATCTGAAATGGAGAAGGAACCTGGGTAGGGTTACTTTGATGAGGTAAGTTCATGTAAAACTTCTTGATGAACCGGGGTGAGGTTATCTTGAGCTAAATCCATGTAAGACTTCTGGGGGGAACCGGGGTTAGGTTACTTGGATAAGTTCGTGTAAACTTCTTGATGAACCGGGGTTAGGTCATCTTGAGATAGGTCCTTGTGAGACTTCTGGAGGAACCGGGGTTAGGTTACCTGGATAAGTTTGTGTAAAACTTCTTGATGAACCGGGGTTAGGTCATCTTGAGATAGGTCCATGTAAGACTTCTGGAGGAACCGGGGTTAGGTTACCTGGATAAGTTTGTGTAAAACTTCTTGATGAACCGGGGTTAGGTCATCTTGAGATAGGTCCATGTAAGACTTCTGGAGGAACCGGGGTTAGGTTACGGCATGGTAAATTTGTGTAAAACTTCTTGATGAATCGGGGTTAGGTCATCTTGAGATAGGTCCTTGTGAGACTTCTGGAGGAACCGGGGTAAGGTTATTTGTGGAGGGTGAATCTGTGTAAGACTTCGTCTGCAATTTGAGAAGGAACCGGTGTAGGGTTGCATGATTTTTATTAAGTGGATGATTGTCCTGTTTGGTTTCGGATGTTAACCCATGATCTGGAATTTGTAAAGGTAGATGGTAGTCATCCTTATGTTGATCTTTCCTTTGTACTTTGGTTGACAGAGCAATTGGATCGCCTGGATAACTCATTATTGCCCCTGTTTCGGAGGTGAGGGAAGAGGATATCTGTGGGGGTACTTTGACAAATCTTCGGGTAGACAAGTGATGAGATACCGGAACATAGTCGTACGCTTTGATCCCTAACTTTTGCTTGGACCGCCCTTTCGGGTTTTCAGTCCACCGGGATACCCATTTTTGCCCAAGCCGCCTTTTCAGGTTTTCGACTTGCCGGGTGTACATATTTTTTCATTTCATCCCTTCGTTTTGCCCGAACCCTTTTGGTTAGCCGGGAAGCCCTTATTTTTGCCTAGGTGTGTCAACCTAGCGGGTCTTTGATTGTGCGTAGTATTTTTCGACTATGTCCACGCTTTCAGAATGTAGGGAGTTGCCCCTGTTAGAAGTATTTTGCCATGCCCCAGATAATGGGCAATGCTCCTACTGTGCCCCTTGATTGGAGGTACTTCTGTTCACAAGGTGTTCATCGTGCGAATTTCCCTGTTGTTCAAACAAATAGTCATATGCAAACAAGGTTATTTTAAGAATGCAAAAGCCTATGTCTGTCTTGAATATTTTGGAAATGCATTTTTTGTAATACAATGCGGAGTCAACTCAAGATTTTACCGCAAACCTTCAGGAGTCAGGATACCTTTCGTAACAGTATGCTTTCGAACTAACCCATGCTTCAGCTAGGACTTTTAAGGGTTATATCGTGGCCTGGTTCACGGTTTAAGAAACAAAGGATAAAGGCTCAAATTATTTGTACCCACCCGCTCTTCGTGATGTTCTCCAACCCTAAACTCAGTTGATCATACGTTAGACCTTGTTTGAGTCTTTGCTCTGTTTTTCCGGTGATGATTCGGATATTGATAACTTATTTTGAATAGGCAGTCATTCCTTTTGTTGAGGGTTTGTGAGACCTCTTTCTTGATTTTTGTTATCCCTTTCTTTTTTGCCTGAACTGTTTCCTTTTTGGAATTACAGTCAGCGGGATGCCCCAGTTTCGTAAGTCCCTTTTACAGGTTTTGACTTTTTGGGCTCTTTTTTTTTTTTTTTTTTTTTTTTGATAACAACTGCCTGTCTGTATGATTGTTCTGAACCATCACTGTCTTTGCTCGTTTTGTAAAGATTTCTTTAGTGCCATTCGTCATGCACTTAGATCAACTGAGAAGACTACCCTGCCCCGGGTTATGATAAAGGGTTTCAATTTCCGAAAATAAAAACTCCTACTTCTTTGGCTCAGAGGGGTTGACGAGGGATTATCATCCTTATAACTCCAGTGTTTAGGGATTGAAACAATGCCTGTACCTCATCAGCGGGGTCTGTTCAAAAGCATACTGTAAATTGTGGTATCGTTTTCGTCATCCTCCCTCAAGAGGTTCAGGATTTTCCATTAAGAGTTGACTATTGCAAAAATATGAAAGCAGTTTTAAGCATAGTAAACATAATTAATCAAGACAGACATGTGTAATGCATTCATGAAATAAAGAGTTTAACATAATAATTGTTTATCTGAACAAAAAAGGAAGATACAACTTGAATCCAAATGAACAAAAAAAAAATTCTCAATCCTAGCCATGTTTTGGCAATGGAGCATTGATCACATTGGGAGTCTCAGCAGGCTCGAACTCGATCTCTTTGGCATCGATCATGTTCTGAATTTTGTACTTTAGCGCCCAACAGTCTTCAGTATCGTGCCCCGGGCTATCAGAATGATAAGCGCATCTGGCTTCTGGATTGTAGCTGGGAGAGGAGGTCTTAGGATTGGCAGGAGGGTTGATCACTGCAATCAGGTTCATCTTCAACATATGTTGCAGTGCTTGCGACCATGGCATGTTAATGTTGGTGAATTGTCTTTTAGGCCCGTCCGGTCTTTGCTGGTTTCCCCTTTGTGGTTGGCGGCGTGGTGCAGAACCAGAGATCATGACTGCCCCTGCATGTTGGTCACGGCGACCCTTTTGACCGTATGCAGCATTAGATTCCTTCTTTCCCGTGTAAGGCTTTTTATGAGTATCAGAAGGTATGGCCTCTTGAATTTTCCCGCTCTTGATACCAGCTTCAATTCTTTCGCCGGTCAGGATGAGGTCGGTGAATCCAGCAGATGAGTTACCAATGAGGTGGTTGAAGAATGGACCAGACAGGGTCCCCAAGAACATGTCAACGAGTTCCCGGTCAGTTAATGGAGGTTGTACTCTTCCGGCAAGGTCTCTCCATTTCTGTGCATACGCTTTGAAACCTTCACTTGATCCTAACGACATACCCTGGAGTTGGGTACGCGTAGGAGCAAGGTCGGCATTATACTGATACTGCTTGTAGAAAGCAGTAGCCAACTCCTCCCAGTTACGAACTTTGGTCCCATCCAGCTGATAGAACCATTCGAGATGAGTCCCTGAAAGACTCTCCTGGAAGAAGTGGATCCATAGATTCTTATCCGCAGAGTACGGCTGAATCTTCCGAACATAGGACCTTAAGTGCAGCTTGGGACAAGACGCCCCGTCATACTTTGAGAAAGTTGGTGCTTTGAATTTATGTGGGATAATCACACCAGTCGACAAACCCAGATCTCCGAAATCCAGCCCAGGTACCTGTTGAACCTCCATAGCTTTCATTCTGTCCTCCAGTTGCTTATACCTGTCATTAGCAGGAGGGTACTGCTCTTCATCAAAATCTGTCTCGTTGTCGGAGACCGCTGGACTGGGAACCTCTCTCTCATGATGACTGCTTTTCCCCACAGATGGGGTTGTCCTCTCAGCTTCAACTTGTGGTGTATTCCCAAATCTGCGTCTAGGGCTGAACAGAACAGTCCTCTTCTTTTTCTTGTCCTTCTTCAAAAGCAAAGCCTTCAGATCTTGTTGCCCCTGGGTCAAATTCAGGATCAGCTCTTGGAACTGGGCGTTCTGAGCCTGGAGATCCTTGATGGACTGTTCAGCTGAGGATCCAGAATTCATGACGATCGGCTGAAATAAACAGCGGAGAAAGGTAAGCAACCTGTCAAAGGGATACCTGTAATGCAATGAGATGTATGGCATGCATGCAATGATTTCAAGGATCTCGCGGGGTAAACAGAGAAACTTGTTAGAGTTGAAAACCGGTAACTTGATTGAAGACACTTCCTGTTGTGGAAAATCCTTCTTCAAGGGTCAAAGGCTCACCATATCCAGTGGGTCATAGCCCCTGACAACCTTGGCTAGAGGAAAATAAATCCTCTTTGCCCCTGGCTAGACAGTTGATCCATCATGACCTGCATCACAAGCCCTTGAGATCCTTGAAATGGGTTAGGATGTATGCAAGATGCATGCAATGGTATGATGTTATGCTATGCATGGGGTAATGTGAGTGAACCCTATTATGAGCCCTAATTAAGGACTGAAACAAAACCTGCAAGAAATGAGTGTTAGGTCACAAGCATGCAGATAGTCAAGTACGAAGGCACACAAGTCACACAAAAGAGCCCTTAGGGTTTAGGCCAGCATGAGGTCTGGGTAGTACCCTCTTGAGTTGGTGGGTTCATACCTGTCCTAATCAAAGTAACTGGGTTCTAGGGTTCCCAATATCACGGGATTGCTTTCATTGTTCATCGTTTCGATTTAGCCACTGAACTGGCGACCGAAATATTCCAGGAAAGCAACCCTCAATTGAGCGTAGTATCGAGTATCCACCAACCTCGGACTGCACCAAAGTCGGTGATCTCACTACCCTAAAGAGGCCAAGATAGTTCAATTAAGGTTCCTAAGGTCTGTTGATGCTTCACGACACCACGCGGAGGCCCCGTACTCTCCTTGACTGAACTCAAGGGTTACCGGTACACACCAAAGTGCCACATCAACGTAGCAGACTGTTTCAACCATGTCGGTATACCCCGCACAGTTCCCTCACAGCCTTGTTGCTACTTTCTAAGAAGGTATCCCCAGATCCGGGTTAGAATCTATAGAACTCCCAAACAACCCACAATTTAAAGCACACAAGGAAGACAATTGAAAACATAGTTATAAGCTAGCCCTAAGGTACACCTCACTTTAAGTTAATTCCCCAGCAGAGTCGCCAGTTCTGTGATCGGTGGATCTGGAACTGACTGTTTAACGCTGGTTCGCGAAATGTCGCGGAAGCAAGAGTCGCCACCGTCTTTTATTTTCTCCAAATGGAAAGGACAAAAGCACAGAAAAATTCCTTAAAGAGATTGCTCTCGGTTCGGGAGGTAGGTTATAGAAAGGGAAGGTGTTAGCACCCTTTCTATCCATGGTTATCCATGGGCTCTTAGATACTTGCTCAATGTGTTTTCAAAATGACTTGTTTGCTTTTCAATGTGGGTTTTAAAAAGTTTCTTTGAAAAATTTCAGTTCGACTCATACGTCAGAGTGTTTGAAAAATTTGCTTTGAAAGCTTTTTGAAAAGTGTCGGTGTGAAAAGGTTTTTTGTTTGTTTTTGAAGAGAGCAAGTATCCATGAGAACCTACCTACCCTAAGGAATTCGTCTGTGTAAATGTCCTTTAAAGTAATGCCATCCCACCATTGAGAGGTAGGTAGCACCACCGTTGGAGGTGTTCGGGTCAATTCGAGTTTATAGGGGCATGATGATCACCGGAGCAATAGGAAGACACCTTAGAAGCTACCCTCATGCCAGGTTCCCGGATCATGAGGACTTACTAAGACGTCCTCTACTCGACGATCACCTTTCGAGGCAAGGCAACAGTGAGGCGTACCCTAGGGGTGGTGTGTGCGATTCGTGTGTCGTTTCAGTTTATTTGTCTTGTCATGTTTGTCGTGTTCTACGCATTGATTTCATTTTAAGTCCATACAGTCTTTCATGCATATTTGTTAACAGTTATAAAGCTGCGAGGAAAATAAATCTACGACTATTACAAATGGCGCGGGTCCACATCGCCAAAATTTCCAGGACCCGATTTAGCGGAAAGTAAAAGAGCAGTAAAAAGTGCAAGGAATTCAAGGTTACATGGCTTCGGGGCAATTACAAAATCATTTAAACGATATAAAGTAAATGCGCGAAAATAAAGGAATTAAACGAACTAGGGCGTTGGACCCTTTTACCACAATAATTAAATTAATGAATTAAAGATTGAAATTAAATGAAAATAATATTTTTGGTATTTTGTGTTTTTTTTAAATTTAATAAGGGAAGGAAATTAATTGAAATTAAATTGAAAGACAAACCCTAATTCTAGTATTTTTTATTTATTATGAAAGTTTTTTGATTAAACCTAAATTAAACTCTAAATGAATTTATGTACCGTTAAAATAAGAAAATAAATAAATAAATAATATTATTCTGAAAAAAAGGAAAATTAAAAAAAAAAGAAAATAAAAAGTTGTTTAAACCTAAATTCTACTTTTTGATTTTTTATTAGAAAGATTAAAATGATAGCCTAATTAACCTAAATTATTTACATGTTTAAAAATAATCATAATAAATAAATATTACATTTTTTATTTTTCTGACTTCTGTATGTTTTTGTTATTTTGATGAAAATAATTAATTAATGAAAACCAATGAAAATAAGAAAATAATATAACAATTAAAAAGAATGAAATATAAAAAGAAAGTCAAACCAGGGGGGGGGTAGTCCCCAAGTGGAGGTTCAGGCCTGGTAATTTAAGGCCATTGAGCTTCAGTTTTCGTTGACCTTTTTGGATTATGTGGGACACGTTGACCAGCTTCCATGGTAGGCCTTCAATCCATGCCTTTGACTTGCTTTTGTGGGACGCGTGGACAATAGGTGAGGAGGACATATGGTGATCCTTAAGAGCGTGCCTGCATAGGATTAGCTTTTGCAAAATAACATGAAATTGTTGAAGACCTGGGAATCGAACCCAGGTCTCACGCCTTGCCAATGCCTTCCACCTGCCACTGAACCATGCAATTTATATTTAACATATATTAACAAACAAATAAGAAAAAGCAAGCGCGTTGGTGGCCTGGAAAAGCGCGCTGTTTTGAATGGACGTATCACGCTTCAACACGTCTTCGTCCCTTCCACCTTCCCTGCAAATAAAACCCTATGGCCACGGTTTCCATGGCGTGGTCTAAAGCCGTTTTTGAAAAAATAGCGATTAGGTCCTGTCCCCATATAAATTAGGCGCGACTATCTCAATTTGTTCGTCCAAATGCACTGGTTACAGTGGTGGTGTTGGGATGGCCTGATTTTGCCTGGTTATAAAAACCCCAAATCGAGAACCTGCAAACCCTAATTTTCAAACATGGTGGAATTCTCCATACGATGCAAAAATCAAATTGAATATAGTGATTAGTTTCAAAACTTGACAAGGAGCATGAATATGTGATTAAAATGCAGTAAAGATGCCTAGAATGGAGAATACGATTTTGAAATTTCCATGGACTTTCGTGAGTTCTGTACCCTAATTCTTTGAGCTTTTGTTGTTGTTAATGGTTGGAATGTGTTCTATGATTGTCACTGAAGCTTTTGGAATAGATTTTGGAGTCTGAATCGCCCTTGAACTCTGAATTCAGTTTTGGAATTCTTGGAAAATTTTCAAGTTTGTGTATTGTGTATGAGCGCAGCTTGCAGTCCCCTCCCATTAGGGTTATGATGCTGAGTATGTATAGAAGGCATTAGGGTAACAAAACCAGCACAAATCCAAGGCATTGATGGTTTTCAATCTTTGATTTTTATGAAATCTTTTTGGATCTTTTTCCATGGCCTTTTGTGTTCAATCAGCTCCAATCACACCAAAACTTCCCTAATTGGCATGTACACGAATCATTGAGAATAAATATGCATGGAAAGATTTGTTTTGGTCAAGTTTTGTATTTTCTATTTATTTAAATAATTTAGATGAATAAATATTAATATAAATTCAAATAAATAATAAAAAAAATGTGAAAATACTTTCCCTTGGGCTTAATGGTCGTGCATAGGCTTGGCATGAAGAAATTTGGAAGAAAATTGGGCCCATTTGCATTTTTAGGCCTTTTGCATCAATATTGACTTTCAAAAATTTCCAAAAATTTCCCAACTTCCACAAGGCATAACTTGGTCAATTTTTAACCTTTTCACATGTTCTTGGACATTTTGGAAAGGTCTTTGAGTCCTTTAACCAATGCCTTTGGTCCCATGTCATTTTGATTTACCAATCTCAAGTTATGGCCTTTGACTTAAAGTCACTTTTTGTTGACTTTTGAAAATGACCTATAATGTTGAAATTGATAACTTTTTGTGAGAGCATTTCTTGGACTTGGAACATGAAGATGAATTGTAGGAAATGTCTTTCTCTTCAAAATGAGCTTTGGATGGAATTTTTCTGATAATCCATGTGAAAGTTATGCCCTGGTCAATTTCTGTTGACTTTTTCAGCTGTCCAAATATAGCAACTTTTGCATCTTTGATGATTTCTGAGCCAAATTTTGAGAATCATGATCAAGCATTGATCAAATGATGTTTGTGGCTTCAAAATGATGTGTTGACCAAAAATTTGAACTTTTGACTGTCACATGACCATTTTGCCCCTACAGTTGACTGTAGTGCAATCTAGGGTTTTGACTGTGCAATTTTGAGCTGAATGCCTTGAAACTTGACATGAGGATATTTGACCATCTTTGTAGGCACATGAGACTTGACTGGGCCTTTGGAAAGTTCATTTGCTTGATCAGAACTCAAACCCTAGTTTTGACTGTGTAGGAGCCAGTTGAGCTGCACAACCCTTGGGGAATTTTGTGACCTTGACCTTGACAATTCTTGATGAATATGGGAGGGCAAATTTTGGGGTGCAACACTGATCTTGCACAAACTCGTGTGCAATTGCAAAACATGACCATGGGTTCCAACGAGAGCTTCAAAGGATACACCCAAAAGTGAAGAGATCTGGCTGGTAGGGTGCAACCCCCTTTAACTGACAGGGAGCTAATTGACATCTTCATGGGAACTTTGACAAGGCCTTTCTTCAAACACTTGATCGGAAGCTCTTCGGTCGGGTTCATCGAGCTGATACTGACTGGTGAAAGGGTCGAAGCTGGAATCAAAAATGGAAAGATCCAAGGAGTTTCACCCTCTGACGTTCAGAAAAATCCAGACAGTGGAAAGAAAGAGTCCAATGCTGTGTACAGCCAAAAGAGTCATCATGATCAACAGGTAGGGGCAATCCTGATCTCTAATCCTACATCTGTTCAACAAAGACATGGCAATATGCGTAGGGTAAGATATCAAGAAAGACAGTACACTAACATCAACATGCCTTTGTCTCAAGCATTACAACAATTTCTAAAGGTGAAACTGATCACACTAAAGGATCCTCCTCAAAATCCTAATACCTCCTCTTCTAAGTACAATCCGAGCGTAACATGTGCCTATCATTCTGACAGTCCCAGACATGACACCGACGACTGTTGGACTTTGAAGAACAAGATTCAAGACTTGATTGATGCCAAGGAGATCGAGTTTGACCCTCCGGAGACTCCAAACGTGATCACTGCTCCTATGCCAAATCATTGAAGGCTTTTGTTTTATTTGAATTTTCAAGTTGTAATTTCTTTTGTTATTCATACAATTACCTATTAATGTCAAACTTTGTTTCATTAATGCATTGCATATGTTTGTCTTGAATTATTTAATTTTCATTACATTTAAACTATGCTTTTTACTCACTTTATGACATTTAACTCTTGCTAAAAGTTACAAGCCTTTAGAGGGAGGATGACGAAAATAATGCCATAAGCTCATACAGTATGCTTTTGGACAGACCTTGTTGTCGATGTACAATCGTTCCTTCAAATCCTAAACACTGGAGTTATAAGGAAGATAATCCCTAGTCAACCCCTTCGAGCCAAAGAAGTAGAAGTTTTATGTATACAAATTGAAACCTTTAATCAAAACCCGGGGCATGGTAGTCTCTCAGTTAATTCAAACACGCGTTCAAATCGCAAACTCTCATCTCGTAATACAATGAATAATGTCAAGAAACATTCCTCTGAAATCAAAAGATGGTTCCCTATCACATAGGCAGTCATTATCTCTCAAAAAAGAAAAGCCCACTAATTCAAAACCTACAAAGGAGACTTTAGAAAAACGGGGGCATCCCGCTGACTGTAATCTCAAAACAAGAACAGTCAGGCAAAAATTAGGGATAACAAATCAAAAGAAAGAGGTCACTACAAATCCTCAACAACATGAACAAAAATGTTGCAAAAATGACTGCCTTCCAACAAACTTAACTTGTTTGAACCATCACCGAAACATCATTCCAGACTCAATTGGGGTTCAAACGCACAATTAACTGAGCTTAGGACTGAAGAACATCACAAAGAACGGGTGGGTACAAATACACTTTGAGCCTTTATCCTTTGTTTCTTAAACCGTGAACCAAGCCACGTTACAACCCTTCAAAAGTCCTAATTGAAGCATGGGTTAGTTCGAAAGCATACTGTTACAAAAGGTATCCTGACTCCTGTAAGGCTTTACTCAAAATCCAAAATTGAATTACAAACTTCTTTACTTGGTAAAAATGCATTTTTCAAAACTTCAAGACAATCATAAACTTTGCATTACTTGAATATCAAGGTTTGCATATGGCTATTTATTTGACAGCGGAGAAATTCACACAATGAATATCCGATGAACGAAAGCTCTCTCAGTGAACAAAATTAATTCAAGAAGGATGACACTTCCATTGACAAAACTCTTATCAACAAGGGGACATGACATGTCACTATCCAGCACACCTGGGGCAGTCCAGTTAAGATTCCAAGAAATCTCTCAAGAAGTACCGAATAACCAGGGACAAGTCTCCATCCCCGTCACTTGGGGGAATTGAACTTCAATCCCGACAAAGGGTTACGTACAGTCAAACATTTCCTGGCAGGGCCACAAAAACTTGCTTCTAGGGGCAGTGAAAAATCTCCCCAACAACCCTTCTCATAGGATGATTCCCCAGCCAGATTTCCAATCTGTGAAAACCTTCCCCCAACTGAGACAACCTCAAGAATCCTCGAAGATTTTCCCCAACGAAGTCATCACAGGGTTTATTTCCCCAATAAACGACAGGATTCCCCAGCTTGAGGTAGCCTTTCTGACTACTACAAATTAAAGGACCACAACTCCTCTTCCCCAGTAGACTACTCTACAATCCCCAACAAGTTATTGCGAAACCTGGACCCGACCAGATATCAGTTCAACTTCGACTCCCCAGTAGAGCAACGGACGACTAAGACTCCTAAACTCTTTTCCCAAGTAGGAATAAACATGCTCCCTACAGAGTTTTCAATATCCCCCAACGGATTTCTCCTCAAACAACAAAACAGGAATCCCCAATGGAAACATTCTAACTCTTCAACAGTAGTCCAGGATTTAACGGTTCCCCGGCATCTGTCAAGGATTTATTTTCCCAAACAAAAATACATTCTTTAACATTTCACATTTCATACCTCCTATTTACATACATGATAAAGTGCATACGACACAATATCATTTATTTTGAGATCATGACATCATGCATTTCATGCATCATGACATTGCATGCAACTAACTCTTTACCTTTTCAGGAAAGATCGATTGACAGATAAAAGTTATCACCTTTTGGAGTAGCAGTCATCAAGATTCCTTCATCACCTTTTGGAGTAGCAGTTGTCAAAGATTCCTTCATCATCCTGTTGAGGTAGTAGTCATCCAAGATTCCTTCATCACCCTGCTGAGGTTGTAGTCATCCAAGATTCCTTTGTCATCCTGTTGAGGTTATAGTCATCCAAGATTCCTTCATCATCTTGCTGAGGTTGTAGTCATCCAAGATTCCTTCATCATCCTGCTGAGGTTATAGTCATCCAAGATTCCTTCATCATCCTGCTGAGGTTGTAGTCATCCAAGATTCCTTCATCATCCTGCTAAGGTTGTAGTCATCCAAGATTCCTTCATCACCCTGCTGAGGTTGTAGTCATCCAAGATTCCTTCATCATCCTGCTGAGGTTGTAGTCATCCAAGATTCCTTCATCATCCTGCTGAGGTTGTAGTCATCCAAGATTCCTTCATCACCCTGCTGAGGTTATAGTCATCCAAGATTCCTTCATCACCCTGCTGAGGTTGTAGTCATCCAAGATTCCTTCATCATCCTGCTGAGGTTGTAGTCATCCAAGATTCCTTCATCATCCTGTTGAGGTTGTATTCATCCAAGATTCCTTCATCATCCTGCTGAGGTTGTAGTCATCCAAGATTCCTTCATCACCCTGTTGAGGTTGTAGTCATCCAAGATTCCTTCATCATCCTGTTGAGGTTGTAGTCATCCAAGATTCCTTCATCATCCTGTTGAGGCTGTAGTTATCCAAGATTCCTTTATCATCCTGCTGAGGTTGTAGTCATCCAAGATTCCTTCATCATTCTTTTGAGGTTGTAGTCATCCAAGATTCCTTCATCATCCTGCTGAGGTTGTAGTCATCCAATATTCCTTCATCATCCTACTGAGGTTGTAGTCATCCAAGATTCCTTCATCATCCTGCTGAGGTTGTAGTCATCCAAGATTCCTTCATCATCCTGCTAAGGTTGTAGTCATCCAAGATTCCTTCATCATTCTGCTGAGGTTGTAGTCATCCAAGATTCCTTCATCATTCTTTTGAGGTTGTAGTCATCCAAGATTCCTTCATCATCATCTGCTGAGGTAGTAATCATCCAAGATTCCTTCATCATCCTGCTGAGGTTGTAGTCATCCAAGATTCCTTCATCATCATCTGCTGAGGTAGTAATCATCCAAGATTCCTTCATCATCCTGATGAGGTTGTAGTCATCCAAGATTCCTTCATCATCCTGCTGAGGTTGTAGTCGTCCAAGATTCCTTCGTCATCCTGTTGAGGTAGTAATCGTCCAAGATTTCTTCGTCATCCTGCTGAGGTAGTAATCGTCCAAGATTCCTTCATTATCCTGAATCCAGATACAATCATCTTCGGATGGCATCTTCAAGTCCATCTCCAATAAGTTTCTATCACCTCTCTAAATTGCATCTTTAAGCCCATTCCCTCTCCCATCACATCACCGAGTGAAAATTTCTGGGCACTCTAGTGTCCAATCATCTTCCACCTTCGAGTCATAAATGGCAGATTCGCCAATCTAACTCTTCAGGTGTAAGAAGATTGAACAGGGGCAGCTGTTGTACCCCAAAATTTTCCCTCTTAATTCTCAAGGCTTTTCTCATAAAGATTCTCAGGATTTAAGCTTGCACAAGTGCATTGAGATTTTCCAGTACCAAAATTAAAAGGAAACTGTCAAAAAGGGAGAAAATAGGCCTCCTTCGACTCAGCCCTTCAATTGGACATATGTGTTGCCTGCATACTTGCAATTGAAGGCCATGACATGTTGGCCACACATGCCCCCTGCAAGGAAACCCCTTTCGACTCACCAAGCGTGCTACCTGCAAGCCTACTTCGATTTGGACAAGCGTGCTTCCTGCAAGCCTACTTCGATTTGGACAAGTTTACTGCCTACAAGTCTGCTTCGACTGGACAAGTTTACTGCCTACAAGTCTGCTTCGACTGGACAAGTTTGCTGCCTACAAGTCTGCTTCGACTGGACAAGTTTGCTGCTTGCATGCTTGCTTTGTTTGGACAAGTTTCGATGGGACAAAGTAACCATCTCTATTCTTCCTTCGAACATGAGCTTTCGATTTGGCAATATGTTTTCTTCGATACAAGCTTCGACTGGGCATTAGCTTGTTTCGACCACAAGCTTCGACTAAGGCAAAGGCTTCCTTCGAACAGGTGTTCTTCGATCTCACTCTTGCATTCGACTCAAGACCAAATCTCGTTTGCCAGGCTATGTTGCTTCCAAATCTTTACATAATCAAAGGTTTATACAAGGGTTTTAAACTTTGTCTTTTAGATACTACTATTCTTGGTTAAAGGCTACATACTCTTTCTTTTCATAGAGAGTACTTTTATCACAAAAGTAGCTTTCAACCTGAATTTGGTCTGAGCACAAGCAACACCAAAGAGCATAAGTCACATCTTCTGCACCCCAACTGCCAACAGGCCCCCCACTTGTACCTTTCACGTTACCTATTATTTTATTATTTTGCAAGGCTGGCTATTGAAAACATGTCCATTCTTTTTCTCTATAAATAGAGGAATTTTTGCAAAGCTAACGAGAGGATCTTTGGACCAGAGGAACGAATCCCCCAAATTTTCTCAAACACAATAAAACTCTCAAAGTTCATCAACACTTGAGAAATCACAAAAAACCCATAATCATATTCACCTCTTTCGATTCTGAAGAACACCCCACACATAAAAGTTTGTTCAAACTCAAAGACAACCTTCTGTGACAACTCTTCGAACCAAAAGCAAACCCCCTGTGACTACTCTTCGAATTCCAGAAACATCCAGGTAGCAGTTCAAGTTCGAATCCCACATCCATTCAAGGTCTGAAGCAAGGTAAGTTATTCTTATCTTTGAACTTTTCGTTTCATGGCATAGTAATTTTCCCTTTCATTTGAAACATGTACATACCACTGTTCCTTTTGATTCCACACTTTTAACATATTTTTCAGAGCTAACCCTTTCGTTTTGGCTTTCTATTTATCTGAACTTGCTTTAACTATTAAACTGTTTACAAGACAAATACTAGCATGGCCTCAGGCCATGTTGCCATTTAATGCTTTACATGAAAGAAACAGGAAACATGAAATAGGAAACAAAGCTTCTGGCTTCTACCCTCTTTCTCCAGGTCAAATAAAAGAGACAACTAGGAGGCAAACCATGTTAACTTCCAGGCTCAGTCGAAAGGCATTCCCTCATTGCTTTCAACCTCCAGTCGAAGAAGGAAACAAGGCAACAAGGAAGAACTAGAAGGCTTCGCCATACACTGGTGCCAGCCCTCAGTCGAAAGGAATTCCCTCACTACTTTCAACCTCCAGTCGAAGAAGGCAACAAGGCAGAACCAGAAGGCTTCGCCATACACTGACTTCCAGCCCAATCGAAGGACAGGACCTCACTGGTGCTAGCCCCAGTCGAAGGAGGCCAACAGAATGCAAGTCAAAGGATGCTACTGCCTGGGTCGAAGAGCTCTTTTTTCCTTTCTTTTATTTTGTTTTCTTTGCCTTTACATTTTCTTGCCTTCCAATATGGTTGTAATAGTGTAGGATTTATTTTTTGCACTTTTTTACTTTTGTACAAATGCTAGTAACTAGGATGTATGGTAAGATAAAACCAACAAGTAGGAAACCCCTAATCAAAGACAAAATGCATGCAAATTAAACACACCATTCACACATGCACCATTAGGGTAATTTCACTTGTCGCCTCGGAAATATAGTCATGTCCCTCGAACATGGGCGTTTTAGCAAAAGACCCTCGATAAAAGATCGTAGTCCCTCGATGACCCTCGATGTTGCCTTCGGTAAACGATCTAGTCCCTAAAACGACATTGCTAAAACGTCCCATATGTTGCCTTCTATGACTATACAAATGTCCCAACGCTCGTCCCTTCACATCCAAAGATGGGGGTTCTTACCAAATCAATGGTAAGATAGCCACATCTAAAGGAGGAGGAAAAGCACAATTAAGACCTTTCGAGTAGGTAGATTCGCTCTTAGTTACTCGTTTGCTCACAACAAAAACATTTTTATACACCCACACTCTCATCTTTGAACTATTTTTGAAACAAACACTTTGTAGGCGTTCTTATAAAAACGAGAACCATTACAAAGTTCCATTTTCAAAATACTTTCAAAAACACATCTCACAAACACACTTTTGAACTATTTTCGAAACAAACACTTTGTAGGCATTCTTATAGAAACGAGAACCATTACGAAGTTCCATTTTCAAAAATACTTTCAAAACACACACCACAAGCGCACATTCAAACAAAATCAAGTGATCTAGCAAGTAACTAAGAGCCCATGGAAAACCATGGATGAAAAGGGTGCTAATACCTTCCCTTTTCATAATCTACCCCCCGAACCCAAAAAACATTTCTAAAGGTCTTTCCTGTGCTTTTTCACCTTTCCTTATTGGATAAAAGAAAAGCCGGTGGCGACTCTTGCTAAACCGCAACATTTGCGAACACAAACGCGAAAAACATCAAGTCAGTTCTCCCACCGTATCGCAGAACTGGCGACTCTGTTGGGGAAGATTCTAAAAGTGGGGTTACCTTAGGGTTAGATCACCTTTACTTGCTTACATTGTTTGATTTGTTTGCTTTACATTTTTGTTCCTTGTTTGGGTTTGTTTTAAATCCTACACCCGGATTTGGGGGTACCTTTTAGGTAAGTAGCAATAAACTGTGAGGGAACTGTGCGGCGTATACCGACATGGTTGAAGCAGTAGCTACGTTGATGTGGCACTTTGGTTGGTACCGGTAACCCTTGAGTCTAATCAAGGAGATTACAGGGCCGCCGCGTGGTGTCGTGAAGCATCAACTGACCTTAGAACCTTACTTGACCAACTTGGCCATTAGGATGTTGTGAGATGACCGGTTTCGGTGTAGAGCTGAAAATTGGTTGATACTCAATGCTACACTCATTGAGACTTGACCCCTTAGTTTTGTTCGGTTATGAGTTAATTGCTTATTGAACGAAGCTTGTGGGAAAGGTCAGTGATATTGAGATCCCTTAGAACCCGGTTACTATTAACTAGGACAGGTTGAGCCAACTAAACTTCAAGAGGGTACTTACCTACAAACTCCATGCAAGCCTAAAACATAAGGACTTGTCTTCTTTGTGTGAATATAATTATTTGTATATAAACTTGCTTACCTCGCATATCTTTACATAACATCATAACATCATACCATAGCATTTTCAATAACCATTTCAAGGATCTCGAGGGTCTTTGATGTAGGGTCATGTTGAACCAGACGTCTACCAAAGGGCAAGAGGATTTATTTTCCTCTAAACAAACACCGTCAAAAATCAAGTACAAACAACTTGAGTCAAGGGCTATGAACCACTTGACATGGTGAGCTTGATTCTCGTGGAAGGACATCCACCAATACAAGGTTCTCCAATCAAAGTTGTTGATCAAAGTTCAACTTCTAACTTTTTCTTATGTTTATCCCGCGAGATCCTTGAAAACATGCATCCACATATCATGCATCATATCATGACAAGTTTCTACAATACAGGTCTCCTTATCTTCCTGCTGTTTATTTCAGTAAGATGGATATGGAACAAACAGTGAAAGATCTCCAAGCTCAAAACGCTCAATTCCAACAAATGTTCCTGGCTATGGATAAGGGGAAAGAGGACCTGGAAAATCTCCTTCTCAAAGACAAGAGGAAGAAGTCCAAGAAGTCAATAGGTGTCCTGAACTTGAGAAGAAGACCTGGAGGACCAGTCAAGAGAGCTCTAGATATTTCAACTCCATCCAACCTGGGGGATAGTCATGAAGAAGACAACAGTCCAGAGATTGATGAAGTCGAAGCTGACTACTCTGAGGAACAATATCCTCCCACTGATGACAAGTACAAATAGTTGGAGGATCGCCTCAGTGCTATGGAGATTCAACAGACACCTGGCTTAGATTTAGGAGACATGGGTTTGGTTTCTGGAGTGGTCATCCCGCCAAAGTTCAAAATCCCTACCTTTGCCCTGTACGATGGAGTCTCTTGCCCTAAGATGCATTTAAAGTCTTATGTCCGCAAGATTCAACCATACACAACTGATCCAAAGCTTTGGATCCATTTCTTCCAAGAGAGCCTGGTAGGGACTCAACTCGAGTGGTTCTATCAATTGGAGAGTTCTCGCATCCACACCTAGGAGGATTTAGCTGCTGCTTTTTACAAACAGTATCAGTACAATGCTGATCTTGCACCAACTCGTGTGCAATTACAAAATATGACCATGGGTTCCAACGAGAGCTTCAAAGGATACGCCAAAAAGTGGAGAGATATAGCTGGTAGGTTGCAACCCCCTTTAACTGACAGGGAGCTGATTGACATGTTCATGGGAACTTTGACAGGGCCTTTCTTCAAAGACTTGATCGGAAGCTCCTCGGTCGGGTTCACCGAGCTGATACTGACTGGTGAAAGGGTCGAAGCTGACATCAAAAGTGGAAAGATCCAAGGAGTTACACCCTCTGACATTCAGAAAAATCCAGACAGTGGAAAGAAAGAGTCCAATGTTGTGTACAGCCGAAAGAGTCGTCATGATCAACAGGTAGGGGAAATCCTGGTCTCTAATCCTACATTTGTTCAACAAAGACAGGGCAATAGGTGTAGGGTAAGATATCAAGAAAGACAGAACACTAACATCAACATGCCTTTGTCTCAAGCATTACAACAATTGCTAAAGGTGAAACTGATCACACTAAAGGATCCTCCTCAAAATCATGATACCTCCTCTTCTAAGTACAATCTGAGCGTAAGATGTACCTATCATTCTGACAGTCCCGGACATGACACCGACGGCTGTTGGACTTTGAAGAACAAGATTCAAGACTTGATTGATGCCAAGGAGATCGAGTTTGACCCTCCAGAGACTCCAAACGTGATCACTGCTCCTATGCCAAATCATTGAAGGCTTTTGTTTCATTTGAATTTTCAAGTTGTAAGTTCTTTTGTTATTCAGATAATTACCTATTAATGTCAAACTTTGTTTCATTTATGCATTGCATATGTTTGTCTTGAATTATTTCATTTTCATTACATTTAAACTATGCTTTATACTCACTTTATGACATTCAATTCTTGCTAAAAGTTACAAGCCTTTAGAGGGAGGATGACGAAAATAATGCCATAATCTCATACAGTATGCTTTTGGACAGACCTTGCTGACGATGTACAGGCGTTCCTTCAAATCCTAAACACTGGAGTTATAAGGAAGATAATCCCTAGTCAACCCCTTCGAGCCAAAGAAGTAGAAGTTTTCTGTATACAAATTGAAACCTTTAATCAAAACCCGGGACAGGGTAGTCTCTCAGTTAATTCAAACACGCGTTTAAATCGCAAACTCTCATCTCGTAATACAACGAATGATGTCAAGAAGCATTCCTCTGAAATCAAAAGATGGTTCCCTATCACATAGGCAGTCATTATCTCTCAAAAAATAAAATCCCACTAAGTCAAAACCTATAAAGGAGACTTTAGAAAAACGGGGGCATCCCGCTGACTGTAATCTTAAAACAAGAACAGTCAGGCAAAAATTATGGATAACAAATAAAAAGAAAGAGGTCACTACAAATCCTCAACAACATGAAAAAAAATGTTGCAAAAATCACTGCCTTCCAACAAACTTAACTTGTTTGAACCATCACCAAAACGTCATTCCATACTCAATTGGGGTTCAAACGCACAATTAACTGAGCTTAGGACTGAAGAACATCACGAAGAACGGGTGGGTACAAATACGTTTTGAGCCTTTATCCTTTGTTTCTTAAACCGTGAACCAAGCCACGTTACAACCCTTCAAAAGTCCTAATTGAAGCATGGGTTAGTTCGAAAGCATACTGTTACAAAAGGTATCCTGACTCATGTAAGGCTTTACTCAAAATCCAAAGTTGAATTAGAAACTTCTTTACTTGTTGAAAATGCATTTTTCAAAACTTCAAGACAAGCATAAACTTTGCATTACTTATCACTGTTTGCATATGGCTATTTATTTGACAGCGGAGAAATTCACACAACGAATATCCGATGAATGAAAGCTCTCTCAGTGAACAAAATCAATTCAAGAAGGATGACACATCCATTGACAAAACTCCTATCAACAGGGGGACATGATGTGTCACTATCCAGCACACCTGGGGAAGTCCAGTTAAGATTCCAAGAAATCTCTCAAGAAGTACAGAATAACCAGGGACAAGTCTCCATCCCTGTCACTTGGGGGCATTGAACGTTAATCCCGACAAAGGGTTACGTACAATCAAACATTTCCTGGCAGGGCCACAAAAACTAGCTTCTAGGGGCAGTGAAAAATCTCCCCAACAACCCTTCTCATAGGATGATTCCCCAGCCAGATTTTCAATCTCTGAAAACCTTCCCCCAGCTGGGACAACCTCAAGAATCCTCGAAGACTTTCCCCAACAAAGTCATCACAGGGTTTATTTCTCCAACAAACGACAGGATTCCCCAGCTTGAGGTAGCCTTTCCGACTACTACAAATCAAAGGACCACAACTCCTCTTCCCCAGTAGACTACTCTACAATCCCCAACAAGTTACTGCAAAACCTCGACCCGATCAAATATCAGTTCAACTTCGACTCCCCAGTAGAGCAACGGACGACTAAGACTCCTAAACTCTTTTCCCAAGCAGGAATAAACATGCTCCCCACAGATTTTTCAATATCCCCCAACGGATTTCTCCTCAAACAACAAAATAGGAATCCCCAATGGAAACATTCTAACTCTTCAACAACAGTCCAGGATTTAACGGTTCCCCGGCATCTGTCAAGGATTTATTTTCCCAGACAAAAATACATTCTTTAACATTTCACATTTCATACCTCCTATTTACATACATGATAAAGTGCATACGACACAATCTCATTTATTTTGAGAACATCATGACATCATGCATTTCATGCATCATGACATTGCATGCAACTAACTCTTTACCTTTTTAGGAAAGATCGATCGACAGATAAAAGTTATCACCTTTTAGAGTAGCAGTCATCAAGATTCCTTCATCACTTTTGGAGTAGCAGTCGTCAAAGATTCCTTCATCATCCTGTTGAGGTAGTAGTCATCCAAGATTCCTACATCACCCTACTGAGGTTGTAGTCATCCAAGATTCCTTCATTATCTTGCTGAGGTTGTAGTCATCCAAGATTCCTTCATCATCCTGCTGAGGTTGTAGTCATCCAAGATTCCTTCATCATCCTGCTGAGGTTGTAGTCATCCAAGAGTCCTTCATCATCCTGCTGAGGTTGTAGTCATCCAAGATTTCTTCATCATCCTGCTGGGGTTGTAGTCATCCAAGATTCCTTCATCACCCTGCTGAGGTTGTAGTCATCCAAGATTCCTTCATCATCCTGCTAAGGTTGTAGTCATCTAAGATTCCTTCATCATCCTTCTAAGGTTATAGTCATCCAAGATTCCTTAATCACCCTGCTGAGGTTGCAGTCATCCAAGATTCCTTCATCACCCTGATGAGGTTGTAGTCATCCAAGATTCCTTCATCATCCTGCTGAGGTTGTAGTCATCCAAGATTCCTTCATCATCCTGTTGAGGTTGTAGTCATCAAGGATTCCTTCATCCCCCTTCATCTCTAGACCATCAGATGCCAACAAATGAAGATCCAACACCCCAGGCACGCTTGTGCATGATGAACCTTCAAGGGACCAGCCACATGGGATCAGGTGCAACAACTGTGGGCTTGTTGAACATGTGGGCCTTACAAATTCCAGATCCCCCCCCCTCTTTCAGCTTCACCTACCAGGTCCATTCATTTTCTTTTCTCAATTTTATTTTTGTTTATTTAATTGATTTATTTTCAAATCATCTTTTTTAATCTTAAAATCAGAAAATATAAAAACTTAGATCTAGGTTTTATTTTATTCAATTTTAATATTCCTAAATTAATTTAATTAATTATTTTGGTTCCTTTTCATAAATTAAAAACAATTAGAATTAGGTTAAAATTTTGATGTTTTCTTAAATAATAAAAATACCAAAAATATTAGGTTTAGTTTAGAATTAATTTTTTAATTCATAATGTTCTTCTATTTAATTGATTAATTAGTCTAATTTTAATTTAACCATTTTATTAAATCATAACAAACAAAAAGATCATTTTTTTACCTTAGGATTTTTAGGCGTATTTTCAATTCGCACGCGTTCTTACCTGTCGCATTTTTATTTTCATATTTTTGTAACTGCTTACTGGGATGTAATAGAATTAATTAGGACTCTTTATTTTCTCTGCTTTATTTATTTTCCCTATGTTTTTGGACTTGTAATAATTCACCTCCCCGAAGCCTTGTAATAGTTTAGGATTTAAATTTCTGCACTTTTAATTACTGCAAATTATTGACTGTTTAGATGTATGCTAATTAGGATTGTATGGAAAGAATAAAACAAAACGCTAGCAAACCTAAATGCAAAGATGAATAACTGAATATAACACAATTGCACATGCGCACCTCTAGGGTACCCCACTTTGGTTGCCTTCGTAAAAACAGTCACAACTCTCGAAACGTGAGAGATTTTAGTGGCTACCGTCTGATTTAAAGATCACAAGTCCCTCGATGACCCTCTCGATGTTGCCCCGGTAAAAATGATCTTAAAACCCTAGGGTAGTTACTAAAGTTTATTGCCCAGTTGCCTTTACGACTGTATAAACCTCCCTTTGAATGTCCCTAAAATATCCAACGACTAGGGATACCTACTCACTAATAGTAGGATAGCACTGTCTAAAGGAAAAGAGGAAAAGAACAACCCTTTCAAGTAAAAGTAGATAGTTCCTAGATTTTATGCTCAAACAATTTTTACACTTACACAAAACCTCTTTCAAAATCATTTTCAAACACTTTGTATATGTTCTCTACTATTCCGAGAAACATTACAAAGTTCTCCGCACTAAGGCGCTTTCAAAAATAATTTTTAAAACACACAAAGCACAAGGTATTTCAAAATGTGCTAAGCATCTAAGAGTCCGTAGAAAACTACAGATGGAAAGGGTGCTAACACCTTCCCTTTCTATAATCTACCCCCTTACTCAGAAAACTCTCGAAATGCATTTTTCTATTCTTTTCACCATTTCCTTTGTTGGATAAAAGAAAAGTCAGTGGCGACTCTTGTTTACCGCAACATTTACAAATACAAACACAAAACCAGTATAACAGTCGGTTCTACGACCGTATTACATAACTGACGACTCTGCTGGGGAATAACTAAAAAAAGTGGGGTTACCTTAGAGTTTATTCGTTAAATGCTTTACATTGTGTGTTTTGTATGCTTTACTTTTAAGGGATTGTTTGGGTTGTTACTAAAAGATCCTACACCCGAATCTCAGCACCTTTTAGGTAAGTAGCAATAGATCGTGGGGACTGTGCATGGTATACTGACATGGTTGAAGCGATAGCTACATTAGTGTGACACATTTGTTGGTACCAGTAGCCCTTGAGTTTAGTCAAGGAGAATACGGGGCCGCTGTGTGGTGTCATGAAGCACTAACTGACCTTAGAACCATTAATTAAACAACTTGGCCACTAGGAAGTAGTGAGATAGCCGACTTTGGTGCAGTCCAAAGTTGGTTGATTCTCGATACTACGCTCATTGAGATTGGACTTTCGGGATATTTTGGTCGCCAATAAAGAGGCTTGCGCTGAAACAGTGCTCGATGAAGAAAGATCAGTGATATTGAGATTCCCTAGAACCCGGTTACTTTCTAGGACAGGTTGAACCAACTATACTTCAAGAGGTTACTTACCTATGGAACTCATGCAAGCCTAAAACTCAAGGACTTGTTTGTGTGCTTGTATATATTTCTTTGTACATAACATCATGATGTCATAACATGGCATGTCGCACTAACCATTTCAAGGATTTTTAGTACTTATCTTTGTGTTGTTTTGTAGGACATGGCTTCCACTTGCAGAAATACTATCCAAGTCAACCTCGTAAGGGTGCTTCTGAAACTCAAAGAGTTGGCATCAGAGGTTTCTGAGAATTCTCCATTCACCAAGAGACATGGTCGACTCCTCAATTTAGTCACCTCAAGCCTTGATGAAGGCATGGTGAAAGTTCTCTTTCAATTCTTTGACCCTTTACACAATTTCTTTACATTTCCCGATTACAAGTTAGTTCCTACCATGGAAGAGTTTTCTCAGTTATTGGGAGTGCCTATTCTCAATCAATTACCCTTCAACGGTATGGAAAGAGACCCAAAACCTGAGGAGATTGCTCGAGCTTTGTATTTACAACGGTCCAACGTTGTGGCAAATTGGGAAACAAGAAGCGGTGTCAAAGGGTTTCTAGCCAAGTTTTTGTTTGAGAAGGCTCACTATTTTTGGGATACTCTGGATTTACAAGCCTTTGAAGAAGTGTTGGCCCCCCTCATCTATGGGATGGTATTATTTCCTAATCCGGACCAACTCATAGATGTGGATGCGGTCTAAGTTTTTCTGTCTCGTAACCCGGTGCCTACTTTACTTGGAGAAATTTTGCACTCTTTTCACACTCGCACCATAAAGATAAGAGGTACCCTTATGTGTTGCACTCCTCTGTTGGCTAGATGTTTTATTTGGCACCTACCTCGACCTCCTTTGAATAATGAGTAAGGTATGAGATGGTCTAATAGGTTGATGTCCCTCACGCATTCGGATATTCACTGGTGCCCTCGATCTTTGGAAGACGTTACCATCATTGATCGCTGTGGGGAATTCCCTAATGTCCTTCTCCTAGGCATTAGGGGAGGAATCACTTATGACCCTTGTTTGGAATTGATAAAGTTTGGGTACTCTAGGAGGGATGGTCCTCATGATGCACTTGTACAAGGAATTGCATTCGACTATGAGAATGATGTCCAAAGGTACCGTCAGAGGTTCATACGAGCTTAGGGCATGGTGAACAAAGTGGATAGCAAGACATTGGGGCATAAGAACTCCATTCCTTTGAAGCCTTATCTTAAGTGGGTACGAGAACATGCTCAAAATCTCATGATGCCTTATGAGGCCATTCTACCTATCATCATGGAGCCTATTGCCGAGAGAGATGTTCCTTATACTATTCTCCATCCTGACATGCCGAATACTCTCAAGGAGATGCCAAGATCTTGGATTCAACTCAAAGAGGAACGAGACACCTTTGAAACACAGTTCTACAAAAGCGAGAAGAAGGTTTTGGAGCTCACAAGATAACTTCATGAAGAGCAGAGTTTTAATGCTTACATTACACCGAAGAGGATGCGTCCATGGGAAGCTTGAGTCCTTTTTTTAGGAGTTTTATTTTATATTATCTTTGTTTCTTTCATTGTAAGCCCAAGAGGCGTCGTTGTAACCATTTAAACTTATGAATGCAATTAATGTTTTTCCTCTCTTTGTCTAAGCAAATTTAAATCTTAAAAGTCCTTGAAAACATTGCATAAGCATATCATGCATATCATTACATAAGAAGGTGTTCCAAAACAGGTTTCTTATCTTTTCGTTGTTTATTTCAGCAAAAAGAAATTCCTCTCGAACAGAATATCAAGGACATTCAAGCCCAAAATGCTTAATTCCAGCCGATGTTCCTAACTCTGGCTAAGGGACAAGAAGACCTGAAGGCTTTGATTCTCAAAGACAGGAAGAAGAAGACAAAGAAACCAGTGGGTGTCTTGAATATGGGAAGGAGATTCAGAGGACCTGCAAAGCGAACTCTAGAATTCACAACTTCGTCAAATGACAAAGACAATCAAGAAGAGAAAACAAAAGAAGAAGACCACAACCTGGGGTCTGATGAAGAAGAGGCCAACTACACTGAAGAGCAGTATCCTCCTACTGATGATAAATACAAGCAGCTAGAGGATCGTCTAATACCATGGAAATTCAGAGAGTACTTGGTATGGATTTTGAAGAATTAGTGTTGGTCTCCGGAGTGGTCATTTAACAGAAGTTCAAGGTTCTCGTGTTTGCTAAGTACGACGAGATTTCATGTCCTAAGCTGCATCTGAGATCTTATGTCAGGAAGATCCAACGTCACACTGCTGATAGGAATTTGTGGGTGAATTTATTCCAGGAAAGTTTATCAGGGACTCAATTGGAATGGTTCTATCAATTGGAGGGAACCAACATCCGCAACTGGGAGGATCTGGTTGCTGCTTTCTACAGGCAGTAACAATACAATGCTGACCTTGCTCCAACCCGTACACAACTCCAAAGTATGTCTATGGGTTCCAGCGAGGGTTTCAAAGATTATGCCCAGAAGTGGAGAGATCTTGCGGGAAGAGTCCAGCCTCCTATTTATGATAGAGAGCTGGTAGATATGTTCTTAGGTACTTTGTCTGGTCCATTTTTCAACCATTTGATTGGAAGCTCTTCGGCTGGGTTTACTGAGCTGATATTGACTGGTGAGTGAGTAGAAGCCAGTATCAAGAGCGGTAAGATTCAGAGATATGCATCTTCAAGTACAATGAAAAAACCATTCTCTGGGAAGAAGGAAGTAAGTGTTGCCTATGGTCAGAGGAATCAAAGCAAAACTGAACGCCATCCAATGGTAGGAGCTGTGATGATCTCCAACCCTGCATCAATTCAACAACAAAATGATTAGCACATACATGATGCGCCCAAAAGACAGTTCACTCGGATTAACATGTCCTTATCTCAGGTTTTGCCACACCTGTTAAAGTCTAATCTGGTTACTCTAAGGGAGGCTCCTAAAAATCCAAATACTACTTCTCCCTAATATAATCCAAATGCTTGATGTCCCTACTATTCCGACAGTTCGGGGCATGATACAAACGATTGTTGGGCTCTGAAAAACAAAGTGCAAGATCTCGCTGAGGAAAAGGAGATTGAATTTGACCCTCCAGAAACCCCCAATGTGATAACGGCACCAATGCCCAAGCATGGACAAGGTGTTAATGTTGTTGATAATGACCTATTTGTTTCTTCTGTGGATGAACTAGTTACTCCTCTCCAGATTGTTAATAAAAATCTTTTGCGAGCCGGTTTATTTTCGGGTTGCGGTGAAGGTTGCCACCTGTGTGCGTCTCTACCCAAGGGTTGCTTATTGTTAAAGATAGGTGTCCAACGCCTGATGAACAAAAAAGAAATTCTTTTTGAGAAGACTCCCTCTACAAGAAGTCTGTGTGAAGATATATCAATAATTACCATTTCCGACAATCCTAACAAGGTCTCCTCCAAAAGAACCGTTAGGATTACATCCACTCAAAAGGTTGATCCTTTAATTATCACTTTTCCTGGGCCGATACCACATTCCTCCGATAAGGTTGTTCCTTGGAATTATGGGGATGGCGTTTACTACCATGGCGTCAAGCAAGATTTACTGGCTATTAATAATTAAGATACCAAAGATATTGATCCTAACATCGACAACATTGTTGGGACCAGTAAAATTACCAGAAGCGGAACGATTTTCTCTCCCGAAATCTCTCTGAAGACTGTTGCCACTCCTTTGATTATTTTTGTTTCCACTCCTGCTTCTACTCCTGTTATTACTCATGTTGCTACTCCTACTATCATTCCTGCTACTGAGTCAGCTAAGACTCAAGGCAAATAAGTACCGGTTGAGCCTGCCTGGACTGAGGCACCTAAAAAACCATTCCTGAAGCCTCTGAAAAAGAAATGGAGGAGATACCGAAAATCATACAGAAAAGTTACTACAATGTTGTGGAACAATTGGGGTAGACCCCTTCAAAAATTTCAATGTTAGCCTTACTATTATGCTCTGAAGCCCATGCTAAGGCTTTGGTAAAGTTCCTGAAGTCTGCTCATGTGACTCAAGAGACTTCCACCGACTAATTTAAGAACTGTGTTGCTAGTTTGACAGCTGACAAAAGACTTGGTTTCTCTAACACCGATTTAACGTCCAAAGGAAGAAAGCATAATGATTCCCTGTGTGATACGGTGGGAGAACTGACTTGAGGTTTTGCGTTTGTTTTCGCAAATGTTTCGGTTGAGCAAGAGTCGCCACCGACTTTTTATTTTATCCTAAGGAAAGGTTAAAAAGCACAGCAAAAACCTTTGAGATGTTTTCTTGGGTTCGGGGGGTAGATTATAGAAAGGGAAGGTATTAGCACCCTTTCTATCCATGGTTATCCATGGGCTCTTAGTTACTTGCTTAGATCACTTGCCTTTGATTTTCAATTGTTTGAAATGGTGCTTTGTGTGTGTGGGTTTGAAAAATGTTTTGAAAAATACGCCTTGTCTAGGCAACCGTTGTAATGACTCGTGTTTGAGTGTTTTACAAAGGTGTGTATCTTTTCGAAAAGATGTTTCAAATGTTTTTGGAAGTTTGTTTTTGAAAGTGTTTGTGGAGTGTGGTTTGAAAAGTAGGAAAGCGTTTTTTGCAAGTTTGATCAAGTAACTAAGAGTTGTCTACCCCTAAATTTACTCAAAGGTTTTTCTCATGTTTTAACCCTTTTAATAATTTTGTTCCACCATTGTATTTGGTGGACAATCTTGAATTAGGATGTTTAACGGGACAGGCGCGGGTCATCGTATGGACCATGAATGCAATGGTGCCAAGTGTCTTTGGCAACTTTTCCTTTAAGGGACTTGATCATTTTTAGGCAACTTTCGAAAGCGTCATCGAGGGACTATGATCATTTGATATTGTTTTGTTTTGCCAAAAACACTCAACATGCAACATGGCCCATTATTGAAGGCAACAAGTGGAGTAACCCTAGGGGTGCAAGTGTGATTGGTGTTGTCCATTTTCATGCTTTTTTGTCTTTGAATTAGGTCAAGCTATTTGTTATTTGATTTTTGCATACAAACCCTAAGTCTATCATGGCATATTTAGAAAGCTTTAAAATGCAGAATTAAAAGTCCTAAATTATTACACAACAATCATGGGGATGGGGGGTACAAATGTCCAAATGGGGATGAGACTTAATAGGAGAATAGTATCCAAATATTTACAACCAAATCGAATCAATCGCAAATGTAAAATGTATCAAATGTACAAGAATAAACAAATGTGTATGTGTATGATTTATTTACAAGTGAAATAAAAATAATAAAAAAGTTAATTTTTGGATTTTTCATGTTTAGGGCAAAAACCCTAATTTTGCAAATAAATAGTATTAATTATTTATAATATACAATATTTATTAATTATGTACAAAAAATAAATAAAAAGGAAGTATATTGTAAAAAAAAAAGTATTTTTGAGGTTAAATATTAATAAAAATAAAAAATGTATTATTTTGTATTTTTATCCTAAATATTCTAATAAATATATAAGTATTTATATTATGTATTAAATATATTAAATATATACAAAAATAAAATATTTATTATTTACAAAAAAAAGTATATATTTTTTAGGAAAATGTTTTCAGAAAATGCAAATAAAAATAATAACTAAAAGTATATATTTTCACATTATTTCTAAGGTTTTAAATAAAAGCATTATATTTATTTATATGTACAAATGTAAACAAAACAAATAAATCCAAAATAAATGCAAAAATGTATGGAAAAATATTTTTAATATTTTTTATGTTTTGTCAAAAAATAACAAGTCAGAATAAAAAAGAAAAAGTAAAAAATGATTAAAAAATCACACAATGGGCCAAGGGGGTGTATGTGTGAAATGAAGGTGCAAACAGAAAAAAAGCCAGGCCCAGCCCAAGGAGGCTTCTTCAACCTCCAACCGTTGTTTGAACACAGAAAAACGCGCGCCCTTGCTCAACCTGCTAACTTCTGATTCCTTGATCTTTTGACAAATCTTAAAACATGAAACTTGTAGAGCTTGAAGCCACGATTTCAAATATATAAAAAAGTTGATCTTACTCTCAGAAATGAGAGAGAATTTCTTCTCCCTCAATTCCTGGCCTAGCTTTTTTCCAATGTTCAGGTTCAAAATACTCTTAGCACACACAATATAAATGAAAAGTAACTATATGGATGGCTTCAGGGCTATGATTAGAACATGCTTTCTTCACAAACTTAAGCCTAATTATGCCTGGATAGAGAGATAGAAGTTCAAAGTTTTACCTGTTCAGCTTGAGTCGTGTACAGCAATGGAGGCACTTTCAATGCAGTGTGAGGACTTGTACAGCTTGCTTGAGGTCCAAGGATGCTCTTCCAACCTCTGGCTTGCTTTGAAACTAGCTGAATCGAGCTATGGAAGTTCACCTGCAAAGTTGAAAACTGAAAATGGAAAATGATGTTAGGGATGTTACAGTTTGTGTTCAATGCTTGGGATAGCTTCAGTGGGTGGTATGGAACATGTTTGAACTCCCTTTGGCCGAAACGCACGAGTGGAAAGGTTTATAGAAGTCCAGTTGCAGAAGGGACTCTATTTTTTGCAGTAGGATAGTGTTTCTGGGAATGAGAAGGTATTGAAGGTGGTTAGGTCGTGTTTCAGGTTAGGTTTGATGTTTGGAATCTGTACAAGAAGTTTGTTTAGGCTAGTTCTTACAGGAATGAGAGATGTGTTTCAATATGCAAAGTTTTCTTTCTTAAGTCAAAAATGCCAACTTGAGCTACAAGCTTATGCAGGACCCCTAAACATGCTGCAAAGTTTGTTCTTGATCAGTGGGATATGTCCATACATTTGTGCCTCAGAGATTTTCTTTGTACCTCTTAGATTGTAAACTTGACATAAAGTGTAACTTTATCAAAATGGCTAAAATGCTTTTTCTATATATGGATTAATTTGGCATGTAATGGTTAAACACACAAGATAAGGCTTGAACACAAAGGATTGGCATTTTATTATTGAGTTTAAGAAGGATTAGAGGCCTGTAATCTAGCTTGTACAAGCTGATTTCAAAAATGCCTAAGTTATGAACATGCATTTGGTCAAGAACAAAAGTGACTTTTGCCCAACTTTGCCAATTCGATTCTCCCTAACCACAAGGGTGTTTGAGAAGTTCTTGGACAATTTGGAAAGCTTTGAATGTGTACTACAATCCATATTTGTAATGCAAGTTGAAATTCCAAGTGGAAGCATGTGAAAAGTGGCCATGAAGTTGCGCAGAAATCCTGCCTAAAATAGGTCAAAAAAATTTCTAAGTTAAGAATGTTTTGCACCCTTATTCCAAAAATTGTAACTTGAGCTACAAGCTTCTTTTGAGGAAACTTTGTGAATCAAAGTTGTATATTTTGCAATGTACTATAACTTTCATGTTTTGAGTTTTGTTTGGATCCAAATGTATCTTGATGAAAAAATGGGACAAAGTTAGGAAAAAATAAGGAAATTTCATAACTTAGAAAAATTCTAAGTTATGAAATTTTCTCATTCTAAACCCTAATTTGCAATTTTTGATTTCTTGATGAACAAGTTTCATAATTTGACATGTCTTGATGAAAAATGAATCTTGACAATTGATTTTGACCAAAAAGTCAAAGTTTGACTTTTCAGTATACAGTCAAATTTTGCTCAGTTGACTGGAAAATTCATCTGTCAATCTTGTGCATTTGGGATCTTTTGAATTTGTTGAATGTGTCAAGACCATGTCATTGGGTCCTTGAGTCCATATGTGATCTTGGTTTGCCATTGGCTAGGTCAAACAGTCAAAAATTGCCTTTGTGCAGTCAAAACCCTAAAAATGACCATTTTGCCCTTTTGGTGATCTGATCAAATTTCTTGTGGAATTGTGATCCAAACTTGACGAAATGGTTCATATGAGTTCATAATGTTGATGTGGGTCAAAAATCATGAGGTTTGACTGTCAATTGACCACAGTTGACTTTTTCCCCAATACAGCTAATTTCTAGGTCAACTGTCCAATTGACTGGGCAAAGATTGGAATCAAGGCTTGAAACTTGGTATGGATAAACTTGTGAGTCCAACATGAAGCATGAAAGTCATTTTGGTCATTTTAGGTCAAAACATCTTTGTGCAAACTCAAACCCTAATTTGGCCAACAATGCAAGGAGGAGTCTTGAGCAGAGCAAACCCTAAATTGATCTTGAGCTCCAATGGTCTTGTGGTGAGAAAAAATTGATGAAATGGGAGGGCAAATTTTGGGGTACAACACCCTGCATGTCTCTATTGAGTGAAGGGGCACTATCCTAGCTCATGTTCTGGTGGATACAGGTTCATCATTGAATGTCTTACCTAAGAATGCTTTGGATAGATTGGATTGTGAAGGACTCACACTGAAGCCCAGCAATATTATGGTGAGAGATTTTGATGGTTCTAAAAGAATGGTGCACGGAGAGGTGGACATTCCTATTAAAGTTGGTTCTCTGACTTTTGGCTCTACCTTTTACGTAATGGAGATCCACTCGTCTTATTCCTGTTTATTGGGTGGCCCTTGGATCCATGGGGCCGGTGTTGTTACTTCTACTCTGCATCAAATGATGATGTACCCAGTTAATGGAAATATTGTTACAATCCATGGCGAAGAAGAATATATGATGAGCCACCTGAACTCTTTCAGGTATGTGGAGATGGACGGCGAGTTCAATGATACCCCCTGCCAAAATTTTGAAGAGGTTTCTCAGACAATTGCTACAACCAAGACTTCTATCAATGTCCCAAATATTACCAGACCTCCATTGAAGATGGCTTATCTAAAGGATGCCAAAGCAGTAGTCGAAGAAGGTAGGTGTACCAATGAGGCTAACTCCCTGATATCCCCTACGAATCTGACAAGTTTGGTTGGGTTTTACTTTAGGAGCCCAAAGAGTTGTTCGTCATGCTCGCTTCGAAGGACCACCACTACGCATCAACAACCATGGAATCAATGTTTTGGAGGACAGTGATAGTAACTGGGACATGGACAAATGGATCTTCCCAACTATCAATGGTGGACTCAACAATTGGGAGGCCGAGGATTTTGTTCCCATTACTTTTATCCAAGAGTAATTGTCTTTTTGTTTTTGGAATATGTAATATTTGAACAATTTAAACTCTAAAGCCTTGTGCTTTACCCGAGGCACAATGGTCTATTTGTGAGAGTTGTTGCTTCATCTTCATATGTCATTAATAAATCATTGGACGTTTTGCATGCAAATTTTTTTCTCTCTGTCTTTCTTTTCTCCTTTTACTTTATCAAAATAGCTATGCTCTCTTACACACATCCACATATCAAACTACATATCCATATCCACTCTGGATCCCATTGATAACGGTTCTACTATTACCAATCATGACTTTGAAAATTCGATCTACCAAGTCGAGGACGAAGGTGAGGAAGATTGCGAAGTACCAAGAGAACTTGCCAAACTGTTACAACAGGAGGAAAGGGCAATACAATCTCATGAAGAGCCGGTTGAGACAGTAAACTTGGGTACTGAAAAGGATAAAAAGGAAGTCAGGATAAGTTCCAACTTGGAGCATAGTGTCAAATAATGGTTAATTCAGATGTTACATGACTATGTTGAGATCTTTGTCTAGTCATACGAAGACATGTCGGGGCTAGACACTAATATTTTGGTTCATCGTCTGCCAACGAAAGAAGACTGTCCTCCAGTGAAGCAAAAGGTTTGTTGTATGCATCCAGAGATATTAGAATATATCAAGGCTGAAATCATGAAACAATTAAACACCGGTTTCTTAGATGTTACTTCTTATCCATAATGGGTTGCTAATGTTGTTCTGGAACCTAAGAAGGACGATAAGGTATGTATGTGTGTGGATTAGAGACTTGAATAAGGCAATTCCCAAGGATGACTTTCCGCTTCCCCATATTGATATTCTGGTTGACAACACCATAAAATATAAGGTATTCTCCTTCATGGATGGTTTCTGTGCGTACAATCAGATCAAAATGGCACCTGAAGATATGGAGAAAACAACCTTCGTCACGCAGTGGGGCACTTTCTGCTACAAAGTTATGCCATTTGGGTTAAAGAACGTCGAGGCAACCAATCAGCGTTCCATGGTAGCTTTGTTTCACGATATGATCAATCACGAGATAGAGGTATACGTCAACGATATGATAGCCAAGTGTGATACGGTGGAAGAACCGACTGTTATACTGGTTTTGCGTTTGTATTCGCAAATGTTGCGGTAAGCAAGAGTCGCCACTGACTTTTCTTTTATCCAATCAAGGAAAGGGTGAAAAGAACAGAAAAAGACCTTTCGAGATGTTTCCGAGTAATGGGGGTAGATTATGGAAAGGGAAGGTGTTATTACCCTTTCCATCTGTAGTTTTCTACTGGCTCTTAGATGCTTAGCTCATTTTTTTGAAATACCTTGTGCTTTGTGTTTTTTGAAAAGTATTTGAAAAATGCCTTAGTGCGATGATTCGCTTTATGATAACTCTTGTATCAGTCCTCAAGAGTGTTAACAAAGCGAATGTTTTTTAAAGTGTTTTTGAAATGTTATTGTGTAAGTGTAAAAAAGTTTGTTTTGAGCACAGCATCTAACAACTAGCTACTTGTACTCGAAAAGATTTGTTCTTTTCCTCCTATCCTTTAGACAATGCTATCCTACTATTAGTGAGTAGGTAGCCCTATCGTTGGATGTTTGAGGGACATTTGAAGGGACATTTTTATAGTCAGAAAGGTAATTGGGCAAGAAGCTTTAGTAACTATCCTAGGGTTCTAAAATCATATTTTTACCGAGGCAACTTCGAGAGGGTCATCGAGGGATTTATGATCTTGTTGAACCAGAGGGTAGCCACTAAAACCTCTCACATTTCGAGAGTTGTGACTATTTCCGAAGGCAATCAAAGTGGGCGTACCCTAGAGGTGTATATGTGAAAGTGTGCTTGTTTAAGTTATTTGTCTTTGAATTTAATTTTTCTAGCATTTTTTTTATTCTTGCCATACAATCCTATTATTCATGCATCTAAACAGTTTATAGTTTGCAGAAATTTAAAGTGCGGAAATTGTAAATCCTACGCTATTACAATGCTTCGGGGAGGGGGAATTTACATGTCAAAAAGGGGGGGGGGGGGGGGGGGGGAATAAAGAAAGCGATAGAGTCCTAGTTTAATCTATTACATACTGTCAGCAGGTACATTATTATAAAAAATGCAAGAATAAAATAGTGCGCGCGATATAGAGACGAACGTCTAAAACCCTAAGAAATTGCTAAGTAAACAAGAAAATCCTTTTTGGTTATTTTTGTGTTTATTAAGAAAATACTTAAAATTAAAATGAGGAAGGCTAAATTTAATCATAATTAATTAAATGAATACAAGAAAACTAATCCTAATATTTTTGTATTTTTGTTAAAAAAATATTTGAATGGAATAAATCTAAGTCTAATTGATTTTAAATTATAAAATAATGTTAAAATAATTAAATTACAAAATCAGAAAATCCTAAGTCAAATATTTTTATGGTTTTTGATTTTATATATTATTAAAAAAAGTGATTTTTTGAAATTAATAAACAAATAAACAATAAAATAAATGAAGAAATACACATTGGGCCTGATTGGGAAGTAAATAGGGAGGTGATGATTGAAAATTCTCTAGACCCATACTAAGTTGGCCCAGAGATTGTATGGATCCAGTGTGAGGATCCCCTGAGTGTCCATGATTGTGATACATGCTTGATGTGTTTGAGCCTGGCTGCATTGATATTGAAAGGTATGGATCTGATGGCCTATGGTGTGCATGCATAGCATGGCTGCATTGAATCTGCAAGGGAATGTTAGAAAAATAAAACTTCGGACCTGGGTATCGAACCCAGGTCCTTTCCCTTTACACGCGTCTGCCTTGCCATTTGATCTACTTTTTCAATTGAAATGAACGAAACAAACACTGAATCCTGCAAAGTTTGTTAGTTTCAAAACCAAACGAAGGCCTATCTCAATCAAAATCACCCCCTGAATCCCAATCTGGGGTTGTTTCGATCTATGACGGTTTGTGCCTTGGGTTTCAAAGGTAATTCTATTTCTAAAACCTCTAGCCATGGTAACCTGCAATTTCAGCACTTAAGTTCTCATGTAAAACGTCAAATCTTTTCTAATCATTATCACAAACATATATGCATGCATTAAATGGATCAACAATACATATTTCAATAAGTTTGAATCAAAGAAATATACCAAAATGATTATTATCATGGGGGTGTTTTTGGGATGTGTTGGGCTTGCATGATGATTAAGGATGGCTTCTGGGACCTTTAGGAGGAATACAGGATTATGGTTTTGGATCGAAGGTGCCTGCAAAAGGTGTTTTGGTTTTGACAACTTTGCTGGATTTTTGAGAATTTTCGTGGCTCTTTGAGGAGGCTTTCGATAGGCAATTTTTGTGTGCCCCCAGCTTGCAGATATGCTGTGTATTTATAGGAGATGAGGAGGGAATCTTAGCATGGAATGAAATAACCTTAATCATGTCCTTTAAGAACAAAACCACACACTTTGAAAAATTTCCGTAATTGCATATTCTTGCACAATTTGCATGTGTTATGAACCTGGACGTGTGATGTTTGGCGCCTTGAACAAATTTTAATTGCTCAAAATTTCCTTCACCAGAGTGTCTTCGATCAATCCCCAAGTGTTACCTTCTTCTATTGCCCTTCTTTCAATTCAAACCAAATTGAAGCATCAAGTTTCCCTTTCTGACTGGTCGAATGTTACTTTAGCTCTTTATCAATCGAAGGCTTTGTAGACGCCTCCTCACCTTCCTTCGAATTGCTCCAGGCCTCATCATTGTGACTTTCGATTGAGTCCCTATTTGCCTTGTTCTTTGATTGGCTCTGACACTACCCAACTAAACCAAACGAAATACTTCATCCTGGCCAGTCGAAGCTTTCTTGAATATTTCTCTTTTGTTTTGAACAACTAGATCCAATATTTGACCAAACCCTTTTTTCAGACAACACTATGTGTCCTTCGAATGGGCCTAGGAATGCTTCTTAGAAAGGATCATATTGTGTGCCATAGTGCAGAAACTGTGTTGAGGAGTCTTGGCCTTGTGCATTGAAGGAAAGCACAAATGACGTCTTTGCCTTATGCATTGAAAGCAATCATAGAAGAAGCCTTCGCCCTTGTGATTCCCAGATAAGTCTGAGGAAGCCTCTGCCTTGTGGATCGGAGATCAGTTGAAAGGAGCCTTTGATTTAGTGAATTCAAGGCAAGCATATATAGGCCTTTCTCCTTGTGAGTCAAAGGTTGCATGCAGAGGCATTTCGCCTTGTGAATCTAAGGGAACTTGTAGAGGGTTCTTGCCTAAATGAAACTTGGACCAAGGCCTGCTCGAAGGGGACCCAACACTCAATCGAAGTCGGTATGCCAATGCTTGATCGAAGGGGAATTAGATACCCAATCGAAGTTTGTTGACATGCCAATCGAAGGACCCTTTACTCTGATATGCCAATTGAAGGACATTGTTCAGATGCCAATCAAAAGACACTGTTGACATGCCAATCAAAGGACATTTGGTTGACATACCAATCGAAGGACACTGTTCAGATGGAAATAGAAGGACACTATTATCAAGCCAATCGAAAGATACTTGACCATCATTCAAAAAAATTCATTTTATTTAGGCAAGTGTTTGTAACCACCTATGTAAGAGAAAACCTTGGGAAACATGAGAAGGCACATTTGGGGTACAACACCAGGTCTCAGACTGAAGAGGAGCACCTTGATCACCTGCAAAAGTTGTTTGAAAGACTGAAGAAGTACAAACTAAGATTGAACCCGAATAAGTGCACCTTTGGAGTAAGAACTGGTAAGCTCTTAGGCTTTGTTGTCAGCGGCAAAGGTATTGAAGTAGACCCTGCAGTGGTTAAAGCTATACAATAAATTCCAACTCCCCGCACTGAGAAGGATGTTATGGGATTCTTGGGATGTCTAAACTACATTGCCAGATTCATTTCCCACCTAACCACTAATTGTGATCCAATCTTCAAATTACTGAAGAAAGATCAAGCAGTGAAGTGGAATGACGATTACCAGACCGCCTTTAACAAAATCAAGGAATATCTTCAAGAGCCTCCAAATTTGATGTCGCCGATTGAAGGAAGACCTCTGATCATGTACTTAACAATGTTAGAGAACTCAATGGGGTTTGTGCTGGGGCAGCATGACGAGTCTGGTTGAAAATATCATGCAATATACTACCTTACAAAAAAGTTTATCGACTGTGAAACAAGATACTCACTGCTCGAGAAAACTTACTGCACTTTGGCATGGGCTGCTCTCCGACTAAGACAATATATGTTGATTCACACTACCTTGTTGATATCTAAAATGGATCATATCAAATACATCTTTGAGAAGCCCGCTCTCTCTGGAAGAATAGCAAGATGGCAAATGATCCTGACCAAATATGATATTCAGTACACAACCCAGAAAGCAATCAAGGGAAGAGTATTAGCTGATCATTTGGCTCATCAGGCTGTGGACGACTACCAATCCATGAATTTTGAGTTCCCTGATGAGAATATCATGTTATTGACTGATTGTGAAGAACCTGTACCGGATGAAGGACCTGAAAAAGGATCCCTATGGACTATGGTTTTTCATGGAGCTTCCAACGCACTCGACAATGGCATCGGTGCTGTGATCATATCTCCCGAAGGTTGTGATACTCCTTTCACTGCCAGGCTATGTTTCAATTGTACCAACAACATGGATGAATATGAAGCATGCATTATAGGTCTCAAAGCTGTTATCGACTTGAGAATCAAATTCTTAAGTGTATTTGGAGACTCGGCCCTAGTAATCAGTCAAATCAAAGGAGAATGGGACACGAAGCATCCTAATCTCATCCATCATTGAGAGCATGTGTTGACACTGATTCCACACTTTGAAGAAGTTACCTTTAAGCACTTTCCATGAGAGGAAAATCAACTAGCGGATGCACTAGCTACTATGTCATCCATATTTAAGGTCAGATGGGATAATGAAGCTCCTCAGGTCACTATTGAGAGAATGGACGAATCGACATACTGTTATGAGATTGATACTAAAGAAGTAGTGGAAAAATCTTGGTTCCATGAAGTGAAAAGGTACCTCAAAGCCCAAGAGTATCCCGAGGGATATTTCCTCAATGATAAGAAGTTCCTAAGAAGGTTCTCTGCCAAGTTTTTCCTCAGTAACAAAATTCTCTACAAGCGCAACCATAATTCTACTTTTCTTTGGTGTGTATACAAGATTGAAGCAAATAAGATAATGGAAGACAGGCACAAAGGCACCTTTTGCACCCATTCTAGTGGGCATACAACGGCTAAGATGATTTTGAGGGCAGTGTACTACTGGTCCACTATGGAAACAGACTATTATCAGCATTCCCGAACTTGTCACAAATTCCAGATCTATGCTGATAAAGTACACGTGCCTCCGGTCCCCTTGAATGTCTTGACCGCTCCCTGGTCTTTCGTAATGTGGGGCATTGATATGATCGTAGAAATTAGACCTTCCGCTTCTAATGGGAACCGCTTCATCCTAGTTGCCATTGATTACTTCACAAAGTGGGTCGATGCAGACTTATTTGCTTATGTTACCAAGAATGTTGTGGCCCGATTCATTAGACATAACCTTATCTGTCAGTATGGTATTCCAGAAAGAATCATTACAGATAATGGTACCAATCTCAATAATACTATGATCACCTAACTATGTATGCAATTCAAAATTCAGCATCATAACTTTTCTCCTTACCTGCCAAAGATGAATGGCGATGTAGAGGCTGCTAGTAAAAACATCAAGAAGATCATACAGAAGATGATAGGGACATACAAAGACTGGCATGAGATGTTACCATTTTCTCTTCATGGTTACCATACCTCAGTACGCACGTCAATAGGGGAAACTCATTTCTCTCGGGTATACGGTATGGAAGTTGTCCTACCCATCAAAGTCCAGATCCCTTCCTTGAGAATCATGAAAGATGCAGGGTTGAACAAAGACGAATGGCTTCAGACTTGACTTAAACAATTAAACCTGATTAACGAGAAGAGGCTCGAGGCTGTCTGTCATGGTCAGATGTACCAAAAACGTATGATTAAAGCTTTTAACAAGAAGGTCAAACGTCAGGTTTATCAGGCTGGTGGCCTAGTAATCAAGTGCATTATCCTGCCACAAGGTGATCCCAGGGGAAAATGGACCCCCCACAAACAAAGGGCCATTTATGATCAAGAACATATTTTCTAGTGGAGCCATGATCTTAACTACTATGGACGGTGACGGCCTTCCGCACCCTGTAAACGCGGACATAGTTAAAAGATACTACGCATGAGCAAAGACCCGCTAGGTCGAGCGACCTAGGCAAAAATAAGGGCATCCTGGTGAACCAAAAGGGTTCAGGAAAAAGTTAGGGATATGTATATGAAAAATATGTACACCCAGCAAGTCGAAAACATGAAAAGGCGTCTTGGGCAAAAAAGGGTATCTTGGTGGAATGAAAACCCGAAAGGTCTATCCAGGAAAAAGTTAGGGATTAACAGCGTATAACTATGTCTCGCGGTTCACCATACAGTCAGACTTCTGTAACAAGTGTCAAGTTCAAATGGTACTAATCAATCCAGTCAGCTTCGGACAAGATGCAAAGAGATGAGACGCTCAAAGACATAAAGGAAATAGTTGAATGGGAACCCAATGGGATCTTTTCACATAGATGTTCTTATTTGTATACTATTTTTGTATATTTTTCATTCTTACGACGGTATTCTCTTACTAGAATGTCTGTCTCTTTATACAAAAACACCTGTTATAGGCAGACTTCTTCAGATTAATACAAAATTATCTCTTTGGAAGTGCAAAACTATTTGTTTTTATTTTTCTGTTTTGTTTGCAAAAACGTCCAGTAACTATTTTTGAACATATGCATTTGAATGTGATTACTGTTTACAAATACATGCATAAAAAACAGAAAGACAGTTACTAATGGCTTTTAAGAAACGAGACGGTGTCTAAAAAGGACATTTTTAAATCCCCGCAAATACTTTCTCTAGTAGGTACAAAGACAAAGACGTCCTCCTACAAAGTCATTGCTACATTTTTCAGCATACAGCCTAATGATGTCAGGTGTTCCAATACCCCCTGTAGAGCAAGGATCTCCAATCATCTCCATAGCATCTGAAAGAATTCCTTAGCATTGTTCATAAATTTCTTGGGTTCCCCAACAGGGCTCCACAAAAATCGCCAGGCAGTTTTTGGATTTTCCTTTCCCCAACAGAACTTCATAAAATCCCCAAGCGGTTTGCGGAGTTTCCTTTCCCCAACAGAACTTCATAAAATCCCGAAGCGGTTTGTGGAGTTCCCTTTCCCCAATAGAGTTTATTTCTCTAGCAACAGAAATCCATCTCCCAGCATTTCAAATTAAACAAAATTTGAAGACTTACATTCTGCATCCCCAGCAACAATCAGGGATTTATTTTCCCCAGTTCAACAACAATGCAATAGAACAACTGATATGTTCATACATTACATTCATACATCATTTTACAAGCTTCATAGCATATGCAGCCCAAATTCATATATCACAATCTCATTTATTTTGAGAACATCATTACCCAATGCACTTCATGCATCATGATATTGTATAGAGCTGATTCTTTACCTTTTCATGAAAGATCAACAGACGAATATCATCAACAATTTTCAAAAAGTTCCAGCTTAAATTCCTGAAACCAGACATGGCAACTATCTGTGAACGACTGATTGTAGATTAATTCCTAAAACAAGACGGGGCGACTATCTACAAGACCAGGTTAGAGAGTAATTCCTAAAACCAGACATGGAAACTATCACAACGACCAACAAAAGCAAGTTCTAGATTAATTCCTAAAACCAGACAGGCAACTATCTGGGAATAACTAATTGTGGATCAATTCCCGAAACAAGACGAGGCGACTATCTACAAGACCAGGTTAGAGAGTAATTCCTAAAATCAAACAGGTTAACTATCTCAACGACCAACAAAAGCAAGTTCCAGATTAATTCCTGAAATAAGACAGGGTAACTATCTATGAACAACTGATTGTAGATCAATTCCCGAAACAAGACGGGGTGACTATCTACAAGACCAGGTTAGAGAGTAATTCCTGAAACTAGACAGGGAAACTGTCTCAATGACCAATAAAAGAAAGTTCCAGATTAATTCCTGAAACTAGACAGGGCAACTATTTGCGAACAGCTGATTGTGGATCAATTCCCGAAACAAGACGGGGCAACTATCTAAAAGACCAGATGAAGCAGCCCTACCCATGCTCCTTCTAATATATTTCTAGATGCAGCTTTACACTGGCTCATCCTAAAATCATCTTACATGGATTCCTTCTCACAATTTCCAAATTCAACTTTACACAGGCTCATCCTGAAGCAATCTTACACGGATTCCTTCTCACAATTTCCAAATGCAGCTTTACACAGGCTCATCCTGAAGAAATCTTACACAAGTTCCTACTAAGACATTTCCAGGTGTAGTCTAACACAGGCTCATGCTGAAGCAGCCTTACACGATTGCCTTCTAATACATTTCTTGAAGCGGAAGCCTGGACCCGACCCGATAACAGTTCAATTCACTGAAGCCTGGACCCGACCATATAACAGTTTAAGTCACTGAAGCATGGATGCGGCCAAACATAAATTAAATTCATTTTCCCCAATAAGTCGCTGTGGAACCTGGAATACGACCAAATGACAGTCAACTTTATTACCCTCAGCAAGTTACGGTGAAGCCTGGATTTCGACCAGAAAATAGCTAACTTTCATCTCTCCCGTATAGAGATAACTCCTCAATAGAGCCATGGACAACTAAAGCTCCTAGACCCTATTCCCCATAGAGTTTTCCTCAAGTAAAAGAACAGAAATCAACATTCCCCAGCGGAGTCCTCCTCAGACAACAGGGACGGGAATACCCATAAAGAGACTTCTTATGAAGTCAGCATCTACTTTGGATGGAATCTTTAAGCCCATCTCTGACAACTCTCAGCCATCTTCTCCAAATGACATCTGTAAGCCCATTCCTGATATCATCAACCAACAATGTTACTTCATGCGAGTGCAAATTTCTGGGCACTTTAGTGTTCAATCATCTTCCACCTTCAGATCACAAAAGGCAAACAAGCCAATCTAAATCTTCAGGTTTAAAAAGATTGAATAGGGGCAAAGCCCTATTGTTGGATGTGAGGGACATGCGTGGGTCATTGTAAAATCATAGAAGGCAACTCATAGGATGCTTTAGAAATTTTCGTAAGGGACTAAGATCGTTTAACGAAGGCAACATCAAAGGGTCACCGAGGAACTACAATCTTTTTTAATCGAGGGTGTTTGTTAAAGCGTCCCACGTTCAAGCAACGTGACTGTTTTATTCGAAGGCAACAAGTGATATTACCCTAGAGGTAATAGTGTTTTGAATTCAATTAATTTATCTTGGATTTATGGTTATCTAGCGTTTTGTTTTAGATATCGCCATACAATTCTATTAAACTAACAGTAATAAGGAAAGCAGTCAATTGCGAAAATTAAATGTCCTACGCTATTACAACGCTTCGGGAATGGGGGTACAAATTTATGAGTGGGGATGTATCGAATCGAAAGTTTGATTAAAAGTCTAAATAAACTAACAATACAACCCAATTGAAATAAATTAAATAACTAATTAAATTAAATAATTTTATTTAATAAAATTAATTAATAAATTAATTAATAATATTAAATATAATTTCTCAATTTAATTACTTATCCAATCAATTACATTTTTTTTGTATTTTTAATAAAGTGAAAGCAAAAAATAATGAAATAAAGAGAAATAAAAAGCAATTCAATGGGCCAGAAAAACAATAAACCAGAGGTGCAAATAACAAAAACATCTAAGCCCAATAGCAAAACCAGAAATCATGTGTGAAGCAAAATATGGGAGGTACATAGAGCAATGGGAAGTCCAGGCCCAATTATAGGTCTGTGGGATCTCACACATGAGGATCCATGAAGTCACACCCTGGAGAACGAATTTGGATCGTCTGATGATGTTGATGATGATATGATGACAAAATGAGGGCCACTAGGTGAGGGTGCATCGTAGCGGAGCCTGGATCACGCACGTACAATGAACGAACCTCCATTTGAACGGTGACAAGTGTCCCAAAGGTGGCGACACTTGTCATCACCACACCGGTCAACCCCAAACCTACATTAATAAAAAAAATAAAAAGAACACGGGGTATTTCTTAACATATTCAAAAAATTTAATGAAGCCAAGAGACTTTTCTTCCTCCATTAAGTGTTATATCTCTCGGTTCTCTCTCTCCTTGGAGATCGCCATAGAAGAGATATCAGTCGCGCCGGAAAATGCCTTGCGGCGACGGAAGCAGCGATGACGATATTACCTGCTCCGATTTTCAATTTTCTTATACTTTCTTCTTTGTCCCTCTCTTATGATCATTATTCTGGCATTTATTTTTCCAAGGGATGAGCATATTGGTGTAGATCTTGAGAGAGGGAATGAAACCTTAGACGCTTCCGATTTGGCTTCTTACAATGATTTTCGGGTGAGATTGCTCCGAGATTTATCCTTCTTTCTATGTATCTCTTGCAAATGATATCATCCCTTCCATTTCATTCTCAATTTTTGAAGGGTTGTGTAAAGGAAATGATGAACAAAGGTTTAGGGTTTGTGAGTTCTGCGGCTATGTAGTATGAACAAATGCCCTCCCCTTGAAATTTATGCATTGATTGCTTATATGCTGTGAAATTAGGGTTTCCTGTTTGGATCCTTTGATTTATTTCACATACCTAATTCTCTCTTCCAATTCGTATTGGGATTTTATGATTTTCTTATTACTGTTTGTTCTTCTTGGTTTGTGATATGTTACTACAGTGAAAATCTTATTTGATTTAGCTCAGATGCGAATTTTTTACTGTCCTGTTTTTACTTATATGTAATTATGATGTTGTGACCTGAACTTGCAGTAACTTGTTTCTTTTGATTCCAATATTTACTGTGAACCAAACTTTGTTTGTGATTTATAGTAAAGTGAATTGTTGGCCCATGATTATTCACTTGAAATCTGACTTTGTTGTTGTGAATCAAAACAATATGAGGCTTTTGTTAGGCTTGACACATGATTGAAATGATCCCTATATCTGATTCCTTCAAATAACCCCTAATGATGAATTACAAAATACTTGCTTCAAAGCTTCTTGTTCTTGTCTCATTGATTGTTTTTCTAACCATTTCCTTTCTTTTGTTACATGTGTAAGATAAATGATGGTAGGAAATAGAGCAAGTTGATGAAGAGAATGAAAGAGGTGGAAGAGACTTGAAGAAGAAGTCATAGCAAGGAGTGAAAATAAAATGCTTGAAGATGGAGCAAGAAGATTGAAGAATTTTTTTCTTCTTTTCTTTGGTCTTTGTAAAAGAAAGACTTTGATATTGTAATTGTTATGAACTTAGAGGTTTAAATTTGAAGAATGGTGAATGAAAGCATCTTTTACCACTTGGACTTGTAATTCTTAATCTCTTTTGTCTTAAGTTTTATAATGAAACAAACTTAGAAACAATGTAACTTTTTTTGTAAGCCTTGGTAAAAACATTTGTAGAATTTGACATTGAAATTAATAATGATATGGATCTTAGCACAAAATCTTCAAATTCTTCCTCACCTCTAATATTGACAAAAATGTCAAAATATTATAAGTAGGAAACAAATGGACGAGCTATTTTTCTCTGATATCCTTTATTCGAAATTTAACCTCTTTATGATTTTCTTTAACCAAGGATAACTTCTAACTAAGCCCAACATGATGCACTCTTAAAAGCACAAACATTTTCAAAAGTTTTTTTTACATATCATACTTCAATATCTTTTCCTCAATATGAATGGCCCAACAAGTAGCCCAAAAGAAACTTTCTTGATCATTAGAGACCCAATGGAATTCTCTTAATTGATACTTCTTTAACCAATGAGCCTAACAATGGTATCTTAGCCTTGAAGAATCTTTGAAAAAGATGAGAATGGATTTAAAAAGAAAACCTCAATAATGATCCTTAGTTGATGATCAAAAGTGTACTGAAATAATGCTCGTGATAATAATGATTCAAGAATTTAGTCATAAAAGATATCACACATTTCAATAATCAACACCCTAGCATAGGAACTAATAGATAGGAGAAAATGTGATTCACTTTGAAACACTTGCAACCTTGAACCCTTGATGAAACAAAATAATCAATTGATATGTCTTGAGGCCTGAGAAGCCTTGGTAGCCTTGAGTAGTTGAAAACCCTAAGAGAATGTCTTGAAGAAAAGGGAGGATAAAATTTGGCATACAATAACTGCCCCTGTTCAATCTTCTTAAACATGAAGAGTTAGATTGGCATGTCCGCCATTCGTGACTTGAAGGTAGAAGATGATTGAACACTTAAGTGCCTAGAAATTTGCACCCGCATGTGCAAGAAGTAATGTTGTTGGTTGATTGTATCGGAAATGGGCTTAAAGACGCTATTTGGAGAGTGATGGAATATCGTCGGAGATGGGCTTATAAATGGCATCCAGAGGTGGCATAGAGTCGTCGGAGATGAGCTTATAGATGCCATCCAGAGTAATTATTGATAGAAATTAGACTAAGTCTACGCTCGACTTCAACTGCAAGAAGTATCAGAATAAATCTATGCTTGATTTAATCTGAGCCAGAGGATGTTTATGCCTGTCTTTAACTGGGAAAAGTATCAGAATAAATCTACACTCGATTTAATCTAAGCTAGAAAATATTTACTGGAAGAAGTATCAGAATAAATCTATGCTTGATTTAATCTGAGCTAGAAGCTATCTATGACCGTCTTTAACTGGAAGAAGTATCAGAATAAATATACGCTCGATTTAATCTGAGCCAGAAGATGTCTACGCCCAACTTCATCTAGAAAATATGTTGGAAAGAGTCTACACCTGACTTTTTTGAAGGAGTATCATAATAAATCTATGCTCGATTTAATCTGATCCAAAAGATGTCTATGCCCAACTTCAACTAGAAAATATGTTGGAAAGAGTCTACGCCCGACTTTTTAAAAGGAATGTGAGAATAAATCTACGCTTGATTTAATCTGAGCCAGAAGATGTCTACGCTCGACTTGAACTGGAAGAATTATCAGAATAAATCTACGCTCAATTAAATCTGAACCAGAAGATGTCTACGCCTGACTTCTACTAGAAAATATGTTGCAAAGACTCTACGCCCAACTTTTATAAAGTAGTATCAGAATAAATCTACGGTCGATTTAATCTGAGACAGAAGATGTTTAGGCCCGACTTCAACTAGAAGAGGTATTGGAATGAGTCTTCGAAAGAACTATTTTTTTTAAGAATTCAGTCTTCGAAGGAAATGCTTATTAGATTAAATCTCTAAGGGAAATGCTTTTCAGAATAAATTTCTGAGGCAAGTGCTTTTTAGAATTTAGTCTCTGAGGAAGGATGCTTGTCGAAATTCAATTTCCGAGGAAATGCTTGTCGGAATTCAGTCTCTAAGGAAATGCTTTTTAGGAGATTTTTTTCAGAATAAATCTTTGAAGGAAGTAATTTTGTTCATGCAGATGGTCGCCCCGTCTTGTTTCAGGAATTAATCTGCAATTTCCTTTCATTGGTAAACCTGTCCTGTTTCGTGAGTTCATACAACTTGGTGATAAAGATAGTCTCCCCGTCCTGTTTCTAGAATTGATCTTCATCTGAACATATAATAGAAAGATAGTTTCCCCATCCTGTTTCAGGAGTTAATCTTTGCTCGGTTGTATAGATAGTTTCCTTGTCCTGTTTCGGGAGTTAATCTTTAACCTGTTCATGTAGATAGTTGCCCCGTCCTGTTTCAGGAATTGATCTATAATTTTTTTCACTGATAGTTGCCCTGTCATGTTTCAGGTATTAATTTATGGCTAGTCATCCAGATAGTTGCCCTGTCTTGTTTCGGGAATTAATCTGGAACCTGCTTTTTGTTGGCCGTAGAGATAGCTGCTCTGTCTTGTTTCGGGAATTAATATTTGACCCGGTCACATAGATAGTTTCTCCGTCTTATTTCGGGAATTAATCTTGGACCTATTTATGTAGATAGTCGTCCTGTCCTGTTTCGGGAATTGATCTACAATTTGTTTCCACAAATAAATGCCTTTTCTTGTTTCAGGAATTAATCTGTGTCTGGTCATACAGATAGTTACCCTGTCTTGTTTCAGGAATTAATTTGTGACCTATTTGAAAATCATTGATGACATTCGTCTGTTTGTATACTTTATCTGAAAAGATAAAGAGTTAGTTGTATGCAATATCATGATGTATGAAATACATTGGCATAATGATGTTCTCAAAATAAATGAGATTGTGTTATATGAGTTTCGTGAAATGTCATTGAAGTGTAGCTCCGTATAACATCTCGTTGGGGAAAATAAATCCCTGAATGGTGCTGGGGATGAAGAATATGTGTAATCTTCAATATCGTTTGGAATGTTGCCGCTAGAGATTCATGCTTTCTGTTTGAGGATACTCCGCTGGGGAATGTTGATTTCTGCTTGGGGAGAAGAGCTTAGGAATATTGGTCGTTCATCGCTCTACTGGGGAATTTAATTCTTATATACCCTGGCTGGGGATAAAAGAGATGGACAACCTTTTGAGGTGTTATTTGACCGAGCTTCTGATATGGACGTCGACTCGTCTGGGGATAAAAAGGTTGAATGAATATCTGGTCTGATTTCAGGTTCAGTAACAACTCTTTAGGGATAGCAACCTGGACTACCCTTTGTGAGAGAAAGGGATTTTGCCGGTGATTTTTAATAGTCAGAGAAATAGACTCAAGCTGGGGAGACTGGATTTTGTTGGGGAAATAAACCCTATTGGGGAAATAAACCCTGCTGGAGAAACACTTTGTTGAGGAATACTCTGTTGAGGAGATGAGCCTGCTAGAGAAAAGAAATTTGTAGGGGTTTTACAGTCTTGGAGGAATAAACTCAGCTGGGGAAGAGAACTTCCATAAATTATCCAATGCCATAATCTCTGATGGAGACTAGAATTTCGTTAAGCTGGTGACATTATCGGGAAAAAGATCATATTCCTTTATCCGCTAGGGTAACGTACTGGTGAGTACGATTATGTTAATAGCTTGAAGATGCCCTACTTTCTGTTTGAAGGCACATTAGACCAATCGGGGAATGTATCTCTGTTGAAGATGAACTTGGGAAGATGACTCTGTGGGGATAATCCTGTGGAAGTTTCTCTGTGGGGATCCGTGGAGACTTGAACATTATCTCAACTTCTAGAGCCCTCGGTGAATGTTGATCAGGGTGATAAGTCTTCTACTGATTGAAAAGTGATGAGAAAACGGGACATAGTCGTACGCTTTAATCCCTAACTTTTTCCTGGACCGTCTTTTCAGATTTTCAGTCCACCGGGATACCCTTTTTTTCCCAAGCCGCCTTTTCAGGTTTTTGACTTGTCGGGTGTACAATCTTTATGTATATATATCCCTATTTTTTTCTCGAACCCTTTTGGTTTGCTGGGATGCCCTTATTTTTTCTTAGGCATGTCAACCTAGCGGGTCTCTTTTACGTGTAGTACCTTCCGACGATGTCCGTGTTCACCGAGTGTGGAGAATTGTCACTGTTCATAGTAGTAAGTGTTGTATCACTTTCGAAAAAATGGTTGCTTGATCGTACATGACCTTTTGCTAGGATTCATGTTCAATGCCCCAAGTGATTCAGATGGAGATCTGCACCTGGCTATTCAGGACTTTATGAGAGATTCTTTGAATCTCGACTTGACTGCCACAAATGAGTTAAACAATAACATGTCATTCCCCTTGATTATGGAAGGTTTGTTATTGTAAGTGTCTTTCCATTAGAGGTGATTCTGTTCATTGAGAGGGTTTTTGTTCATTGAATATTTGTCGTGCGAATTTCTCTATGGTCGAACAATTAGTCATATGCAAACAGTGCTGTTAAAAAATGCAAACTTATGTCCGTCTTGAAGTTTTTGAAAATGTATTTTTAATAAACAACATAATTTTGTTAGAATATGAATTCAACTTAAGATTTATAGTAAGCCTTACAGGATTCAGGATACCTTTTATAATAGTATGCTTTCGAACTAACCTATGCTTCAGTTAGGACTTTTAAGGGGTGTAACGTGGCCTGAGTCATGGTTTGAGAAACAAAGGATAAAGGCTCAAACTTTATTAGTACCCAATCCGTTCTCCGTGATGGTTCTTCATCCTTATACTCAGTTAATTGCAATCGATTGCTCATTGAAAATATTTGAAATTTATTGCTTTTAGAACCCGTGCAATCGATTTGCGTCAAGGGTGCAATCGAATGCTCGCTGAATGTTTTTGAAAATCAGCAGCTTTGAATTTACCTTTTCATAATACCATTTCATGGAATCTTTTCACTTAATCTTGGAAATTTTTCATGATTAATTTACATAAACTTATGTTGTTTCAAAGAGGTGCTATGTACATATAAATACTAATATTTTCAAAATAAAAAAAAAAGCTCTTCCAATCAATATTTTTCTGAATTTTCAAATATTCAACTCAAGTCTTTTTCACTTTCATTCAAAAAGTTTTCTGCATATTTTCATATCTTGTATAACAGAAAACTTTGAGCAATCTAAGTCTTGAGTCATTGTATATCATTGTTATTGGAAGAGAAGATCGAGTTATTGATAAAATCACTTAAAGTAATTATTGCTCTACAAACTCACTCAATTAAAATATTTTTGTACACTTTCTTATTTTTTCAGGATTGTTGGAAATAAGATTAGTGGTTTTTGTTTTCCAGGATTGTTGGAAACAAGTAAGGTCACCTTGAGAGGATTGTTCTCATTGTTGACATAGTGAAAATCCCAGAGGACTATTCTTGGTTTTGGTAGTTCTTGTTTAAGTTTGCCCACTATAAGGAAATCTCTTTCATGTTGAAAGGGGATTGGAGTACTCTCAGACTGTGAGGGGAACCAGGATATATCGCTTGTGTCTCTTTGTTTTTATACACTTTACTCTTTCATAAACTCACCATAAACCAGAAAAGTAATATCCATCATCACTAAAACCAGAAAAATTTTAAAGTCCCTAATTCACCCCCTCTTAGGCGCCCTTCATACTTACAATTTTTATTAGAGCAGGTTATAGGTAACCTGTTCCTAGAGATCCAATATGGCTTCCGCAAATCAAAATCCTATTTTTAGAGATGGTGGTAGTAACAACAAGCCTCCTCTATTCTGTGGTGAATATTTTGACTTCTGGAAAATACGCATGAAGGCACATCTAGAAGCACAAGGAGAAGAAATATGGGATGCCGTTGAAAATGTTTCATTTATTCCTATAATGGTGATCAACGGTGCTGGTTCATCAAAGCCTAAAACTGCATGGGATGAAGATGATAAGAAAAAGGTCCTCTATGATAAAAAGGCAATCAACCTTCTCCAAGGTGCACTTAGCATGGACGAATTCTTCCGTGTCTCTGCATGCAAAACGGAAAAAGAAATACGGGATACCTTGGTACAAAGTCATGAAGGAACCGTTGAAGTTAAACGATCAAGATTAAATACTTTAAGTCAAGAATATGAGTTATTTTGAATGCAGCCCGAAGAATCCATCCTTGACTTGCAAAAAATATTCGTGCACTTGACAAATCATCTAAGTGCTCTTGGTAAGACTTTAACTAATTATGAACTAAATCTAAAGGTGCTTAGATCTTTAACTAGGGAATGGAAACCAAAAGTAACGATAATTTCTGAAAAGAAAAGTCTTTCGACAATGACGTCCGCAACGTTGAAAAGACTTGAAAAGCATGAAAACCAAGAGAAGAAATCCAAGAATATTGCTTTAAAGATTGATTCCAAGGAAGTTGAAAAGGAAGACAATCCGGAAGAAGATGAAAATGTCATGCTTCTTGTTAAAAGGCTTGGTAAGTTCTTTGGTAGAAATCACAAATCCTTTTCTCATGCAAAAAGAAATAAACAATTCAAGAAAAAGGAAGCTTCCATATCAACACAAGAAGTCACATGTTATGAATGTGGTAAGCAAGGTCATATAAAGCCGGATTGTCTGAAACTCTCCAAGAAAGGAAGCTACAAAGGCAAAAAGGGATTTAAAAACAAAAGGCCTATGTTGCATGGGAGGATAATGAGATAAGTTCTTCGTCCGATTCCGATAGTGATGAAAGTGAAAATCTAGCATTTATGGCCTCACACCATTCCGATACTGAAGATGACAAGGTTAGTAATGAATTTTCTCTTTTTGATAATGATGCACAAGGTGCTATAGATGAACTATTAAATGAATGCAAAATTCTGTACAAAACTATTTCATCTCAAAAGAAGCAAATTTCATCTTTAGAATAAAAATGTGAGTTTATGGAAAAATATCTCAAAGATGAAAAACAAAAATTTAGTGAGCAAAAGCAGAATTTTGTATGCAAAAATTGTGAATTACTCTCTTTCCGAATTGTCCAATTAAAAAGAGTTATTGAGAGATATGAAAAATATCAAATTGGATTTGAAGGTGTTCTTAGCCAACAAACACATTCCAATGATAAAAGTGGACTTGGAAATTCAAAGTTTTCAAAACCAAGTTCTAATGAAACTATCTTTGTTAGGGCTAGTGATCAATCATCCAAAGAGAAAGTGAACAAACCTAAAGTGGTTCATCATTATCCTAAAAATAAAATATTTCCTAAGAAGAAATATTATCCTTCTAGATATAGAAGTAACTTTGAACTTACTTGTTTTTATTTTGGTATTAAAGGCCACACACCTAATGCTTGCTATGTTAGAAACTTTAGTGTGGCAAGTGGGCATTATGTGTGGGTAAAGAAAGGTACTAATTATGAAGGACCCAAAGCAACTTGGGTACCTAATAAAACCTAATTTGTTTTGTAGGTATGCTTGAAGACCACATGCAATCTATGGTATCTTGATAGTAGTTATTCAAAGCATATGACGGGAGACATAAACCAACTTTCAAATCTAGTGCTAAAGGCCAAGGGTTTTGTCACTTATGGAGACAAGAATAAGGGAAGAATTCTTGGCAAAGGCAAAGTTGGTGCTCCACCTTTCACATCCATTGAAGATGTTCAATATGTTGAAGGACTAAAACACAATCTTCTTAGTATTGGTCAACTTTGTGACAAAGGCTTCAAGATCAAGTTCACCAAAGATGAATGCTTGATATAATACGAAGTCACACATGAGGCTAAACTTAAAGGTAAAAGAATTAATAATATATTTATGATTTCCCTTGATGATCCATCTTTAAAGGTAAAATGTCTCATGGTGAACAAGGATGATTCATGGCTTTGGCACAAAAGAATTGCTCATATTCACATGGAACACTTGAATAAATTAATCAAGCATGATCGTGTCATTGTTGCCTAAGATAAATTTTGTCAAAGATAGACTTTGTGATGCATGTCAAAAAGGGAAACAAACAAAATCAACTTTCAAATCTAAGAATGTGGTGTCTACTACAAGGCCACTACAATTGTTGCATATGGACTTATTTGGTACATCAAGAACAAGAAGTTTCTGAGGTAATGTATATGCTTTGGTTATTATTGACAATATCATCTTCGATTTGTCAAACAAAGAAATGTGTGAAGAACTTTCAGCAATGATGCAAGGGGAATTTGAGATGTCCATGATGGGTAAAATGAATTATTTTCTTGGACTACAAATCAAGCAGTTAAAGGATGGCATCTTCATCAACCAATCCAAGTATTGCAAGGAATTGTTTAAAAGATTTTACATGGATAATTGTAAAGCTATGACTACACCAATGGGCTCCGGTACATATGTTGATCAAGATGAATCCATTGTCTCTATTGATATTACAAAATATCGAGGTATGATTGGATCTTTATTGTATTTGATGGTAAGCCATCCCGATATAATGTTTATTGTGTGTCTCTGTGTTTGCTTTCAAGAAAATCCAAAGGAATCACATCTCATAGCGGTAGAACGGATCATGAAGTATCTCAAAGGAACAACAAATGTTGGATCATGGTATCCTAAAGGTAGCGTTTGCAATTTAATTGGTTATTCTGACGCAGATTATGCAGGTTGTAAAACTGATAGAAAAAGCACAAGTGGTACTTGTCACATCCTTGGAAATGCATTAGTATCATGGGCTTGAAAGAAACAAGCATGCGTTGCTCTTAGCACAGCTGAAGCAGAATATATTGCAGCAGGTAGTAGTTGTGCACAAATATTATGGCTCAACCAACAACTTCGTAACTACGGGCTCGATCTAGGATGCATTCCTCTACGGTGCAATAATACAAGTGCGATAAATATTACAAAGAATCCGGTCATGCACTCAAGAACCAAACACATCGACATACGACATCATTTTATTTGTGATCATGTTATTCAAGGAGATGTCGAAGTCACATTTATAGATACTCATAATCAAATTGTCGATATCTTCACAAAACCTTTGGCAAGAGAAACGTTTTACAAAATTTGATGAGAACTTGGTATTTTGGACGAACATGACGTATAAGGTGCATTCTATCCTTTCTTAATGCTTTCAAAATGATATTCATGTTTATATGTGAAAAATTCATGTTTAAGAATTGTTTAAATTCAAGAAAAATGTGTTTTTGGTCATTTTTGGTTGATGTAATCGATTGCACCATTGTGTAAATCGATTGCTCAATGTATGTTTTTATTTTCTGACCTTTCTATTTTAGTGCAAATTGATTGCACCATAGTCCAAATCGATTGCACGTTGTTCGTTTTAGTTTTTTGTTGTTTCTGTTTAGTATGCAAATCTATTGCATCTGTGTGCAAATTGATTGCACTTGTTGTAATTTAACTTTATGACATGTTTTAATGTTGGTCGGAACTCTTACCCTCTCCTATTCCAAATATCACCTCCATTATTGACCAATTAAATAACTTTGAATACATTAAACCCCACTCATAACTCTCTACTCACAAATCCTATCCTATAACACAACCTTCTTTCCAAATTCATCTTATCACATATCCTCTTCTCAAAACCTCTAAAGTATTGCGACATATTCAACCCTACCAAACCCTAATTTCAAAAATCACCTTTCTCATGGCATCCAGATAAAAGAGAAAATTGTCAGCTCAAGAGAAAGGGAAGAAAGCTAGATCCTCATCTATTGAAAATCCACTCATTCAAACTCTCACACAACAATAAGAAGAGAGGTTCACAAAGTATTTTCAATGGAAAAGTGTCTCAACACCAAAATATGGTATGCTATCATCCTTTCCTCAAGAATGCTTTACATTTCAAAATGATTTAGCATCCTATGATTTGGAACCAATCATTTCGTCATATGGATACTATTACGCGGATTTGGTGCGGACATTCTTCAGCAACTTGGCAACTTATAATGGAAAGTTTGTCACATATGTTTTGGGTACAAGAATTTCCCTAACCCCTTAAATTCTTGGAGGTATCTTAAACATTACTTATACCGGGAGCACTCTTTATGACCCGAAAGATGAAGATTGGAACGACTACAACAAGAAGAATTTTTACTACAATATCAGAAGGTTAAATTAAACAGAATTCCGTGAAAAAGGATTCGAGGTCTAGGCGGTGTTGTTCCCTCAAGAGACTCTTGGAGTGCAGGTAATTTTTATATCGATGATAGGTTGTTTCACTATTTTATGGTATACATCATGTTTCCGAGGGATGGAAATCACTACACTGTGACAGATCTTGAGATGCAACTGTTGTACGCTAGAAAAAGAGGAATAAGTGTCAATTGGGCTCGTCTTATCATGACTCATATATTGAGGTTTAATGCAAAATCAAAATTCTTGTCATATGCTTATTTTATTACTCTTATTATTGAGCATTATGGAATTGATGTTGATGGTTTTGAAAAAGTTTAAATGGATGCAAATCTGCATAAGATTTCAATCAAAAATGTTGATTCGAGAATGGGTGTTCATTACAATCAGGAATCGAAAACTATAACGTACATTGGTGAAGATGTGGTTGGTGATGAAGGAAACAATCAAGAAGATGAAGGTGGTGAAGTTGTACTTCCTCCACCTGCTCCTGTTGGTCCAAGTAATCAAGATGTAATTAACTTCATGACTCAATAGTTTGCTACACTCAACACCAACATCAACAACCAATGGAATGCTATCAACGACTCCACAACGACCCGGATCAATGATTTTCACACATATGTGAATCAACAGTTTTCTTACCTTTACTCTCATCTCCACATAACTCCATATGATCCCAAAAACCCAGCTGTCCCTCCTCCACAATATACTGGTCCTCCACTTCAACAACAATTTCCCAATCAAGGACCATTTTTCTATAGCAACCCCGACATGAACCAACCATGAATTCTGTCCATTTACTGTTATTTTTTATTTTGATTATCATTATGTCTTTGTTTTCTCTCGGTTCTCTCTCTCCTTGGAGCTCACCAGAGAAGAGACATTAGCAGCACCAGAAATTTCCTCGCGGCGGCAGCAGCGGTGGCGACGGCATTACCTGCTCCGATTTTCAATTTTCTTATATTTTATGTTTCGTCTCACTCTTCTGATCATTATTTTGGCATTTGTTTTTCCTGGGGATGAGAGGATTGGCGTAGATCTTGAGAGAGGGAATGAAACCTTAGTGGTTTCTGATTTGGCTTCTCGTGATGTTTTTCGGGTGAGATCGCTGAGATTAATCCTTCTTTATCTGTATCTCTTGAAAATGATATCATCCCTTCCCTTTCATTCTCGATTTCTGAAGGGGTTGGGTGAAGAAAATGATGAACAAACATATAGGGTTTGTGAGTTCTGTGACTGTGTAGTATGAACAGTTGACCTCCCCTTGAAATCTTTGCATTGATTGCTTATATGTTGTGAAATTAGGGTTTTCTGTTTGGATCCTCTTATTTGTTTAACAAGCCTAATTTTATCTTCCAATTTGTATTGGGCTTTTGTGATTTTCTTATTATTGTTCGTTCTTCTTGGTTTGTGATATTTTACTACAGTGAAAATGTTGTTTGATTTGGCTCAGATGCGAATTTTCTACTGTCCTATTTTTACTGCTATGTAACTGTGATGTTGTGACCTGAACTTGCAGTAACTTATTTCTTTTGATTCCAATCTTTATTGTGAACCAAACTTTTTTGTGATTTGTAGTAAAGTGAATTGTTGGCCCATGATTATTCACTTGAAATCTGACTTTGTTGTTGTGAATCAAAATAATATGAGGCTTTTGTTGGGCTTAGCACATGATTGAAATCATCCCTATATCTGATTCCTTCAAACAACCCCTAATGATGAATTTCAAAATAATTGCTTGGAAGCTTCTTGTTCTTGTCTCATTGATTGTTTTGCTAACCATTTCCTTTATTTTGTTGCATGTGTGAGCAAAATGATAATAGGCAATAGAGAAAGTTGATGAATAGAATGAAAGAGGTGAAAGATACTTGAAGAAGAAGTCATGGAAAAGAGTAAGAATAAAACGCTTGAAGATGGAGCAAGAAGATTGAAGAAAAAATTCTCTTTTCTTTGGTCTTTGTAAAAGAAAGACTTTGATATTGTAATTGTTATGAACTTAGAGGTTTAAATTTGAAGAATGATTAATGAAAGCATCGTTTACCACTTGGACTTATAATTCTCAATCTCTTTTAGAAACAATGTAACTTTTCTTGTAAGCCTTGGTAAAAACATTTGTAGAATTTGCCATTGAAATTGATAATGATATGAATCTTAGCACAAATTTTTCAAATTTTTCCTCACCTCTAATCTTGACTAAAATGTCAAAATTTTATAAGTAGGAAACAAATGGACGAGCTATTTTTCTCCAATATCCTTTATTCGAAATTCAACCTCTTTATGATTTTATTTATCCAAGGATAACTTCTAACTAAGCCCAACATGATGCAATATTAAAAGCCCAAACATTTTCAAAAGTTTTTTTTTTACATATCATACTTCAATATCTTTTCCTCAATATGAATGGCCCAAAAAGTAGCCCAAAATAAACTATCTTGATCATTAGAGACCCAATTAAATTCTCTTAATTAATACTTATTTAATCAATGATCCCTACAATGGTATCTTATCCTTAAAGAATCTTTGAAAAAGATGAGAATGGAGTTAAAAATAAAACCTCAGTAATGATCCTCAATTGATGATTAAAAGTTTACTGAAATAATGCTCGTGATAATAATGATTCAAGAATTCAGTCGTAAAAGATGTCACACACTTCAATAAGAAACACCCTAGCACAAGAACTAATAGATAAGAGAAAATGTGATTCACTTTGAAACACTTGCAACCCCAAACCCTTGATGAAAGAAAAGAATCAGTTGACATGTCTTGAGGCCTGAGAAGCCATGGTAGCCTTGAGTAGTTGAAAACCCTAAGGGAGTGTCTTGAAGAAAAGGGGGAGGGGCAAATTTTGGGGTACAACAGGCCCTGTATGTATCCATTGAATGCAGGGGGACTATGTTGGCTCATGTGATAATTGATACTGGCTCTTCTCTGAATGTTTTGCCAAAAGGCGCTCTTGACCGGATAGATTGTGAAGGGGTTGTGCTGAAGCCTAGTAATATCATAGTTCGAGCCTTTGACGGATCAAAAAGAATGGTGCATGGAGAAGTCGACCTCCCAATCCAAGCGGGTTCACAAATATTTGAGTCCACCTTCTATGTAATAGACATCTGGCCATCCTATTCTTATCTATTGGGACACCCCTAGATCCATTGGGTAGGCGTTGTCACCTCCACCTTGCACCAGAAATTAAAGTATCCTATAAAAGGAAAGGTTGTTATTATTTGTGGAGAAGAGGAATACATGGTCAGCCACTTGAATTCATTCTGATACATAGAGATGGACGAAGAATTTATTGAGACTCCATGTCATACCTTTGAAGCGATTTCCCCTGCTACTGTTAACGATGTTTCTGCCATTCCAAAGATCACCAAAACTCCATACAAGATGAATTCCTTGAAAGATGCCAAAGAAAATATAGAAGAAGGTGGTTGTACTATTTGGGGTCAGCTTCCTGATATCCTTTACAAATCTGACAAGTTTGGTTTGGGTTTTACTGCATAAGGTCAAAGAGTTGTTCATCGTGCTCGTGCTGGAGACCTCCATTCCGTATTAACAATAACGGGGTCAACGCTATAGAGGATGGTGGCAGTGATTGTGATTTCTACAACTGGATATTCCCTACCATTGGTGATGGACCTGATAATTAGAAAGTAGAAGACATTTTCCCTATCTTCTTTAGTCAGGAGTAATAGCTACATTCTTGTCTTATTGCTTTTAAAAGATTTTTGGTTATGTAATAAAACAATGACTTTAAACCTTGTGTCTTACCCGGGGCACAATGGTTCATTTGTTAAGGGCTGATAATTCATATACATTTGTTCATTCAATAAAAACATTAGACGTTTTGCATGCAAATTTTTGATCTTTGTCTTTCTTTTATCTTATTGCATTTTCACACCCACACACTACATTGCAGATCCTCGCCCACTCTGAATCTCGTTGATAACGATTATGCTATTTCTGCATATAACTTTGAAAATATGATCTACCAAGTCGAGGACAAAGGTGAGAAATATTTTGATATACCTCGAGAACTTTCCAGACTCTTAATACAAGAAGAAAAGACTATCCAACCACATGAACAACCGGTCAAAGTTGTAAATTTGGGTACTGAGACAGACAGAAAAGAGGTCAAGATAGGCGCTAACTTAGAGAGCATTGTCAAGAACAAACTAATCCAGGTGTTACATGAATACGTTGAAATCTTTGCTTGGTCATACGAAGACATGCCAAGGCTCGACACTGATATTGTGGTTCACCATCTGCCGATGAAAGACGGTCGTGCTTCAATTAAGAAGAAGGTTCTCGCATGCTTCCCAAAATGTCAAAAAAGATCAAGGCTTGGGTTATGAAGCAATTCAATGTAGGGTTCTTAGTAGTCACGTCATATCCTCAATGGGTTGCTAATGTTGCTCTGATGCCAAAGAAATACGGCAAGGTACGTATGTGTGTAGACTACATGGATCTGAACAGGGCAAGCCCCAAAGACGGCTTCCCACTACCACATGTTGATGTTTTGGTCGACAACACCGCTCAACACAAGGTATTCTCCTTAATGGATGATTTCTCGGGTTATAATCAGATCAAGATGGTGCCTGAAGACATGGAGAAAACTACCTTTGTCACACAATGGGGCACTTTCTGTTACAAGGTTATGCCTTTTGGATTGAAGAATGTCGGGGCAACCTATCAATGTGCCATTGTAGCCTTATTTCACGACATGATTTTCCATGAGATAGAGGTCTATATTGACGACATGATAGCCATGTCACAAACTGAAGAAGAGCATCTTGATCATCTGCATAAATTGTTTGAAAGACTGAGGGAATACAAGCTAAGGTTAAATCCGAACAAGTGCACTTTTAGGGTGAGATTTGGTAAACTCATGGGTTTCTTCATCAGCAGTAAAGGTATTGAGGTTGATCCAGCAAAAGTTAAATCCATTCAAGAGATGAAATCTCCTCATACCTAAAAGGAAGTCAGAGGTTTCTTAGGACGGCTGAATTACATTGCTCGTTTCATTTTTCATTTGACTGCTACTTGTGAGTCAATCTTCAAGCTACTGAAGAAAGATCAAGTATTAAAATGGAACGACGACTGTCAAATAGCCTTTGATAAAATTAAAGAATATCTACAAGAACATCCAATTATGATGCCACCAGTCGAAGGAAGACCTTTAATCATGTACTTAACAGTGCTAGAGAACTCAATAGGGTGTGTACTGGGGCAGTATGACGAGTCTGGTCTAAAAGAGCATGCAATATACTACCTTAGCAAAACTTTTACCGATTATGAAACAAGATATTCACTACTCAAAAAAACTTGTTGTGCTTTGGCATGGGCTGGTCTCCAATTAAGATAGTATATGTTGACCCATACTACTTTGTGGATCTCTAAAATGGATCCCGTCGAGTACATATTCGAGAAGCCATCTCTCTTCGGAAGAATAGCCCGATGGCAAATGGTCTTAACAGAATATGACATCCAGTACACCACTCAAAAAGCAATCAAAGGAAGCATACTGGAAAACCATTTGGCACATCAAGCTATAGACGACTATCAGTCTATGAACTTTGAATTCCCGGACGAAACATTATGCTAGTTACAGACTGTGAAGAACCTGGACCTTATGAAGGACCTGAACCAGGATCCCAATGGACTATGGTTTTTGATGGAGCTTCCAATGCACTTGGTAACGGAATCAGTGTTATAATTATCTCTCCTCAGGGTTGTCACACACCCTTCACGACCAGACTTTGCTTTGACTGCACCAATAATATGGCTGAATATAAAGCGTGCATCATGGGTCTTAATGTTACTACTGACCTGAGAATAAAATTTTAAGCGTATATGGAGACTCAGCTCTGTTGATCAGTCAGGTCAATGGAGAATGGGATACGAAGCATTCGAATCTTATCCCTTATTGAGAACATGTGCTAACCTTGATTTCGTATTTCGAAGAGATTACTTTTGAGCATAAACCAAGAGAAGTGATTCAGCTGGCAGACTCATTGGCTACCATGTCATCCATGTTCAAGGTCATATGGGACAACGAGGCTCCCAGAACTACCATTGAAAATTTGATGAACTGGCACACTGCTATGAAACTGTAACTGATGGAGTAGAGAAAAAACCTTGGATTCATGAGGTGAAAAGGTACCTTGAGGCTCAAGAATAGCCTGAAGGGGCATCCATCAACAACAAGAAGTTCCTACGGAGGTTCTCGGCTAAGTTCTTCTTGAGCAATGGTATTCTATACAAGCGTAATCATGATTCAACCCTGCTTCGTTATATGGACAAGAAGGAAGCATAAGAAATTATGCAAGATATGCATGAAGGTGTCTTCGGTACTCACTCCAGTGGTCATACTATGGCTAAAAAGATTTTGAGAGCTGGTTACTGTTGGTCGACTATGGAAACTGACTGTCACCATCACTCGAGAACTTATCATAAGTGCCAGATCTACGCTGATAAAGTCATGTGCCTACAGTCCCTCTGAATGTCATGACTGCTCAGTGGCCTTTCGTAATGTGGGGCATTAATATGATCGGAGAAATCAAGCCTAATGTCTCTAACATACATCGCTTCATCCTCGTCGCCATTGATTATTTTACAAATTGGGTGGAAGCAGCTCTGTTTGCCTTTGTTACCAAGAATGTGGTTGCCCGATTCATCAAGCACAACCTTATATGTCGGTATGTGTAATACGGTGGGAGAACTGACTTTACTAGTTTTGTGTTTTATCGCAAATGTTGTAGTTAGCAAGAGTCACCACCGACTTTTATTTTATCCAATAAAGGAAAGGGTGAAAAGAACAGGAAATACCTTTTTAAAGATTTTGAGTTTCGGGGGTAGGTTATGGAAAGGGAAGGTATTACCACCCTTTCCGTCCATAGTTATCTACGGGCTCTTAGTTGCTAGCTCACTTTTGGAAATGCTTTTTGGTGTAAGTATATATGAAAATATTTTTGAAGAGACTCCTTGGTGCGGCGAAATTTGTAATGATTCTCGTAACGTTGAGAATGCATACAAAGTGTTTTTGTCTTTGAAAATATTTTGAAAAGAGAGTGTGTGTGTAAGAAATTTGTTTTGTGAGCAAGCAATTACAAACTGTCTACCTACTCGAATGGTCTTTATTCTTTTCCTCTTTTCCTTTAGACAGTACTATCCTACTATTAGTTTATAGGTAGCCTAGTCATTGGATGTTTGAGGGACAGGAGAGGATCATCGTACAGTCATAAAGGCAACTCGTAGGTAACTTTAGCTATTTTATCGTAAGGGACTAGATCGTTTACCGAAGGCAGCATCGAAAGGGTCATCGAGGGACTATAATCTTTTTGTATTGGAGGGACTTTGCTAAAGCATTCTCACGTTCGAGGGACATGAATGTTTGTTTTCCGAAGACAACAAGTGGAAGTACCTTAGAGGTGCGTGTGTGCGAAGTGTGTTGTGTTTCAGTTATGTTTATCTTGTATGTTAGTTTTTCTACCATTTGCTTTTAAATCTTGTCATGCAATCCTATTAACATACATCTAGCAGTTAAATATATACAAGTGCGGAAAAATAAAAATGCGAAAATTAAACTACACTATTACATTGCTTCGGGATGGGGGGAATACAAACCAAAATAGGGGAAAATATAAATGTCCTAAATTAAACTATTACATCCCTTTGAGCAGTTACAACTATTCATGAAAATAATGCGAAAAAAGTAAACAAACGCGTGGAGAATGGAAAAGAGGAAATATCTAAAATCCTAAAAATTCTATGTAGAAAAATGTTTCTTTGTTGTTTTTAATTAGGAAATTTTTTATGATAATAGACCTAATTCTAACCAATTTTAATTAACAAAATAAACTCAAAAATGATTAAATTAATTAATTTTATTGTAAAAATAAAGCTAATTAATTAAATCCTAAATCAATTTTTTTTTAATTTGATTTTGTGATTTTTTTTTAAAAATTAATTAAAAAGAAAAAGAAAGAAATGAATTAAAACAAAAATAAATAATAAACAAAAAAACGTATGGGCTAAAAGTTCTTGAAGCATGCGATTTGGATCAAAATGCACAGATCGGAGGAAAAATGGTATCTATCGCATCCGCGTGCATGAAAGTGTATCAATGGTTAGAACATGTTCATCAAGTACTCAAAAACACGTTAATAATAATCATTAGGCTCAAAACAAAGTAAAACAAAAGAACATGAATCTCAAAATGTTATGCGATCAGAAATGTATGTTATGCCTTTATCATGTGTTTTGGACCATGGTAACTGGTCCAAGCTTACCCTTTTATGTTCAGGGATATGATAAGGATAGATTTATGGGATGAGAAGGCCTGCAGACAGAGCTTTGAAACACGAAGGTTCTTGAGATTTTTTTTAGGAATTTTGCTAGCTTTTATGCATATGATTTTTTGGAGAATTTTGAAATGGCTTTGGTATGCAAGAATTTCGTGGTCCTTTGAGCTTGCATTGTTTTAGTATTTATAGAGAGAGTGAATGGGATGGCAAATATGGAAATGAATCAAGCATTTAACAAAGTTTTAAGACAAGAATCAAAATTTGAAAACTTACCAAACTTTGTAGCATTTAACGATGTTTTAAGACAAGAATCAAAATTTGAAAACTTGTCAAACTTTGTAGCATTCTTGCCATTTTCGTTTTTTGCATGAATCTAGACACATTACTGGCTTGCTTGAGTATTTGGGCTTCAATATTGACCTGTGATCGGTGGAAATAGAACTGACTGTTTTGAAATGCTGGTTCGCGAAATGTCGCGGTAAGCAAGAGTCGCCACCGTCTTTTATTTTCTCCAACAAAGAAAGGACAAAAGCATAGCAAAATTCCTTTTCGAGATGTTTCTCGGTTCGGGAGGTAGATTATAGAAAGGGAAGGTGTTAGCACCCTTTCTATCCGTGGTTATCCACGGGCTCTTAGGTACTTGCTCACTATGTTTTCAAAAATTGTTTGCTTTTCTTGTGTTTGTGGGTTTTGAAAAAGTTTGTTTGAAAACTTCTAGGTAACTCTTGTATCAGTCCTCAAGAGTGTATGAAGTATTTGTTTGAAAACTTTTTGAAAGTGTAAGTGCGAAAAGTTTGTTTTGTTTTTTGAAAGAGAAAGTACCCAGGAGAAATCTACCTACTCTAAGGAATTAGGTTGTGTAAGAGTCCTTTAGACAGTACTATCCTACTATTGAGAAGTAGGTAGCACCGTCATTGGAGTTATTCGGGTCAATTCGATTATAGGGACATGTGTGGTCACCAAAGCAAGTAGGACGCCTTAGCGGTAACCCTAATGTCCTAGATCCTTTTTATCCGAGGCAACCGTTTCGAGGCAACTGGATCTTTAGACAGGAGGGCGACCTCTAAAACACCCTATACTCAATGACCACCTCGAGGCAACCAAGTGAGGCGTACCCTAGGAGTGGCATGTGCACGTATGTCAGGTTTCATGTTAAATTGTCTTTGCATGTGTTATACCCCAAAATTTGCCCTCCCATATTCCTCGAGAAATTGCCAAGCCAAGCTACAAAATTCCCCAAGGGTTGTGCAGTGCAACAGTCTCCCATACAGTCAAAACTAGGGTTTGGGTTCTGATCAAGAAAATGAAGTGTTCAAAGGTTCAATCAAGTCTCATATGCTTACAAACATGGTCAAGCATCCTCATATCAAGTTTCAAGGTATTCAGTTCAAAATTGCACAGTCAAAACCCTAAATTGCACTACAGTCAACTGTAGGGGCAAAATGGTCATTTGACAGTCAAAAGTTCAAATTTTTGGTCAACATATCATTTTGAAGCCACAAACATCATTTGATCAATGCTTGATCATGACTCTCAAAATTTGGCTCAAAGATGCAAAAGTTGCTATATTTGGACAGCTGAAAAAGTCAACTGAAATTGACCAGGGCATAACTTTCACATGGATTATCAGAAAAATTCCATCCAAAGCTCATTTTGAAGAGAAAGACATTTCCTACAACTCATCTTCATACTTCAAGTCCAAGAAATGCTCTCACAAAAAGTTATCAATTTCAACATTATAGGTCATTTTCAAAAGTCAACAAAAAGGGACTTTAAGTCAAAGACCATAACTTGAGATTGGTAAATAAAAATGACATGGGACCAAAGGCATTGATTAGAGGACTCAAAGACCTTTCCAAAATGTCCAAGAACATGTGAAAAGCTTAAAAATTGAGCAAGTTATGCCTTGTAGAAGTTGGGAAATTTTTGTGAAATGGCAAAAGTCAACTATCCTTGAAACTCCAATTTTTGACAAAAGGGCCCACTTTCTTCCACTTGATTCATCCTTGTCATGCCACACACGTGTCCCATGATTAATTTCAAGATCAAACATTGATTTTTCTATTTTATTTAATTTTTGATAATTAATTCATTTTAAATCTTTAAAAATTCAAATAAAATTCAAAAACCAATGGAATAGTGTCATTTGAATTTGGACAACTTCCATATATCATGGGCCAGCTCACAAACTTATGCTAGGGTTAAATTGCACACTAAGTCTTGGTCTTGGCTTAAAAGAAGGAAAATTGGTTAATGGTGAAAACCCTAGGACTTGTTCTCTCATGAGCATAAATCAAGGCCAGCTAGCAAGCTAATTCTCTTCCATCATAAGCACTGAGTCAAACCCTAAGCCTTGGACACTATAAGCTGCGCCCAAAAAAGCTATTGCACATTGAAAATTTTCCATAAAAACACAAAACTGATTTCAAGGTTAGAGGTGGATTCAAGGCATAAAAATCATCCCATTAGCTTCCTTGGGCAATTCTGAACGTGTATCAATCACAAACAACAAGCCAATCTCCAAGAATTGGTAGTTAGAACTCGAACTGTATAGCAAAATTTCCAAAATCGTGCATCATGATTTAAACATTTTTACAGCATTTTGTCCATTGATTCATGTTTAGCATAATGTTTTGAGACTAACCATCATGTTCAATTGAGTTTTCATTGGCCATGCGCGATTCTACCATTTTCATATTCTAGGTTTTTTCAGAGCTTGATTTAGGGCTTTCACAATACAGTAAAATTAGGGTTCCAGACTTATGCCATTCAAACCAGCTCATCAAGACGAGGAGATATGGACCCTCGCAATCAATTTATTGATGTCACAGCGCTAGTCGCTATTTTTCATAAACATGCCTAACACAACGCGTTGAAACCGTTGCCTCTGTGTTTTGTATTTCAGGCACGCGAGGAAGATGAGTACATGGCACGCTGTGATTCGTCAGTTCAAAATTGGCGCGTTGAAAGCCACTAACTCTCTTTTCTTTTTATTATATTCATTAATCATTATATGTTAAAAGTAACTCAAGTGCTTCAGTGGCAGGCGTATTCCTTTGCATTGTCTAAGACTTGGGTTCGAACCCCAGGTCTGTATAAATTTCAATAATATTTTTCAATACAAGATCTTGTGCAGCGCTAACGTCCAGGGCATACCATACACACTCAAAACTCATCGTCCACACGTCCCAGTAGATCAATCAAAGGGCTCAGATTCAAGGCACATGATACGCTATGGTCAACGCATTGGCACGTGAACTGAAAAGTCAAGTGGATTTCAATGTTAATGGGCCAGAATGCTAGGCCTTACCTCCAATTCTGGGGCTACCCCCCCTGGTTTGATTTTCTTTTTATATTTCATTTTCTCAATTGTTATGTTATTTATTTATTTTATTTGTTTTAATTAATTAATTATTTCTACAAAAATATGAAAAATATCATAAAAAATCAGAAAAAGGCAAAAAATATAATTTTTATTTTAATTACTTTTATAAATAAATTACATGTAAATAAATTTAGTAAAATAGGTTTTAACTTTAATTCTTTCTTCCATAAAAAAAATCCAAAAATATAGCATTAGGTTAATGACTTTTTTTATTCCTTTTAACTTTCCTTGTTTTTTGCCATAATATTAGTAATTTTCATAATTAAACTTGTAAACTAATTAGGGTTGCATTTAGGTTAGATTTTACTACTTTCTTAATAACTAAAAATCCAAAAATATAGCATTAGGTTTAATGACTTTTTATACCTTTTAAATTTTCCTTTTTTTATCACAATATTATTTATTTATTTATTTTATTTTTATAATTAAATGTACATAAGTAAAAATTAGGGTTTAATTTAGATTAATATAACATTTTCACAATAACTAAAAAACATTAGAATTAGGATTTGCATTTCAAATTTCATTCTAAAAAGTTCTTTTTCTTTTAAATCTTAAAAAACACAAAAATACCAAAAAACATTTAATTTTTAACTTTCATTTTAATTCCTCATTAATTTGATATTTTGCAAAAGGGTCCAACGCCCGTCGCTTTAATTATTTTGTTTCGCGCATTTTACTTTGTCGCTTATTATAATTATGTACATGTCCCAAAGCCTTGTAATAATTTCAACTTCTCGCACTTTTACTTCGCTTTCTTTATTTTCCGTCAAATCGGGTCCGGTTTAATTTTGGCGATGTAGACCCGCGCCGTTTGTAATAGTTGTAGATTTATTTTCCCGCAAATATTGACTGTTAACAAAAAGCATGAAAGAATGTATGGCCTTAAAAATAAAATCAAGCGTAGATCACAACAAACATGACAAGACAAATAACTGAAACATGACACACAATTCACACACCACCCCTAGGGTACGCCTCACTGTTGCCTTTCGAAAGGTGATCGTCGAGTAGAGGATGTCTTAGTAAGTCCTCATGATCCGGGAACCTGGCATGAGGGTAGCTTCTAAGGTGTCTTCCCATTGCTCTGGTGATCACCATGTCCCTACAAACTCGAATTGACCCGAACACCTCCAACGGTGGTGCTACCTACCTCTCAATGGTAGGATGGCACTACTTTAAAGGACATTTACACAGATGAATTCCTTAGGGTAGGTAGGTTCTCAAGGATACTTGCTCTAATTTCAAACAAATCAAAACATCTTTTCACCAACACATTTTCAAAAGCTTTCAAAAGCAAATTTTTCAAACACTCTGACGTACGAGTCGAACTGAAATTTTTCAAAGAAACTTTTTAAACCCACATTGAAAAGCAAACAAACATTTTTGAAAACACATTGAGCAAGTATCTAAGAGCCCATGGATAACCATGGATAGAAAGGGTGCTAACACCTTCCCTTTCTATAACCTACCTCCCGAACCGAGAGCAATCTCTTTAAGGAATTTTTCTGTGCTTTTGTCCTTTCCATTTGGAGAAAATAAAAGACGGTGGCGACTCTTGCTTCCGCGACATTTCGCGAACCAGCGTTAAACAGTCAGTTCCAGATCCACCGATCACAGAACTGGCGACTCTGCTGGGGATTTACAAACTTAAAGTGAGGTGTACCTTAGGGTTAGTTCATAACTGTGTTTTCAATTGTATTGCTTTGTTTGCTTTAAATTGTGGGACTGTCTTGGGAGTTCTATAGATCCTAACCCGGATCTGGGGGATACCCTTTTAGAAAGTAGCAACAAGGCTGTGAGGGAACTGTGCGGGGTATACCGACATGGTTGAAACAGTCTGCTACGTTGATGTGGCACTTTGGTGTGTACCGGTAACCCTTGAGTTCAGTCAAGGAGAGTACGGGGCCTCCGCGTGGTGTCGTGAAGCATCAACAGACCTTAGGAACCTTAATTGAACTATCTTGGCCTCTTTAGGGTAGTGAGATAACTGACTTTGGTGCAGTCCGAGGTTGGTTGATACTCGATACTACACTCAATTGAGGGTTGCTTTCCTGGAATATTTCGGTCGCCAGTTCAGTGGTTAAATCGAAACGATGAACAATGAAAGCAATCCCGTGATATTGGGAACCTTAGAACCCGATTACTTTGATTAGGACAGGTTGAGCCCACCAACTTCAAGAGGGTACTACCCAGACCCCATGCTGGCCTAAACCCTAAGGGTTTCTCTTGTGTGACTTGTGTGCCTTTGTACTTGCCTACTTGCATGCTTGTTAGCTGACACATGAACTACTTACAGGTTTTGTTTATAGTCCTTAACTAGGACTCATGACAAGGTTTACCAAATTTCTTGCAGGTTTTGTTTATAGTCCTTAATTGGGACTCATAACAAAGTATACTGAATTTCTTGCAGGGTCTGTTTATAGTCCTTAATTGGGACTCATAACAGGGTTACTCACATTACCCCATGCATATCATGACATCATACCATTGCATACATCCTAACCCATTTCAAGGATCTCAAGGGCTTGTGATACAGGTCATATAAATCAAACATCTAGCAAGGGGCAAAGAGGATTTATTTTCCTCTAGCCAATGTTGTCAGAGGCTATGACCCACTTGATATGGTGAGCTCTGACTCCTGAAGAAGGTTCCCTAACCAAGGTTGTTTGGAAATCAAAACCAGACATGATGACTAAAGTCAGGGGCTATGACCCACTGGATATGGTGAGCCTTTGACCCGTGACGAAGGACTCTCAACAACATGAAGTACTTTCAATCAAGTTGCCAGTTTCCAACTCTAACAAGTTTCTCTGTTTACCCCACGAGGTCCTTGAAATCATTGCATGCATATCATACATATCATTACACAACAGGTACCCTTCCTCTGCAGGTTGCTTACCTTCTTCGCTGTTTATTTCAGCAGTCTCGTCATGAATCCTGAATCATCAACCGAGGCATCTATCAAGGCTCTTCAGGCGCAGAACGCCCAATTTCAGGCGCAGAACGCCCAATTTCAGGAGCTGATCAAAGGCTTGGCTCAGGGTCAACAAGATCTGAAGGCTTTGTTTTTGAAGAAGGACAAGAAGAAGAAGAGGATTGTTCTGTTCAGCCCTAGACGCAGATCTGGGAATACACCGCAGGAGGAAACTGAGGGGACAACCCCATCTGTGAGGGAAAGCAGTCACCATGAGAGAGAGGTGCCTAGTCCAGTGGTCTCCGACAGCGAGACAGATTTCAACGACGAACAGTACCCTCCGGCTGAGGACAAATACAAACAGTTGGAGGATAGGCTGAATGCTATGGAGATCCAACAGGTACCTGGGCTGGATTTTGGAGATCTGGGTTTGTCAACTGGTGTGATTATTCCTCGGAAGTTCAAGGCACCATCCTTTACCAAGTATGACGGGGCGTCTTGTCCCAAGTTGCATCTCAGGTCTTATGTTCGGAAAATCCAACCATACTCAGCAGACAAGAACTTGTGGATCCACTTCTTCCAGGAAAGTCTTTCAGGGACTCACCTCGAATGGTTCTATCAACTGGATGGGACCAAAGTTCGTAACTGGGAGGAGTTGGCGACTGCTTTCTATAAGCAGTACCAGTACAATGCCGACCTTGCTCCCACACGTACCCAACTCCAGGGTATGTCGTTGGGGTCAAGTGAAGGTTTCAAGGAGTACGCACAAAGATGGAGAGACCTTGCTGGAAGGGTGCAACCTCCGTTAACTGACCGGGAACTCGTTGATATGTTCTTGGGGACCCTATCCGGGCCATTCTTCAATCACCTCATTGGTAACTCATCTGCTGGATTTACCGACCTCATCCTGACTGGCGAAAGAATTGAAGCTGGTATCAAGTCGGGGAAGATTCAAGAGGCCACACCTTCTGATATTCATAAAAAACCTTACACGGGAAAGAAGGAATCCAATGCTGTATACAGTCAAAAGAGTCGCCGTGATCAACATGCAGGGGCAGTCATGATCTCTGGTTCTGCACCACGCCGTCAACCACAAAGGGGAAACCAGCAAAGGCCGGAAGGGCCTAAAAGGCAATTCACCAACATTAACATGCCTTGGTCACAAGCATTGCAGCATATGGTGAAGATGAACCTGATTGCAGTAATCAACCCTCCTGCCAATCCTAAGACCTCCTCTCCTAGCTACAATCCAGAAGCAAGGTGTGCCTATCATTCTGATAGCCCGGGGCACGATACTGAGGACTGTTGGGCACTGAAGTACAAAATTCAGAACATGATCGATGCCAAAGAGATCGAGTTCGAGCCTGCGGAGACTCCCAACGTGATCACCGCTCCATTGCCAAAGCATGGCTAAATTTTTGTTCATTTGATTTCAAGTTGTATTTTTCCTTTTCTTGTTCAGATAAACAATTATTGTGTTAAACTCTTTTATTTCATGAATGCATTACACATGTCTGTCTTGAATTAATTATGTTTACTATGCTTAAAACTGCTTTCATATTTTTTGCGATGGTCAATTCTTAATTGAAAATTCTAAACCTCTTGAGGGAGGATGACGAAAACAATACCACAATTTACAGTATGCTTTTGAACAGACCCCGCTGATGAGGTACAGGCATTGTTTCAATTCCTAAACACTGGAGTTATAAGGATGATAATCCCTCGTCAACCCATCAGAGCCAAAGAAGTAGGAGTTTGTATTTTCGAAAATCAAAACCCTTAATCATAACCTGGGGCAGGGTAGTTCTCTCAGTCGATCCAAGTGCACAATGAATGTCACTAAATGAGTTTTTCAAAAACAAAAGACAGTGATGGTTCCGAACAATCATAAGGACAGGCAGTCATTATCAAAAAAAAATTCATGAATGAAAAGCCCAAAAAGTCAAAACCAATAAAGAAGACTTACCAAACTGGGGCATCCCGCTGACTGTAATCCCAAAAAGGAAACAGTTCAGGCAAAAAAAAAAAGAAAGGGATAACTAAATCAAAAAAAAAAAAAGAGGTCTCACAAACCCTCAGCAAAAAAGGGGATGATTGCCTATTCAAATAAACATTCAATATCCGAATCATCACCGGAAAATCAGAGCAAAGACTCAAACAAGGTCTAACGCACGATCAACTGAGTTTAGGTTTGGAGAACATCACGAAGAGCGGGTGGGTACAAATAATTTGAGCCTTTATCCTTTGTTTCTTAAACCGTGAACCAGGCCACGATATAACTCTTAAAAGTCCTAGCTGAAGCATGGGTTAGTTCGAAAGCATACTGTTACGAAGGTATCCTGACTCCTGAAGGTTTGCTGTAAAATATTGAGTTGACATCGCACTGTATTACAAAAAATGCATTTTCAAAATTCAAGACAGACATAGACTTTTGCATTCTTAAAATAACCTTGTTTGCATATGACTACTTGTTTGAACAAGCAGGGAAATTCGCACGATGAACACCTTGTGAACAGAAGAACCTCCAATCAAGGGGCACATTGCTCATTATCTGGGGCATGGCAAAATACTTCCAACAGGGGCAACTCCCTACATTCTGAGAGCGTGGACATAGTCGGAAAAAATACTGCGCATAATCAAAGACCCGCTAGGTTGACATACCTAGGCAACAATAAGGGCTTCCCGGCGAACTAAAAGGGTTCGGGCAAAATGAAGGGATGAAACGAAAAACATGTACACCCGGCAAGTCGAAAACCTGAAAAGGCGGCTTGGGCAAAAATGGGTATCCCGGTGGACTGAAAACCCGAAAGGGCGGTCCAGGCAAAAGTTAGGGATCGAAGCGTACGACTATGTTCCGGTATCTCGTCACTTGCCTACCCGAAGATTTGTCGATCACCCGCACAGGTATCCTCTTCCCTCACCTCCGAAGCAGGGGCAATAATGAGCTATCCAGGCGATCCAATTGCTCTGTCAACCAAATTACAAAGGACAGATCAACATAAAAATGATTACCATCTACCTTTACAAATTCCAGATCGTGGGCTAACGTCCGAGACCAAACAGGACAATTATCCACTTAATCAAAATCATGCAACCCAACACCGGTTCCTGCTCAACCTTCAGACAAAGTCATACACAGACTCCTCCTCCATAAGATGACCTAACCCCGGTTCATCAAGAAGTTTTACACAAACTTATCCCGAAGCAACCTTACCCCGGTTCCTCCAGAAGTTTTTACACAAACTTATCCAAGTAACCTTACCCCGGTTCCTCCAGAGATTTTTACACAAACTCAACCAAATAACCTTACCCCGGTTCCTCCAGAAGTTTTTACACAAACTTATCCAAGTAACCTTACCCCGGTTCCTCCAGAAATCTTACATGGATTTATCACAAGTAACCTTACCCCGGTTCGTCAAGAAGTTTTACACGAACTTATCCCGAAGTGACCTAACCCCGGTTCCTCCAGAAGTCTTACATGGACCTATCTCAAGATGACCTAACCCCGGTTCATCAAGAAGTTTTACACAAACTTATCCTGCCGTAACCTAACCCCGGTTCCTCCAAGAGTCTCACATGGACCTATCTCAAGATGACCTAACCCCGGTTCATCAAGAAGTTTTACACAAACTTATCCTGCCGTAACCTAACCCCGGTTCCTCCAAGAGTCTCACATGGACCTATCTCAAGATGACCTTACCTCGGTTCGTCAAGAAGTTTTACACGAACTTATCCTGCGGCAACCTAACCCTGGTTCCCCCCAGAAGTCTTACATGGATTTAGCTCAAGATAACCTCACCCCGGTTCATCAAGAAGTTTTACATGAACTTACCTCACCAAGCAACCCTACATCGGTTCCCTCTCTTCAAGATGCAGTTTTACATGGACTCGTCACCCAGAAACCCTACACAGGTTCTCCCTTTCCAAAAAAACGAAGTTTTACACGAACTCATCATCAAAGTAACCCTACCCAGGTTCCTTCTCCATTTCAGATACAGTTTTACACAAACTCATCAGCATGCAACCCTACATAGGTTCCCCCTTTCAACTTATAAAATTACATTCCAAAACTCCCCAGAAGAGTCCAATCCAGTTTCCCCAGGAAAATTGGAATTCATCTCTCCAAGCAGTAAGCTTATCCCCAGTAGATTCTGGAAGCTTATCCCCTCGCAGAGCACGAACGCGTCGTCCAGCTTTATTCAAAGAGTTATTTCCTTAACAGGATATAACTGGGTTATCCTCAGCCAAAAGCCACGGAAAGGTCATCGTCAACATAGTTCTTTCCTATCCCCAGCGAAGTCCATTAACACTTCCAACAACAAAGACATCCTCAGCAAATTACTGCTATCAACACTCAGCAAAGCATTTCTCTCCCCACAGAGTATTGCTTCCCAGCATGGTCGCTAGAGTATCTTTTCTCCCCGCAGAATCCTCCATTTTCCAGGTTTATTCCGCAACGGAGTCATCTTCTCCTACTGGTATTCTTGCAATTATCATCCCCAACGGAAGCAAAATCTATTCTTCGACATCAGCCCAGGATACGACTTCCCGGCACCCGTCAAGGATTCACTTTCCTAGACAAAAATATACATGAAACATCACATACATCATTATAGCATGCATGTACACATCATATCTTACAAATCTCATTTATGTTGAGAACATCATTGCTTGATCCATATCATGCATTGCATATGACTGACTTTTACCTTTCAGGAAAGATCCAGTTAAGTTCTCAAGCTACATTTCAAGACCTAGACCGGTTCAGTTAAATCGTCCCAAGATTTTCCTGATGCTTATCCAGTCAAAGGCCTTCTCTGGTTCAGTCAGATCGACCCTAAGATCTCCCTGATGCTTATCCAGTTGAAGACATTTCAAGACCTAGACCGGTTCAGTTAAATCGACCCTAAGATTTTCCTGATGCTTATCCAGTCAAAGGCCTTCTCTGGTTCAGTCAGATCGACCCTAAGATCTCCCTGATGCTTATCCAGTTGAAGATATTTCAAGACCTAGACCGGTTCAGTTAAATCGACCCTAAGATTTTCCTGATGCTTATCCAGTCAAAGGCCTCCTCTGGTTCAGTCAGATCGACCCTAAGATCTCCCTGATTCTTATTCCAGTAGAAGACACCCAAGATTTTTCTCAACGAGCGTTGTTGAAGTTAAAATCGCCCAAGGTTCTCTTACCATCCATGCTGAGGCAGTAACCATCCCTGGTTCATTCATCAGCGTTTGAAGCTCCAGACTCAGCTCCTGTAACCAGTCAGGACACATCTATACCAAGCATCTAAAATCAGCTCCTGCAACGTGTCAGGTACTCATTTTTTTCTTTTGCAGGTATGCAGGTTCTCGCTAAGGAATCTTTTACGTGATCAATCTCTAAATGGCATCTATAAGCCCATTCCCACCACACTGCCACTATGTGAGCGCAAATTTCTGGGCACTCTAGTGTCCAATCATCTTTTACCCTCGGATTACGAAAGGCACGTCAGCCAATCTGCATCCTCAGGTCTAAGAAGATTGAACAGGGGCAACTGTTATACCCCAAAATTTGCCCTCCCATATTCCTCGAGAAATTGCCAAGCCAAGCTACAAAATTCCCCAAGGGTTGTGCAGTGCAACAGTCTCCCATACAGTTAAAACTAGGGTTTGGGTTCTGATCAAGAAAATGAAGTGTTCAAAGGTTCAATCAAGTCTCATATGCTTACAAACATGGTCAAGCATCCTCATATCAAGTTTCAAGGCATTCAGTTCAAAATTGCACAGTCAAAACCCTAAATTGCACTACAGTCAACTGTAGGGGCAAAATGGTCATTTGACAGTCAAAAGTTCAAATTTTTGGTCAACATATCATTTTGAAGCCACAAACATCATTTGATCAATGCTTGATCATGACTCTCAAAATTTGGCTCAAAGATGCAAAAGTTGCTATATTTGGACAGCTGAAAAAGTCAACTGAAATTGACCAGGGCATAACTTTCACATGGATTATCAGAAAAATTCCATCCAAAGCTCATTTTGAAGAGAAAGACATTTCCTACAACTCATATTCATACTTCAAGTCCAAGAAATGCTCTCACAAAAAGTTATCAATTTCAACATTATAGGTCATTTTCAAAAGTCAACAAAAAGGGACTTTAAGTCAAAGACCATAACTTGAGATTGGTAAATCAAAATGACATGGGACCAAAGGCATTGGTTAGAGGACTCAAAGACCTTTCCAAAATGTCCAAGAACATGTGAAAAGCTTAAAAATTGAGCAAGTTATGCCTTGTAGAAGTTGGGAAATTTTTGTGAAATGGCAAAAGTCAACTATCCTTGAAACTCCAATTTTTGACAAAAGGGCCCACTTTCTTCCACTTGATTCATCCTTGTCATGCCACACACGTGTCCCATGATTAATTTCAAGATCAAATATTGATTTTTCTATTTTATTTAATTTTTGATAATTAATTCATTTTAAATCTTTAAAAATTCAAATAAAATTCAAAAACCAATGGAATAGTGTCATTTGAATTTGGACAACTTCCATATATCATGGGCCAGCTCACAAACTTATGCTAGGGTTAAATTGCACACTAAGTCTTGGTCTTGGCTTAAAAGAAGGAAAATTGGTTAATGGTGAAAACCCTAGGACTTGTTCTCTCATGAGCATAAATCAAGGCCAGCTAGCAAGCTAATTCTCTTCCATCATAAGCACTGAGTCAAACCCTAAGCCTTGGACACTATAAGCTGCGCCCAAAAAAGCTATTGCACATTGAAAATTTTCCATAAAAACACAAAACTGATTTCAAGGTTAGAGGTGGATTCAAGGCATAAAAATCATCCCATTAGCTTCCTTGGGCAATTCTGAACGTGTATCAATCACAAACAACAAGCCAATCTCCAAGAATTGGTAGTTAGAACTCGAACTGTATAGCAAAATTTCCAAAATCGTGCATCATGATTTAAACATTTTTACAGCATTTTGTCCATTGATTCATGTTTAGCATAATGTTTTGAGACTAACCATCATGTTCAATTGAGTTTTCATTGGCCATGCGCGATTCTACCATTTTCATATTCTAGGTTTTTTCAGAGCTTGATTTAGGGCTTTCACAATACAGTAAAATTAGGGTTCCAGACTTATGCCATTCAAACCAGCTCATCAAGACGAGGAGATATGGACCCTCGCGATCAATTTATTGATGTCACAGCGCTAGTCGCTATTTTTCATAAACATGCCTAACACAACGCGTTGAAACCGTTGCCTCTGTGTTTTGTATTTCAGGCACGCGAGGAAGATGAGTACATGGCACGCTGTGATTCGTCAGTTCAAAATTGGCGCGTTGAAAGCCACTAACTCTCTTTTCTTTTTATTATATTCATTAATCATTATATGTTAAAAGTAACTCAAGTGCTTCAGTGGCAGGCGTATTCCTTTGCATTGTCTAAGACTTGGGTTCGAACCCCAGGTCTGTATAAATTTCAATAATATTTTTCAATACAAGATCTTGTGCAGCGCTAACGTCCAGGGCATACCATACACACTCAAAACTCATCGTCCACACGTCCCAGTAGATCAATCAAAGGGCTCAGATTCAAGGCACATGATACGCTATGGTCAACGCATTGGCACGTGAACTGAAAAGTCAAGTGGATTTCAATGTTAATGGGCCAGAATGCTAGGCCTTACCTCCAATTCTGGGGCTACCCCCCCTGGTTTGATTTTCTTTTTATATTTCATTTTCTCAATTGTTATGTTATTTATTTATTTTATTTGTTTTAATTAATTAATTATTTCTACAAAAATATGAAAAATATCATAAAAAATCAGAAAAAGGCAAAAAATATAATTTTTATTTTAATTACTTTTATAAATAAATTACATGTAAATAAATTTAGTAAAATAGGTTTTAACTTTAATTCTTTCTTCCATAAAAAAATCCAAAAATATAGCATTAGGTTAATAACTTTTTTTATTCCTTTTAACTTTCCTTGTTTTTTGCCATAATATTAGTAATTTTCATAATTAAACTTGTAAACTAATTAGGGTTGCATTTAGGTTAGATTTTACTACTTTCTTAATAACTAAAAATCCAAAAATATAGCATTAGGTTTAATGACTTTTTATACCTTTTAAATTTTCCTTTTTTTATCACAATATTATTTATTTATTTATTTTATTTTTATAATTAAATGTACATAAGTAAAAATTAGGGTTTAATTTAGATTAATATAACATTTTCACAATAACTAAAAAACATTAGAATTAGGATTTGCATTTCAAATTTCATTCTAAAAAGTTCTTTTTCTTTTAAATCTTAAAAAACACAAAAATACCAAAAAACATTTAATTTTTAACTTTCATTTTAATTCCTCATTAATTTGATATTTTGCAAAAGGGTCCAACGCCCGTCGCTTTAATTATTTTGTTTCGCGCATTTTACTTTGTCGCTTATTATAATTATGTACATGTCCCAAAGCCTTGTAATAATTTCAACTTCTCGCACTTTTACTTCGCTTTCTTTATTTTCCGTCAAATCGGGTCCGGTTTAATTTTGGCGATGTGGACCCGCGCCGTTTGTAATAGTTGTAGATTTATTTTCCCGCAAATATTGACTGTTAACAAAAAGCATGAAAGAATGTATGGCCTTAAAAATAAAATCAAGCGTAGATCACAACAAACATGACAAGACAAATAACTGAAACATGACACACAATTCACACACCACCCCTAGGGTACGCCTCACTGTTGCCTTTCGAAAGGTGATCGTCGAGTAGAGGATGTCTTAGTAAGTCCTCATGATCCGGGAACCTGGCATGAGGGTAGCTTCTAAGGTGTCTTCCCATTGCTCTGGTGATCACCATGTCCCTACAAACTCGAATTGACCCGAACACCTCCAACGGTGGTGCTACCTACCTCTCAATGGTAGGATGGCACTACTTTAAAGGACATTTACACAGATGAATTCCTTAGGGTAGGTAGGTTCTCAAGGATACTTGCTCTAATTTCAAACAAATCAAAACATCTTTTCACCAACACATTTTCAAAAGCTTTCAAAAGCAAATTTTTCAAACACTCTGACGTACGAGTCGAACTGAAATTTTTCAAAGAAACTTTTTAAACCCACATTGAAAAGCAAACAAACATTTTTGAAAACACATTGAGCAAGTATCTAAGAGCCCATGGATAACCATGGATAGAAAGGGTGCTAACACCTTCCCTTTCTATAACCTACCTCCCGAACCGAGAGCAATCTCTTTAAGGAATTTTTCTGTGCTTTTGTCCTTTCCATTTGGAGAAAATAAAAGACGGTGGCGACTCTTGCTTCCGCGACATTTCGCGAACCAGCGTTAAACAGTCAGTTCCAGATCCACCGATCACAGCATGCATCATTGTGAGCTACGGGTTTATTTTATTTTTCATACAAGTCTTGTCATGCATCGTTAACAGTTAATAATTGTGCGGAAAATAAATTGCGGAAAGTAAATATACGCTATTACAAGGCGTCGGGTATTTACATCGCCAAAAACATAACCCTTGAAAAATAAATTGCGAGAAAATAAAGAAAGCGATAAAAGTCCTAATTATCTATTACATTCTCGGAACAGTTACATAAATATGATCAAAATAATGAATTAAAAATAAATATGCGCGCGAAAGAATTGAATCGGGGACGTCCTTAGGGTTTTGACCCTTTTTGAGAAAAGAATGGAATTTTTCCTTTTTTGCATTTAATTAAATATTAAACCCAATTTACTAATTAATTAAATAATTACAAGAAAAAGTATTTTTGTGTTTTTTTATGTTTTAATGAAATAAAAAGAAATGGTCAAAAGTTAGTAAAAAACCCTAAGTCTAATTTATTTTATTTATTGTAAAAGAAAATTAAAATTAAACCTAATTAAACTAAATTAATTCATGTTAGTGTTTATTTACAAAATAATAATTAATAGTGAAATTAATAAATAATAATAATAAATAATATTTTAGGTTTCTGAATTTATTATGAAAAATAATTACTTTGTGAGTTAATTAAATAATAATAATAATTAGTAATGAAACAATTAAAAGAAAACAAAATAAAAAAAGAAAAGAAATAATCAAACCAGGGGGGTGATGGGCCCTTTTGGAGGTTTTGTTAGCAATCTGAAGCCCATTTGTCTATCAATCCGTTTGACCTTTTGCAATTGTCCATGGCATAGTTGACTGGGAACATGGTGTTCTTCCATCCTGACCATTGGATTGATGGTTGTGTCCACTTGGCATGCTAAGGCGTGAGGGACATGATGCTCATCATTTGGAAGCCTGCATAGGATCTTGTTAAGAAAAATAAGAAATAATTATTTGAGGGACCTGGGAATCGAACCCAGGTCCCAATGATTCTTGGACAACGCAACAACCACTACACCATGTGCATGTATTTGATAATATATTAACCAGCAAATATAATATACAAAATATAACAATTATGCTGTAACAACACACGCGCGCCTTTTTGTTTGAATGGACCAGTGGTATATCAACACGTCTTCATCTTCCTCATTGAATACCTGCAAAACAAATCAAATAGCGGGGGTTTTTAACCCCCACAATATGGAACGAGGAAAAATAGCGAATAGAATCCTAGGCTACATAAATATGGCGCGAGTATGGCATTCAATTCGTATGGTTGCAACGATTACAACCATAGGCATTAGAGGTTCCAATTTTTCTTGTATGGGAAAGCCCCAATCTGAGAACTCAAAAACCCTAGAATTCATCAATGGCGTTTTATGATTCTGGACACCATAATGCAATTCACCTGTACCATTAGCTTCAGAGAGGTTCTAGCAATGCAAAGCATACAAAAAATCTCGTTAATGATGCATGAATAATGAATTACGATTATGAAATAAATATGCAAACCGTGGTTCTGAAACTAGCGATTCTTGGAGCTATGAAGCTGGAAACTGATTGCAAATCGTCCTGGGAACCTCCAGCAATGTATTTGAATCCACAAAAGCCCTTGAATTGGCCTGGAACCTGGAGAACAGTTTTCAAGTTTCTTTGAATTTTTTCAATATTGTTATGGCTTTGTGTGCAGCAATCTCTCGTCCAATGCATTAGGTTTAGGTTCTGTATATATAATGGACTGAATTTAGGTTAAATCTTTGACCAAAAATCCATTGCATTGATGTTTCAATATTTGATTGAAAATCAAATATTTTTCAATCTTTTTTATTGAAGCAAGTTGCTAAATTTGGAGCTTTTGATATCCTTGATTGGCACATGAAATATCCAGCATATATTGGTCATCTTTGCTTCACCAAAAGATTGAGAAATCATATCTTTGAATTTCCTACATTTTAAATTAATTAAATGAATTAAAAATCAATTAAAAATCCAATTAATTAATAAAAATAATAAAATAATTCAATTTAATCTCAATGGGTCGTGCATAAGCCTTTGATAAATATTCAAGAAGAAATTTGAAGCCCATTAGCAAAAACAAAGTGTTTTGAGCAAAGTTGACTTTTGCAAATTCACAAAACTTTCCCAACTTCTCCAATGCATATCTTGCTCAATTTTGATCATATGAACATGTTCTTGGACATTTTGGAAAGGTCTTGAAGTCCTCTAACCAATGCCTTTGGTCCCATGTCATTTGGATTTACCAATATCAAGTTATGGTCTTTGACTTAAAGTGCCTTTTTGTTGACTTTTGAAATTGACCTATAATGTAGAAATTGATAAATTTTTGTGAGAGCATTTCTTGGACTTGGAATGTGAAGATGAGTTGTATGAAATGTCATCCCCTTCAAAATGAGCATTGGATGGGATTTTTCTGATGAACCATGAAAAAGATATGCCTTGGTCAAGATACAATTGACTTTTCTACTGTCCAAAAATAGTAACTTTTGCATCTATTGATGATTTTTTGAGCCATGCTTGTGGAATCATGATCAAGACTTGATCAAATGATGATTGTGTACTCAAAATAAGATGTTGACCAAAAATTCTGACTTTGGACTGCAAAATGACCATTTTACCCCTGTAGTTGATTGTGAAGCAAATGAAACTTTTGACTGTGGAATTTGGCTCTGTGAGTCTTGAGACTTGACATGTAGATGCTTGGCAATGTATATAGGCCTATGGGACTTGATTGGACCACTGAAAACCTCAAATTCTTTGAAGGAACCAAAACCCTAATTTTGACTGGCTTAAGAGGTGGTTTGGATTGTGCAATCCTTGAGGAATCTTGAACCATTTGGAGATGACTCTTGATAAACCTTGAAGAATATGGGAGGGAAAATTTTGGGGTACAACAGTTTCCCCTGTTCAATCTTCTTAAACCTGAGGATGTAGATTGGCTTGCGTGCCTTTCGTGATCCGAAGGTGGAAGATGATTGAACACTAGAGTGCCCAAAAATTTTCACTCGCATAGTGGAGTATCAGCAGTGTGATGTCGGGAATGGGCTTACAAATGCCATTTGGAGAGATGATGGATAGGAGGATGGGCTTATAGATGCCATCTGGGGGTGTGACAGAATCTTGTCGGGAATGGGCTTATAGATGCCATTTGGAAGTGTAATGGATACTTGTGGAGATGTTGATCGCGTAAGAGATTCCTTAGCGAGAACTTGCATACCTGAGAAAGAAAGATAATTTCCTGGCCTGTTACAGGTGTTGATCTTCAATCTCTTCATGTAGATACCTTTCCTATCTGGTTTCAGGTATAGGTCTACAATCAGTCGCTCACAGATATGCCCTGGCTAGATACAGGTATCGAATCTGGAATTAGTCGTCCACAGATATGCCCTGGCTAGATACAGGTATCGAATCTGGAATTAGTCGTCCACAGATATGCCCTGGCTAGATACAGGTATCGAATCTGGAATTAGTCGCCCACAGATATGCCCTGGCTAGATACAGGTATCGAATCTGGAACTTCAAAAGGTTGGTAGAGATAGCTTTCCTGGCTGGATACAGGTGTAGACCTCTGACCTGAGAATGAAAGATAATTTCCTGGCCTGTTACAGGGGTTGATCTTCAAACTCTTCATGCAGATATGCCCTGGATAGATACAGGTATCGAATCTACAATCAATCACTCACAGACATGCCCTGGCTAGATACAGGTATCGAATCTGGAATTAGTCGTCCACAGATATGCCCTGGCTAGATACATGTATCGAATCTGGAATTAGTCATCCACAGATATGCCCTGGCTAGATACAGGTATCGAATCTGGAATTAGTCATCCACAGATATGCCCTGACTAGATACAGGTATCGAATCTGGAATTAGTCATCCACAGATATGCCCTGGCTAGATACAGGTATCGAATCTGGAACTTCAAAAGGTTGATCGAGATAGCTTTCCTGGATGGATACAGGCGTAGACCTCTAATCTGAGAATGAAAGATAATTTCCTGGCCGGATATAGGTGTTGATCTTCAAACTCTTCATGCAGATATGCCCTGGCTAGATATAGGTGTCGAATCTACAATCAATCGCTCACAGATATACCCTGGCTAGATACAGGTATCGAATCTGGAACTTCAAAAGGTTGGTCGAGATAGCTTTCCTGGATGGATACAGGTATAGACCTCTGACCTGAGAATGAAAGATAATTTCCTGGCCTGTTACAAGGGTTGATCTTCAAACTCTTCATGCAGATATGCCCTGGCTAGATACAGGTATCGAATCTACAATCAATCGCTCACAGACATGCCCTGGCTAGATACAGGTATCGAATATGGAATTAGTCGTCCACAGATATGCCCTGGCTAGATACAGGTATCGAATCTGGAATTAATCGTCCATAGATATGCCCTGGCTAGATACAGGTATTGAATCTGGAATTAGTCGTCCACAGATATGCCCTGGCTAGATACAGGTATCCATCTGGAATTAGTCATCCACAAATATGCCCTGGCTAGATACAGGTATCGAATCCGGAATTAGTCGTCCACATATATGCCCTGGCTAGATACAGGTATTGAATCTGGAATTAGTCGCCCACAGATATGCCCTGGCTAGATACATGTATCGAATCTGGAACTTCAAAAGGTTGATCGAGATAACTTTCTGGATGGATACAGGTGTAGACCTCTGACCTGAGAATGAAAGATGACTTCCTGGCCTGTTACAGGGGTTTATCTTCAAACTCTTCATGCAGATATGCCCTGGCTAGATACAGGTATCAAATCTATAATCAATCGCTCACAGATATGCCCTGGCTAGATACAGGTATCGAATCTGGAACTTCAAAAGGTTGATCGAGATAACTTTCCTGGCTGGATACAGGCGTAGACCTCTAATCAGTCGCTCACAGATATGCCCTGGCTAGATACAGGTATCGAATCTACAATCAATCGCTCACAAATATGCCCTGGCTAGATACAGGTATCGAATCTGGAACTGCGAAAGTTGATGGTAATCGTCTTTTGATTGACCTTTTCCTGAAAAGGCAAAACATTAGTTGTATGCAATGTTATGATGTATGAAATGCATGATGTCATGATGTTCTCAAAAATAAATGAGATCGTGTCGTATGCACTTTATCGTGTATGTAAGCAGGATGTATGAAATGTGAAATGTCTATGAATGTATTTTTGTCTGGAAAATAAATCCTAGACGAATGCCGGGAGTTTGGTGAATCCTGGGCTGATGTTGAAGAGTAGAGTTCTTCGTTTCCGCTGGGGATGATGGTTGCAAGAATAAACCGGTAGGAGAAGATGAATCCGTTGAGGAATAAACTTGTTGAAGAGATTACTCTGCGGGGAATTACTCTGTGGGGAAGAGATGCTTCGCTGAGATTTTAAAGATAACTCCGCTGGGGATTCCGTTGATAAGCTCTGTTGGGGATTTCGTTGATGAACTCCACTGGGGATAGGAAGAACTTCACTGAGGATGATCTTTCCGTTGTAATTTGCTGAGGATAACCCAGTTATAGGCTCTGGTGGGGGATAACCTTCTGAATAAAGCCGGGGAGAGATATTTGCACTCTGCAGGGGACAAGTTTCCAGAATCTACTGGGGAGATGATTCAACTCTCCTGGGGAAGCTTTGGACTGTACTGGGGAAGTGGCTCCACTGGATGTGTCTGTATTCCGCCGGGGAACAACCCTATATTTCCGTCGAGGAATATTAAGACTGTCGGGGATGCTTGCTTAGGAACATCTGCATACTCCGCTGGGGAATATTGAGATCTTCTGGGGATACCCAACTTCCTGAAGGCTGACAGCAGGCTAACTCTGCTTGGGGAGAGTGTTGTTGACTTGCTAGGGATACTGTGCCTTTTCAGGGCTGATGGTAGACCAACTCTGCTCGGGGGAGAGTATTGTTGATTCTGTCTTACTCTGCGGGGAGTGAAGGTATCCGGGTTACATTCTTCAGTTGAACTTACCTTGGTACCTTGGTGGACAGATCGATTGTACAGTTCGGTCAATTCTCATTGCCCCAGCTTCTGTGGGAGAAGGTACCTGTGGAGGTCTTGATAACTGCCGATTTGACAAATCATCTTCTGGTAGGCAAGTGACGAGATGTCGGGACATAGTCGTACGCTTTGATCCCTAATTTTTGCCTGGACCGCCCTTTCGGGTTTTCAGTCCACCGGGATACCCTTTTTTGCCCAAGCCGCCTTTTCAGGTTTTCGACTTGTCGGGTGTACATATTTTTTTATTTTCATCCCTTATTTTTGCCCGAACCCTTTTGGTTCGCCGGGAAGCCCTTATTTTTGCCTAGGCCAGTCGACCTAGCGGGTCTTTGATTACGCGTAGTATTTTTTTGACTATGTCCACGTTCTCAGAGCGCAGAAAGTTGTCACTGTCAGTAGTGTTGTGTCGCCATACTACCAGAAGATGTCTGATCATGCAAGATTTGTTGTTGGAATTCACGTCCAATGCCCCAATTGATTCAGATGGAGCTTTGCCCCTGGCTATTTGGCATTTTGAGAGATTCCTTGAATCTGGACTTAACTGCTCCAGATGATGAACAATGCTCATGTCGTGCCCCTTGGTTGGAAGTGTTTTTCCACTTGATGTGACTCCTTTTTATTGAGGAGGCTTTTGTTCACTATATATTCGTCGTGCGAATTTCTCTGCTGTTTTGAACAAATAGTCAGATGCAAACAATGTTATTTTAAAAATGCAAAGCTCGTGTCTGTCTTGAAATTTTGAAAATGCATTTTTTCAATAAAACCAATGATTTTTTGTAAAATGTGATGTCAACTCAAGATTTTACAGCAAGCCCTACAGGAGTCAGGATACCTTTGGTAACAGTATGCTTTCGAACTAACCCACGCTTCAGCTAGGACTTTTAAGGGTTATAACGTGGCCTGGTTCACGGTTTAAGAAACAAAGGATAAAGGCTCAAATTTTATTTGTACCCACCCGCTCTTCGTGATGTTCTTCAAAACTAAACTCAGTTAATCGTGCGTTAGACCTTGTTTGAGTCTTTGCTCTGATATTCCGGTGATGGTTCAGATATTTTATTTTGAACAGGCAGTCATATCTTTTTTTTTTGTTGAGAGTCTGTAGGACCTCTTTCTTTTTGATTTCGTTATCCCTGTTTTTTGCCTGAACTGTTTCTTTTGTGACTACAGTCAGCGGGATGCCCCAGTTTTTGTAAGTCTCCTTCATAGGTTTTGACCTATTGGGCTTTTATTTTGAGAGATAATGACTTACTGTCCTTGCGATTATAGGGAACCATCACTGTCTTTTTGTCTTGGAAGGACTTCTTTTGATGCCGTTCATTGTGCACCTGGATCAGCTGAGAGAACTACCCTGCCCCAGGTTACGATTAAGGGTTTTAATTTTTGAAAAGAAAAACTCCGACTTCTTTGGCTCAAAGGGGTTGACGAGGGATTATCTTCCTTATAACTCCACTGTTTAGGATTTGAAACAATGCCTGTACCTCATCAGCGGGGTCTGTTCAAAAGCATACTGTAAAGATCGTGGTATCGTTTTCGTCATCCTCCCTCAAAAGGTTTAGCATTTTTTAATCGAGAGTTGAATCATCAAAAAATGAAATTTGAATATAGTGAACACGAATGGATTAATTCAAAACAGACATATGCAATGCATTAATGAAATAACAACGTTTGACATGAATAAATGTTTGAACAATCAAAGAAAAATACAACTTGAACATCCAAATGAACAAAAGTTTCTTAGTTTGAACTAGTCATCTCAGATGGAGAACTCCCAGCGGAAGATTTTCATCTTGCCATCCGGCATAAACTCCAGCACCCTTCCGTCAATCAAGTCTTGGATCTTGTTCTGCAGAGTCCAACAGTTGTCGGTGTCATGTCCCGGACCGTCAGAGTGGTATGCACACCTTTCATAGGGATGATAGGTAGGAGCAGAGGTGTTGGGATTCCGGGGAGGATCCTTCAATGTAATCAGCCATGCCTTTAACAATTGTTGTAGCGCTTGAGTTGGTGACATGTTGATCTTGGTAAATTGCCTCTTGGGCTTGTTTGGCTTGCTCTGATCAACCTGTTGTTCTTGGCGAGGTCGTTGTTGGACCTGTGAGGTAGTAGCAGCTTGGAGAGGTCTATTCATCGAACCAAACCTTTGACTTCTTGGAGGCTGATTGCCGGTTTGGTCCCCAGCCTTGACTACTTGCTTCATACTGTCTTGCTGAAGCTGGTTGATCACAGTTCTCAACTCTTCTTGCTCCCGAGCTAAGCCTTGGATAAGGGCCATCTGCCCCAGCATCTGAGTCCTCATTGCATCTACCTCAGCTTGCAGATGTTTCAGCCGTTCATCCTTACTGTCTTCAGGGCTGTTCCTAACCAAAGTCCCCATGAGGAGTGTTCTTAACTCTTCCTGCCCCTTGGATAGGCTTAGGAAGACTTCCCTGAACTGAGTCTCTTAAGCATGAAGATCCTGGTTGTCTTGTTGGGAAGCCATTGCTGAAATAAACAGCGAAGAAGATAAGCAACCTGTACTGGGAGACCTGTTATGCAATGATATGTATGGTATATGTATGCAATGTTTTCAAGGATCTCGCGGGGTAAACAAGGAAACTTGTTAGAATTTGAACCCGGTAGCTTGATTGAAGGAACTTCGTGTTGTTGAGAGTCCTTCTTCAAGAGTCAAAGCTCACCATATCCAGTGGGTCATAGCCCCTGACTCAAGTCATCATGTTTTGATCTCCAAACAACCTTGGCTAGAGGAAAATAAATCCCTTTTGCCCCTTGCTAAACAATTGGTTCATCATGACCTGCATCACAAACCCTTGAGATCCTTGAAATGGGTTAGTCCTTACGTATGCAATGTTATGATGTTATGATGTTATGATGTTATGTACGTGGATGCAAAGGTGTGAGGTGTAGGTAAGCCCTGTAATAAGTCCAGATTAAGGACTGTAAACAAAACATGCAAGGAACTCATGTTGTCAGATAACAAGAATGTGCAAGTAGTTCAGATTTGAAGGCACACAAGTCACACAAAAGAGCCCTTAGATTTCAGGCTGGCATGAAGTTTGGGTACTACCCTCTTTCAGTTTCAGTTGGTTAAGACCTGTCCTAAAAAATAGTAATCGGGTTCTAGAGGATCTCAATATCACTGACTACCCTCAATCGGTCATAACTCCAGCTTCGCAACCTTTTCTTGCGGCCGGAACCATCGCGAGAGTTTAGCCTCAATGAGTGTAGCATACTGCTACTGTTCTATGGCCAAGTTGGGTCAATTTAAGGTTCTAAGGTCAGTTGGTGCTTAATGACTCCTCAGAAGACCCATATTCTCCTCGTTCCAACACAAGGGATATCGGTACAGACCAAGGTGTCACACCAATGTAGCTACTGCTTCACCCGTGTCGGTCTACACCGGACAGGTCCCTCACAGCTTATTGCTACCTAAAGGGTATTCCCCAGATCCGGGTTAGGATCTATGAAACTCCGATGCAAGCCCATAATATTAAAGCAAACAAAGCATTCAACATAGAATGATCTAATCCTAAGGTACACCTCACTTATAATTTCCCCAGCAGAGTCGCCAGTTCTGTGATCGGTGGAAATATAACTGACTGTTTTGAAATGCTGGTTCGTGAAATGTCGCGGTAAGCAAGAGTCGCCACTGTCTTTTATTTTCTCCAACAAAGAAAGGACAAAAGCACAGCAAAATTCCTTTTCGAGATGTTTCTCAGTTCGGGAGGTAGATTATAGAAAGGGAAGGTGTTAGCACCCTTTCTATCAGTGGTTATCCACGGGCTCTTAGGTACTTGCTCACTATGTTTTCAAAAATTGTTTACTTTTCTTGTGTTTGTGGGTTTTGAATAAGTTTGTTTGAAAACTTCTAGGTAACTCTTGTATCAGTCCTCAAGAGTGTATGAAGTATTTGTTTGAAAACTTTTTGAAAGTGTAAGTGCGAAAAGTTTGTTTTGTTTTTTGAAAGAGCAAGTACCCAGGAAAAATCTACCTACTCTAAGGAATTATGCTGTGTAAGAGTCCTTTAGACAGTACTATCCTACTATTGAGAAGTAGGTAGCATCGTCGTTGGAGTTATTCGGGTCAATTCGATTATAGGGACAAGTGTGGTCACCAAAGCAATAGTAGGACGCCTTAGCAGTAACCCTAATGTCCTAGATCCTTTTTATTCGAGGCAACCATTTCGAGGCAACTGGATCTTTAGACAGAAGGGCGACCTCTAAAACACCCTATACTCAATGACCACCTCGAGGCAACCAAGTGAGGCATACCCTAGGAGTGGTATGTGCACGTGTGTCAGGTTTCATGTTAAATTGTCTTTGCATGCATCATTGTGAGCTACGGGTTGATTTTATTTTTCATACAAGTCTTGTCATTCATCGTTAACAGTTAATAATTGTGCGGAAAATAAATTGCGGAAAGTAAATCTACGCTATTACAAGGCGTCGGGTATTTACATCGCCAAAAACATAACCCTTGAAAAATAAATTGCGAGAAAATAAAGAAAGCGATAAAAGTCCTAATTATCTATTACATTCTCGGAACAGTTACATAAATATGATCAAAATAATGAATTAAAAATAAATATGCGCGCGAAAGAATTGAATCGGGGACGTCCTTAGGGTTTTGACCCTTTTTGAGAAAAGAATGGAATTTGTCCTTTTTTGCATTTAATTAAATATTAAACCCAATTTACTATTTAATTAAATAATTACAAGAAAAAGTATTTTTGTGTTTTTTTATGTTTTAATGAAATAAAAAGAAAAGGTCAAAAGTTAGTAAAAAACCCTAAGTCTAATTTATTTTATTTAATGTAAAAGAAAATTAAAATTAAACCTAATTAAACTAAATTAATTCATGTTAGTGTTTATTTACAAAATAATAATTAATAGTGAAATTAATAAATAATAATAATAAATAATATTTTAGGTTTCTGAATTTATTATGAAAAATAATTACTTTGTGAGTTAATTAAATAATAATAATAATTAGTAATGAAACAATTAAAAGAAAACAAAATAAAAAAAGAAAAGAAATAATCAAACCAGGGGGATGATGGGCCCTTTTGGAGGTTTTGTTAGTAATCTGAAGCCCATTTGTCTATCAATCCGTTTGACCTTTTGCAATTGTCCATGGCATAGTTGACTGGGAACATGGTGTTCTTCCATTCTGACCATTGGATTGATGGCTGTGTCCACTTGGCATGCTAAGGCGTGAGGGACATGATGCTCATCATTTGGAAGCCTGCATAGGATCTTGTTAAGAAAAATAAGAAACAATTATTTGGGGGACCTGGGAATCGAACCCAGGTCCCAATGATTCTTGGACAACGCAACAACCACTACACCATGTGCCTGTATTTGATAATATATTAACCAGCAAATATAATATACAAAATATAACAATTATGATGTAACAACACACGCGCGCCTTTTTGTTTGAATGGACCAGTGGTATATCAACACATCTTCATCTTCCTCATTGAATACCTGCAAAACAAATCAAATAGCGGGGGTTTTTAACCCCCATAATATGGAACGAGGAAAAATAGTGAATAGAATCCTAGGCTACATAAATATGGTGCGAGTATGGCATTCAATTCGTATGGTTGCAACGATTACAACCATAGGCATTAGAGGTTCCAATTTTTCCTGTATGAGAAAGCCCCAATCTGAGAACTCAAAAACCCTAGAATTCATCAATGGCGTTTTATGATTCTGGACACCATAATGCAATTCACCTGTACCATTAGCTTCAGAGAGGTTCTAGCAATGCAAAGCACACAAAAAATCTCGTTAATGATGCATGAATAATGAATTACGATTATGAAATAAATATGCAAACCGTGGTTCTGAAACTAGTGATTCTTGGAGCTATGAAGCTGGAAACTGATTGCAAATCGTCCTGGGAACCTCCAGCAATGTATTTGAATCCACAAAAGCCCTTGAATTGGCCTGGAACCTAGAGAACAGTTTTCAAGTTTCTTTGAATTTTTTCAATATTGTTATGGCTTTGTGTGCAGCAATCTCTCGTCCAATGCATTAGGTTTAGGTTCTGTATATATAATGGACTGAATTTAGGTTAAATCTTTGACCAAAAATCCATTGCATTGATGTTTCAATATTTGATTGAAAATCAAATATTTTTCAATCTTTTTGATTGAAGCAAGTTGCTAAATTTGGAGCTTTTGGTATCCTTGATTGGCACACGAAATATCCAGCATATATTGGTCATCTTTGCTTCACCAAAAGATTGAGAAATCATATCTTTGAATTTCCTACATTTTAAATTAATTAAATGAATTAAAAATCAATTAAAAATCCAATTAATTAATAAAAATAAGAAAATAATTCAATTTAATCTCAATGGGTCGTTCATAAGCCTTGGATAAAGATTCAAGAAGAAATTTGAAGCCCATTAGCAAAAACAAAGTGTTTTGAGCAAAGTTGACTTTTGCAAATTCACAAAAATTTCTCAACTTCTCTAATGCATATCTTGCTCAATTTTGATCATATGAACATGTTCTTGGACATTTCGGAAAGGTCTTGAAGTTCTCTAACCAATGCCTTTGGTCCCATGTCATTTGGATTTACCAATCTCAAGTTATGGTCTTTGACTTAACGTGCCTTTTTGTTGACTTTTGAAATTGACCTATAATGTAGAAATTGATAACTTTTTGTGAGAGCATTTCTTGGACTTGGAATGTGAAGATGAGTTGTAGGAAATGTTATAACCTTCAAAATGAGCATTGGATGGGATTTTTCTAATGAACCATGAAAAAGTTATGCCTTGGTCAAGATACAGTTGACTTTTCTACTGTCCAAAAATAGTAACTTTTGCATCTATTGATGATTTTTTGAGCCATGCTTGTGGAATCATGATCAAGACTTGATCAAATGATGATTGTGTGCTCAAAATAAGATGTTGACCAAAAATTCTGACTTTGGACTGCAAAATGACCATTTTACTCCTGCAGTTGATTGTGAAGCAAATGAAACTTTTGACTGTGGAATTTGGCTCTGTGAGTCTTGAGACTTGAAATGTAGATGCTTGGCAATGTATATAGGCCTATGGGACTTGATTGGACCACTGAAAACCTCAAATTCTTTGAAGGAACCAAAACCCTAATTTTGACTGGCTTAGGAGGTGGTTTGGACTGTGCAATCCTTGAGGAATCTTGAACCATTTGGAGATGACTCTTGATAAACCTTGAAGAATATGGGAGGGCAAATTTTGGGGTACAACATGACCCATAAATCCAATCATGCGCCTAAGCCCATTAGCCTCCCTTTTTATTTTGATTTAATTTGTTTTAAAAATTCAAATAAAATAAATAAAAATCATGAAAAATAAGGGAATGGTTTTAGGGGTCCTCTAAAATATCATGAACACGTTTGAGCCTAAAAAATTAGGCCCATTGATTAAAAGATTCAAAATTTCCCTATTTGAACTTCATGAGTTTCTTAAAAATCTCCCAACTTGTGCAACTCATAACTTGCTCAATTTTCATCTTTTGAAGATGATCTTTACTTTTTAGAAACCTCAGGATGTCCTGTTAAATCTCTATGTTGATCATTTTTTTCTTTTGAATATATTATCTTGATGTAAGTTGCCTTGACAAAAAGTGTCTTTTGTTGACTTTTGAAAATGACCTATAATGTATTAGCTCATATCTTTCAAATGAAGTATTTTTAGGAATTTAGCATAAAATCAAAGTTGTAGGGAATTTAATTTTCTACAAAATGAGCTTTTATTGGGAAAAGGTTGATGAAGTATGTGAAGGTTATGCCTGGTCAAAGTTCAGTTGACTTCTCCACAAAAAAACCTAATTTGGCAATTTTGGACTTTTGATGATTTGAGAGCTTTCCTTGGGAAATCATGATCAACCCTTGATCAAATGATGAATATCACTTAAAAATGTTGATGCTGACTAAAAATATTGAAGTTTGACTGTATGTTGACCATAGTTGACTTTTTGACTAATATAGTTGATTTTCAATCATCTGAGCCACTGACTGAGCAAACTTTTGATGTAGGGCTTTAAACTTGACATGGACCTTGTTGAGGACCTATTAAGAACCATGGAAGCCAGTTTAGACCTTTGAAATCCAAATTTCCTTGAGAAACTCAAAACCCTAATTGTAGGCCTTTGGGCTTAGGAGGTGAGTTGACTGGTCAACCCTTAAGTGCCTTGAGTGTTTGAGAAGCCTTGAAAGAGTGTCTTTGAGAAGAAAAAGGGAGCAAAAATTTTGGGTACAAAAGTATGGAATACCTGAGAGAATCATCATGGACAATGGTACTAATCTCAACAACACCATGATCACTGAACTATGCACGCAGTTCAAGATCCAGGACCACAACTCTTCTCCATATCGACCAAAGATAAATGGCGTAGTGGAAGCCGCCAACAAAAATATTAAGAAGATTATACAGAAGATGGTTGTGACCTATAAAGACTGGAACGAGATGTTACCATTTGCTCTCCATGGCTACCTCACTTCAGCCCGAACATCAATTGGGGCAACCCCATTCTCTCTGGTTTATGGTATGGAAGTTGTCCTACATGTCGAAATTTAGATTCCCTCTCTGAGAATTATGAAAGATGCAGACCTAGACGAAGACGATTAGATTTAGACCAAGTTATACTAGTTGAATCTGATCAACGAGAAGAAGCTTGCGGTTATTTGTCACAGTCAGATGTATCAGAAGCGTATGATTAAGGCATTCAACAAGAAAATCAAGCATCAAGTATATCAGGCTGGTGACTTGGTAATAAATCACATCGTTCTACCATAAGGTGATCCCAGGGGAAAATGGACTCCCACCTACGAAGGGCCATTTTGGATTAAGAAAATATTTTCTGGCGGTGCTATGATATTGACCACCATGGACGGTGAAGATTTCCCGCATCCTGTAAATGTGGACATAGTCAAAAGATACTACGCATGAAAACGACCCGCTAGGTTGACTGGCCTGGGAAAAAATAAGGGCATCTAGGCGAACCAAAAGGGTTCGGGAAAAAATTAGGGATATATATAAAAGACTGTACACCCAACAAGTCGAAAACATGAAAAGGCGACTTGGGCAAAATAAGGGTATCCCGGTGGACTAAAAACCCGAAAGAGAGGTCCAGGCAAAAGTTAGGGATTAAAAGCGTATGACTATGTCCCCGTTGGATCACTTACAACAAGCTTTATTACCAACGTCAAGTTCAAACGGTACAGATCAATTCAATCACTTTCTTCCGACAAGCGAGGGATGAGATGTTCAAAGACATAGGGGCAATAGCAAAGTTGGAAACCGACGAGATTATTTCCACATAACTATTATCTTGTTCTCACTTTGTATTCTTTTCGTTTCACGACAATTTCCTTTTACTTGGGATTTCTGTCTCTTTATACAAAATTGTCTGTTTTTGGGCAAACTATCAATAGAAATACAATTTCAAAATTCAAACTCTTTGTTTTTACTTTTTCTGTTTTGTTTGCAAGAACGTCCAATGACTAAAATTGAATGAGCATATGCATATGAATACGATTAACTGTTAACAAATATATGCATAAAAACAGGAATAAGCATTTGCTCAAGACTTTAGGAGTTGGGATAACGTCCAAGTTGTCCATAAGTCCCCACAAATCCATTTCCATGGGATTATACCCACAAATTTAGTCTTATCATACTCACCAGCAAATTCCCCCAGCAGATAAAAGAATATGATCATTTTCCCGACAATATCACCCACCTATGGAGTTCCAATCAGTACAGTTTATGGAAATTCTCTTCCCCAACTGAGTTCATTACTCAAGAACTGTAAATTCCCTACAGATTTCCTCTCTCTAGAAGAGCTCATTTCCCCAATAAGGGTGTCTCCTCAGCGGAGTATTTCTCCGTCAACAGGGTTTATTTCCCAACAGGGTTTATTTCCCCAACATATTACAGTCTCACCAGCTTGAGTCAGTTTCCACCTTAAATTACCAGCAAAACTCCCATCTCTAGCAAAGGACAGTCCAGGTTTCTATCCCTAGAGAGTTGCTACTAAATCTGAAACTAGATCAGATATAGTCCAACCTTATTCTCTCCACTCGAGTCGGTATCCATGTCAGAAACTCGGTCAGACAATACCTATAAAGCTTATTCATCCCTTTTATCCCCAGTCAGGGTATACAAGAACTATAATCCCCAATGGAGCGATGAAAAACCAATATTTTGAACTCTTCTCTCCAATCAGAAATCAATATTCCCCAATGAAGTCTCCTCAAACAAGAGAGCAAGAATCCCCAGCGGAAACATTCCAGACAAGATCGAAGATACACATATTCTTCATCCCCAACAAAAATCAAGGATTTATTTTCCCCAGAAAAAGATGTTGCTCGAGTTTACAAATACACTTCGACAACATGTCACATTCATACATCATTTACAAACAACATAGCATATGCATACGAAACTCATAAAGCATAATCTCATTTATTTTAAGAACATCATTACGCAATGCATTTCATACATCATGATTTTGCATATAGCCAACTCTTTACCTTTTCAGGAAAGATCAATCAACAGACAAACATCATCAACTACTTATATGACCGGACAATATTCTCAAAGGCTACATCTGACAAATGGATACTTAAGAAATTGCCTCAGAAGGTCATTCTCAAAAACAACATCTTCTGGCTCAGATTAAATCAAGCATAGATTTATTCTGATACTTCTTCTAGTTGTAGACAGTCGTAGGCATCTTCTTGCTTAGATTAAATCAAGCATAGACTTATTCTGATACTTCTTCCAGTTGAAGATGGTCGTAGACATCTTCTGGATCATATTAAATCAAGCGTAGATTTATTCTGATACTTCTTCCAGTCGAAGATGATCGTAGACATCTTCTGGCTCAGATTAGATCGAGCATAGATTTATTCTGATACTTCTTCCAGTTGAAGTCAAGCATATACATTTTATGACTCAAATTAAATCAAGCATGGATTTATACTGATACTTCTTCCAGTTAAAGTCAACCATAAGCATCTTCCGGCTCAGATTAAGTCAAACGTAGATTTATTCTGATACTTCTTCCAGTTGAAGAAGAGCGTAAATATCTTTTGGCTCAATTTAAATCGAGCGTAGATTTATTCTGATACTTCTTCCAGTTGAAGACGGTCGTAGACATTTTCTGGCTCAGATTAAATTGAGCATAGATTTATTCTAATACTTCTTCCAGTTAAAGTCAAGCATAAGCATCTTCTGGCTCAGATTAAATCAAGCGTAGATTTATTCTGATACTTCTTCCAGTTGAAGACGAGCATAAATATCTCCTGGCTCAGTTTAAATTGATTGTAGATTTATTCTGATACTTCTTCTAGTTGAAGACGATCGTAGACATTTTCTAGCTCATATTAAATCGAGCATAGATTTATTTGGATACTTTTTCCAGTTAAAGTCAAGCATAAACATCTTTTGGCTCAGATTAGATCGAGCATAGATTTATCATGATACTTCTTCCAGTTAAAGTCAAGCATGAACATCTTCTGTCTCAGATTTGATCGAGCGTAGATTTATTTTGATACTTCTTCCAGTTAAACATGTACATCTTCTGGCTCAGTTTAAATCGAGTGTAGATTTATTCCGATACTTATTCCAGTTGAAGTTAACAGTTACATTGGATGGCATATATAATCCCATTCCTGGCATAATCAACCAACAGTGTTACTTCTTGCACAAGCGAGTGCAAATTTCCGGGCACTTAAGTGTTCAATCTTCTTCTACCTTCAAGTCACGAATGGCGGACATGCCAATCTAAATCTTAAGGTTTAAGAAGATTGAACAGGGGCAGCTGTTGTACCCTAAAATTTTCCCTCCTATTTTCTTCAAGACATTATTTCAAGGGTTTTCAAAATTCTCAAGAATCTCAAGGATTGATCAATCAAAACCTCCTCCTAAGCAAGGGGTCTACAACTAGGGTTTTGAGTTTCTCAATGAAATTTGGTTTGAAAAGGTCTCAAATGGTTTCCATGGTTCTCCATAGGTCTTCAAGAATTTTCATGTCAAGTTTCAAGTCTTACATCACAAGTTTGCTCAGTCAATGGCTCAGATGATGGAAAATCAACTATATTGGGTAAAAAGTCAACTAAGGTCAACATACAGTCAAACTTCAAGAGTTTTTGTCAACATCAAAATTTTGAAGTGACATTCATAATTTTATCAAAGGTTGATCATGATTCCTCAAGAAAAGCCCTCAAATCATCAAAAGTCAAGAATGGCCAAATTAGGGTTTCCTTAGGAGAAGTCAACTGAATTTTGACCAAGCATAACTTTCACATACTTCTTCAACTTTTCCCCAACCAAAGCCCATTTTGAATGAAATACAATTCTCTACAACTTTGTATTTGTTCTCAAATCCAAAAGGTGCTTAATTTGAAAGATATGAGCTAATACATTATAGGTCATTTTCAAAAGTCAACAAAAACACACTTTTTGTCAAGGTAACTTATATCGAGATAATTTATCCAAATACAAAAATGATCAAAAGAGAAATTGTAGAGGACATCTTGAGATTTTCAAAAGGTCTAAGATCACTTACAAAAGATGAAAATTGAGCAAGTTATGAGTTGCACAAGTTGGGAAGTTTTGAGGAAATACATGAAATGCAACATGTGCAAACTTGAAATTTTGGGCTTGTGGTCTAACTTTTTGGGCTTCAAACATATCCATGACCTTGTGAGAGACTCCTAAGCTCACTCATATCTTTCCTTGTGTTTTATTATTTTATTTATATTTATTTTGTTTTTAATCAAATAAATTCAAAATAGAAAACCTTTGGGCCAAGCACATGATGGACTTTCTTAAAGCCCAATACAACTCATGTTAGCCTGTTAGAACATGCCAAATTTGTGCAAGGGTTCAAGAAGGCAAGAATATCTCAAAAATGGAATGTTTTCAATTTTTTTGATTCTTGATTAAACATGGCTTAATGACTTGATTTCTTTCCATGTTATTGGAGTCATTCTCTTATATAAAGGCAAGATTCAGATCAAGTTTGGACATGAAATCCCTGCTTAAAACAGCTTGCAAAAACTCCCACATTTTATAAATAAAAAACCAAGTTCCAAAAATAACTTCTACATGCCTTCTCTTTCCATAATTCCAATTCCATTCATCTCCTGGAACATCAAAAGGTAGGTGTGGATCAATCATGATGATCCTGCACGCATGAAACTGCATATCATCACCTTGCCGGTTTTCACGATTTTTTTGAAAATCGTATATCTAATCTTGCTTTATTTTAAGTCAATTTGATGTTTCTAATGTGTTTTTGAGCCATGTCTGAATAGGTTTAGACCACCAAAATGGTCCCATGCACGCAGGTTTAACAAACACCATGTTTGTCTCTGATCGGTGTAACTTGGTTCGAAACACACGATCCGGTGGTTTTTAGCCAAAAATAAGGTCGGATTTCGAATCAAGGGGTTTGAATTAGGGGGGTAGCATGTATTTCTGCGTTTAAATCTAACATTTTTGCAGGTTCTGGATTTTGGTTCGTCGGAGAAGACGACTGGAGCTAGGGCTCCGGCCCTTCTCCGGGAATATAATTAATTATTTCTTTTTATTATTTTTGTTTGATTAATGTACCAGATGAAATGACCGCCACAGCGGCAAGCACATGTGTCTTAAGGCTTTGGAGTGTCAGGGCAGGGGTTCCATCCCTACCTATGGCATATTATTTTCAATGTTATCCTTTCAGATTCAGTGCAAACCAGGTTCAAGCGCTCACCATGTATCCTCATCTAACAACCATTTGATCTCAATCAATCCAGATCTCATGTTGTTGGTGAACCCCCCACGGTTCACCCCATTGAATTATCCTCACTGAATCTCACAGGCGCCTGAGCCCTTTGAATTGGGCCTAGATTTTTTTTCTTTTTTCTGACCCCCATTTTTACTTGTTTGCAGTCATTCCATTTAATTTCTTAAAAATTATTTTCTCTTTTTTAATCAATTTTATTAAATCACAAAAATCACAAAAAATCATAAAAATTTAGATTTAGTTTTTATTAATTAATTTAATTTTTGATAATTAAAATTAATTTAATTTAATCATATTTTAGTTTTATTTATTAACTAATTAAATAATTAGAATTAGGTTTTATTTTTAATTTATACTTCAAATATTTTTTCTAAACAAAAACAACAAAAATATTTTCTTAAACACTTGGATTTTTTTTTTAGGGTTTTGACATCTTTCCCTTTTCAATCTCCGCGCTTTTATTTATTTTTCGCCTTATTATCATTATGTAACTGTCAATGGTACGTAATAGATAAATTAGGACTTCTTTACATTTTCCCCCATTTTAAGGTTTGTAATTCCCCGCCCCAGAAGCATTGTAATGCCGTAGATTATTTCCCGCATTTTTACTTTTCGTAATTATGTATGAATGCATGTATATATTTAACTGTATAGTAATTAGGCGTGCATGGCAAGACATAAAAACAAACGTTAGAAAACATAATATCAAGAAAAATAACTAAAATCAAAACACTTCGCACACGCACACCTCTATGGTTACCCTCACTTGTTGCCTCAAATTTAAACAGTCATGTCTCTCGAATGTGGGACACTTTAGCAAAGAAACTTCAGTTAAAAGATCGTAGTCCCTCGATGAACCTTCGATACTTCCTCGGTAAATGATCTTAGTACCTTATGATAATTGCTAAAACATCCTGTGAGTTGCCTTCGTGACTATACGATGACCAACGCCTGTCCTTCAAACATCCAATGATAGGGCTTCCTACTAACTAATGATAGGATAGCACTATCTAAAGGAAATGAGGAAAAGAACAAAGACTTTTTGAGTAGGTAGATAGCTCGTAGTCTCTTGCTCACAAACAAAATTATTTCTCACACATACACTCTCTTTTTTTAAAAATATTTTCAAAGACAAAATACTTTGTATGCATTCTCAACAATACGAGAATCATTACAAATTTTGCGATACTTAGGCACTTTTCAAAATATTTTCAAACACACAACCACAAAGCATTTTCAAAAGTGAGCTAGCGATTAAGAGCCCGTAGGTAACTACGGATGAAAAGGGTGTTAACACCTTCCCTTTTCATAACCTTGCCCCCTTACTCAGAAAGATTCTCAAAAGGTCTTTCGTGTTCTTTTTACCCTTTCCTTTATTGGATAAAATAAAAGTCGATGGCGACTCTTGCTATCCGCAAAATTAGCGATAAAACACAAAAACCAAAAAGTCAATTATCCCACCGTATTACAATCACATAACTCACCTTTTATGGATATTTCGTGTTTGATCTTAGAGCACTTCCAGATTCTTTTTAATGATGCAAATAGATTCCTTAGGTCCTGGGGATGCTAACTAAATGCTTGGTTGGTCTTGATGATTGGTCAATTTTAGATTATGGTGATCTGATGATTGGTCCTCCTGATTGAGGTGAAACAGATGATATATATATATATATATATATATATATATATATATATATATATATATATATATATATATATATATATATATATATATATATATATATATATAGACTAAGGAAGAGGGTAGTGTAGTCCTTTGGTCTGCAGATTGCTTGGGTGAGTGTTTTCCACCTCATTATGCATAATACCCACTCCTTTGATTTCTTGTGTTTTTTCAATGCAATCAACCTCTCAAGCTTGTATTCTAGATCACAAATGGAGTCACCTCTATTAGTGGAGTCTTGTATTGAGAGTGATCTGCAGATGTTGGAGTGCTTGGTCATAGGGCAATTGGTTTTGTCATGGAGGAAAAATATGGCATGTTAGGTATAATGGAGAATGAGGTATTCTTGGGACAAAACATGAAGTGGTAATGATGAGAGGAGCATTTGTACACAATCTATGCAGTTGAATCATCAGAAAAATGATTGAAACCAAATATGCCCAAGTTTGGTAGAAAGTATGGTACATGGATGCTAGAAATTCTAGTTTTTGCTTGAACACTCACTTTACAAACCCATATCTTTCTCATACCTCAAGCATTTGATTCAAACTTTATATCTTTGGAAAGCTGAGATGACAAGATTTATTTTGAGCTTTGCTTCATGAAAAATGATGGAATATTGAGTGAGATATCATGCTTTAAAGTTGAACAAAAGCTAACCATCATGTCCCGGTCTGTATGCACATGCATGCCTGGCATGGGCATCATTTGAGGTCCCAACTTCCCATGATCATAACTTTCTCATCCTTTGGCCAAAATGGATGATTCCAATCCTGATGAGAAGCTTTCATGGCACTCTTCAAAATGCACAAGGCACATTTTCAAAATTTGGCTTGAATCAAAAGATATTAAGCTCACACATATGGCACACCAAATGTTTGATCAAATGCTGCCTAAGAATTTGACAATTTTGACAAGTTTTATGACCAAAACTTCCAAGACTTAACCCATACTTGTGATTTTGATGTATCTGTAAATGATATGAATGGGGATGTGATCTTTAGGTCAAAATTTGAGGTACAACAGATGTTCCTATTTAAATTTCTACTATCCGGAGATATGAAGGTTAAAATCTTCATCTCGACGTGATTGGAGATACTTAAATATTAACGAAGCTCACATTTTTTACCTTAAGATAATTTGATGCTTATGAACATGCATGTAACAGAATAAAAATCCAAATGATATGATTTATTGGGGAAAGAGATTTGTTTTTAACGGGGAAGAGATGACTCAACCGTGTTGGGAAGATACTTCAAATCTGTGAGGAGATGAATTTTGGAGATACATGACCTTGACATCCACTGGGGATAGATTATGACTTTGTGGGAAAGAAGGGTAATCAATCCATTTGTTGGGGATGATGAATGCAAATTGCCTCTATCAAAAGGGACTGCCATTTGTTGCGGGAAGTAAATGAATGCAAACTGTCTCTATCAAAAGGGCCTGCCATCTGCTGCTGAAAGTAAATGAATGCAAACTGTCTCTATCAAAGGCACTGCTATCTGCTGAAGGTAATAAACCTCCCCTTGTTTCTGGTTAAAGATACCACGAAACTGATCTCAGTTTCTTCTTTAATCAAGTATTTTGCTTGAAAAAGGTAATAAACCTCCCCTCGTTTCGGGTTAAAGATACCACAAAACTGGTCTTAGTTTCTTCTTCAAAAGGATAATAAACTTCCCTTTGTTTTGGGTTTAAAGATATCACGAAACCGGTCTCAATTTCTTCTTTTATCAAGTATTCCACTTGAAAAGGATAATAAACTTCCTCTCGTTTCGAGTTTAAAGATACTACGAAACTGATCCCAGTTTCTTCTTTAATCAAGTATTTTGCTTGAAAAAGGTAATAAACCTCCCCTAGTTTCGGGTTAAAGATACCACGAAACAGGTCTTAAATTTTTCTTTTATCAAATATTCCACTTGAAAAGGATTGATTACAAGTTGTCCCCGCTAAAGAGACCGCCACTTGTCATGAAGAACTCTACCGGGAATCTTCGTTAAGAGATGTAGGTAGATTAGATTGTAGATTGTTGCTCAAATAAAGAGGATAGGATATGTAAGGGTCTTTAACAAACTTCTCAGCGGGTATTTCCAGAGAGACGCGATTTGATGGAAGAAAAAATGTAAGGATCTTCAACAAACTTCTCTGTGGGTATTTCCAGAGAGATGCCATTTGATGGAAGAAAGGGTGATAACGGACTTAGTGGGGAATTTTGCCATTAAATTGTGTTGAAAATGGTGCTTGAACTTTTCACAACAAACTATCTCTGTCTTCTTGAGGAGATTAGCCATTTGAAGTGATGATAAGTACTGGAACTGAAATTGAATGTGCAGGGATAATTTTTGAAAGAACAAGAGAAAACCCTAGTTTCCCCAATTTTTGTATTTTTCAAATTAAGCAAGTTCTGTCAAAATTGTTTGAAGGGAAAGCTTAAAGGCATGATTGTCTACATTTTTGCTTTAGGAACCAGCCATTTATGATGCCTGTATGATGTTTTTCAAAAATCACCTAACTCACCTTTTATGGAGATTTCGTGTTTGATCTTTGAGCACTTCCAGATGATTTTTAATGATGCAAATAGCTTCCTTAGGTTCTGGGGATGCTAACTGAATGCTTGGTTGGTCTTGAATGTTGCTGAATCACTCTACCCGAGTCCACCTATTTTTGAAGTTGCCAAACTTGGAACTTGAGGTTACAGGGGTTCCATATGCTTGATGATGATTTGGATGATCTCTATAGGTATTATAGAGACTATTTGGAGTGTTGAAAGTGACTTTGTGTGAGTGGTTTGTAATTCGATTTCCACCATTCAGTAGTCTCTCCACCGAATATAACTGACAAAGGTAAACTCTGCATTCTTCACTTTTATGTAAGTTAAATTCAAACTCATGCCGTTTAGTTCTCTTTTACACTTCTGTTACTGTGTTTTGCTTTAGAACACTAGTCTATCTTTCAATACTCAAACGTTGCATCCTTCAAATTAAGTTAAAAAAATGGAATGTTTTTCACACATTTCACAAATTAAGACCCAATTCTTAGTTATTCACTGGAATTTCATGGTGGGAAAAACATACATTTTTTATCATGAAATTTTCACTCAAAATCCTAATATGCAAGTTTTTTGAACTGGTTTTGGTTCTATATTCAATCTGTGATTCTAAGATTTTTGAAGTAATTGGAGATAATTTCTTATTGCCATTGTCCAAGGGTATTGTTTAGCATTTCCCAAGTGTAAATGATATAGACTAAATTCAGCAGTGTTTGGGAAAAGCAGGAGAGTGATTGATTAGTCCATGATTAGCCAATGATTGGGGGATTTATAGGAAGGGATTTAAGGGTTTAGAAGGTGCTTAGGAGGAAGTAGATGATTCTAGAATGATTTGGAATAGGATGGAAGGTTCTCAAATCAGTTACCAAACTATTAGTTAGGGTTAATTTGTTGATGGGTTAGTTTGTTGGTTATTTGGAAGTTAGACAATTCAGTTAGAGCTTTGGGTTAGTTGTAGAATTATGTCATGGTTTAAGATAGTTGGAGGGTAGTTTAAGGTTTAGAAAAACATGTTTAAAACTGCAAGTTTGATAGTTGGGAACAAGTTGAATAAAAGTATGGGAGTGAGAGTAGTTAGGGAAAACAACTAGTTATGTTAGGAAAGTTAACTGAATTTGATTCTGTTAAAATAGTTAGAAGCAGACTGTTATAGGATTTAGGAAGTTAGGAATCTGTTGGTTTGTTTTGTTCGATGACAATTAGTTAAAAAAATTATGGGAAGGTTAGTTATTATTGAGGACTGTTAGGGATTAGTTAGAGGTTTAGAAGCTTGTAGGTTTTTTGTTACAATTAGGGTTTAGGTTAGTTTGATAGGATTTGTTAGAACAGGGTTTGTTAAGGGTAGTTAGTCTGAAAGTTAGTTATGGTTTTATTTTTGAATGTTTATGGAATGACTTAAAAATGTGCTACTACTATCCTAGTGCTTGTGATGCTATGGTTATGTCTTAGAATTAAAGTGCCCATTGGATGCTAGGATGTTTATTTGTTTGATGTTTAACTGAACTGTAATGATATGAATTTTAGACGTTGTAATGACCTATTACGCGAAGAGAGGTAATTTTATAAACTTGGACAAATTCCTAAGTTTATCTAATATATGAAGGGAAGGAACAAATACTCGTACAATTATTTAGCATTAATTGTTTCGTTTCTAGTAATTTTTTCTAAAGCAACTTAAATGGTAAAGATACAAAATTACCTATGTTCACAAGTACCTTGTCACATGATTTATGCAGTTTAGTTAAATTGAATGGCTCGGTTATGTTAAAAAGGATAGAGGTTGTTTCTATTAGAAACTTAGCAATGTTGTTCGGTAAACTAGCAGTCTAGTACACCAAACAAAACCAAACAAGTCTTGGACACAGCAACAGCTAACAGCAATTTAATTACATTTTATTTCTATGATTTTTTATCATGCCCTCAATTCTGAATACATAGTAATAAATTAAAACAATTCCCTTCCAAAATCAAATGAATTTGTGCAGGTATCCAAATGGATTCAGTCAATATCTCTAGTTTTTCTATGCAATTAAACAAGTTTACTGAGTGGGTTGTACATCCTAGAGTAAAGGAGGTAGTTAAATAAACGTGTTTTAACTATTTTATGGAATTTCCCACTGATAAATTTAATATCCCTATGCAAATGCTCTTCGCTTTACGTTGCTTTTATAATACGGAGGAAGAATGCTTTGTGTTTGCAGAGAATACAAAGGTTAATCTTGGTCTTGAAGATATCCTATATATCACAGTGCTTCCCATTGATGGGAAGCAGGTATATTTTTATTTATTTTTTATTTCATTTATTAATTCGTCTTTCTTAAGTTATTTATATACTTGTGGAAATTGGTGTGCAGGTTTCAGGAACTGAACACGGGGATGCTATTAAAACAATAGTAGATCATTTGTCAATAAATCCGAACGAAGCTAATAATTTGTTAATGTTTAGTAGTAGGGAAAACAATCCCATGATATAAGTTTAGACAAATTGAAAGAAAAATTCCATAATGTTGCTGTTTCTAATGAGAATTTAGATTCACATGTCAAAGCATACCTATTATATTTATTAGGAAATGTTCTTTTTTGCACTTCATCTTTTAAAACTATTTTTGTTATATATTTACCTTTTCTTGAACTAGTTGATATAGATAGTTATGCTTGGGGGGAAGCCGTGCTTGCTACCCTCAAAGTTTCAATGATAAAAGTACGAAATGGTACGAAAACGTTGAGCGGTTTTACATATCCTCTAATGGTAATACATTTGTCAATATGCATACAACATCTATATTTCCTTTGATTCAACACAAAAATGCTTATCTTTTTCTTTTTGTTTTTGTTGTAGGTATTTTCATTTGAACGATTCAAATGCCTTCGTGAATTACGTAGTTATGCTACACCGAGTGAATTTCCTTTGATGTTGGGGTGGGCGAATCTATCAAGTGCGGATCTTAGGAAGATATCTTATACCCCTGACGTGGCAACTTGCTATGATAAGCTTCAGGAAATGATGAATGAAGATGTAAGTTTGCTACATCTCAAAGGTGAATTGTACTTATTAAGAGTATAGCTCAAGGATTATCTATCATGTTGTATAGCTTAGCTTACTCAAGCCTAGATGTTAATAAGCTAAAGACTCAGTTAGTTAGCTAGCATGTTAGTCTCTATGTTAAGACTAACACACTCTTCTTCCTGCAACTGATATATATCATGTTAATAATACCGGGGCTGATCTCGAAGATTTATAAATAATTCAACTTCTAACAGTACTCCAGTTTATTAATACTTTATTTTATGTTTCAAAGGTGGATTGGTTCCCTTATAAGAGGGCTGAGCTAGAAGGTGTATTTCCCGTTCCACTCTAACATCAAACTTGGATGATATATTTGAAAGTATATACCATCTGTTTTGAGAATATTGCAAAACATCCTGTAGATATTTGTTGGAAACAGTTGGGGTTGCCAAGTGCAAAACCTTCTTTTTAATCACTATCTTTGTTGTTTTTCTTCACAACTTTGGTAATTTATTTAACCTATCAAATTAACTTATTTTTAAATAATTTTTTGTACACTCCTTATTTATGGGGTATATTTTATGAATATATTTTCAAAAGTCCAAAAATATTTTATTTTGACTAGCTTTTAATCAACCCAAAAAATGGTATTTTAATACCTTTTTAAAAAATGATTTTTTTCATGATGTTTTAAATAAACTTTTGTCCATTGACTTGTATATTTTTGTGTGAATCAATTAGGGTTAGGATAAGCTCCCCTTGAAGACATTAACATGTTCCCCTAGTTAAATTACTTAGGGTTTTTGTTTAATCAACTTTAATTTATTTAGGTTCAGGTGTACATAACTAAAACCCTAAAACACTAATGTTGTGATCTCTTGATCTTTTGATCTTTTAGCAATACCATGTTGATATAATCTTGTTGCTATGATCTTATCTTGTTTATATACTTATACATATACTTATTGATTCACATCCTTGTACACTTAATCTTTGGTTATGTTATTATCTTTGTATATATATACATTGTTTACTAACCACATGCATGAGGAATTTATCCATCCATCATCACATCATACGCATACATACATGATATGATCAAGGTATGTCATCCCTTTTATTCATAACCTCCTACACTTAAATTTATACATTGATATCTTTGTTATACTCACTTTGTTTTGTATACACATGTTATCACACACATCACATGAGGTATTCACCATGATTGATTACTTAAAGTTGTTGCTAAATTCCAAAGGAATGGGAATTGATTACTTAAAATTGTTGCTAAATTCCAAAGGAATGGGAATAGTATTAACTAAAGTTGTCAAGGTACTCAATCTCTTTTCCAAAATCTTTTATCTTTGTGCTTAGTATTGTTAAAGCTTTGCACTCCACTTGTTTTGAAATTGGTTTTGTATTGTTAAAACTCAACCAACCTCTTTTTAAATCAACCCTTGATTTTGTATTGTTAAAGCTCAACCAACTTCTTTCATTAAACCCTAGCCTTGTATTGTTAAAGTTTGGCTCCATCTTTTAAAACTTGTTAAGTATCGTTAAAGCTTAACATTTTAAAAAAACGTTGAGTATTGTTAAAGCTCAACACCCAAAAAGAATTTTTTACTTGGCTCTTTATTTTCCTTTTTGAGGGGAACTACAAAAGCTTTGACTTCCTTACTGCACTAAAAGGGGTATGTAGGCCTAAGACGCAATGTCTTATCGAGCTCACTTTTAAAAATCTCTTTTCCCATCCTCCCACTCTATTTAAAAAAACACATTAACCCTTTTTATAATAACAACAAATAATAATATACATTTCAAGGAGGTTCCTACGGAGTACTGTAAATGTGAGGGGTGCTAATACATTCCCCTTGCATAACCAACCCTCGTACCTTGGATCTCTGATAAGTTTATTAGTTTTGATTTTAAGAACTTCTGTGGGTTTATTTTGCTTTTTCTCCCATTTTCTTTGGAAACGATAAAGTGCGGTGACGACTCTATTAAAATTTGTTGTAAAACAACTTGGGTTGGAAGTTGTTGATCTTGTGAGTTCCTTTGATTTCTTGGATTGTGGGTTCCATTGATTTCTTAGGAAGGTTTAAGGTTTAGGGTTTATGGTTTAGGGGTTAGGGTTTAGGGTTTAGGATTCAGGGTTCAACGTTCAGAGATAAGAAGAAGGTTTTAATGAAAAGATGGGATGACTTTGAATCTTCAGTAGATAAAGATGAGCAAGCTAACGTGGCACTGACTATAACAAAATAAAAATCCCTGCGCATAAAAATATGAATTTTAAGATGTTGTACCCCAAAATTTGTCCTCTCATTTTCTTCAAAACATGCTCACAAAGGTCTCAAATACTCAAAGCCACTCAAGAGTTGACTGGTCAAACCTCGTCCTAAGCAAGGGCCTTCAATTAGGGGTTGATGCTTCTCAAAGAATATTTGGTTGCAAGGGTTTCAAATTACTTTCATGGTTCATCATGGGTCCTCAATAATGCTCATGTCAAGCTTCAAGTCTTGCATCACATATTTGCTCAGTCAATGACTCAGAAGATTGAAAGTCAATTGTATTAGGTAAAAAGTCAATTATGGTCAACATACAGTCAAACTTTAAGATTTTTTGTTAAAATCAACATTTTGATGTGATATTCATAATTTGATTAAGGGTTGATCATGATTCCTCAAGGAAAGTCCTTAAATCATCAAATGTCAAAAATTGCCAAATTAGGGTTTTGATTGAATACGACTGATCATTGACTTTTAGCCTAGTGCATGACCTAATGGCTTAAAGAATGACCTGAAGGGCTCAAATACAAAATCTTGACCTAATTACATGGCTCAAGACAATTCCAAAGATACATGTGATTGATAGTTGAAGAATTATATCAATTGATGAAAAGTCAACAGTCACAGAAAAGTCAAACTTTGACTTTTTTTTGGTCAACATTGGAATTCAAAAATCAAGAATTATCAAAACATTCAAAATTATCAAGTTTGATCATCAAGATTTACAAAGATCAATAAATTCAAAAAAAGTCAAAGTTGGAAGATTTTCAAGTACTTCGAAAAAATTCAAGTATTTTGTGCTTAGAAAACCTTAACTTTACAAACAAGTTTCTTCAAGATACAAACTGATTCAAGGAAAACTTTCAACATGAAAGTTGTAGGGATTAATGAATTCTAGAAACTTTGTTAATGTGGTATGATCCTCAAAAAGTTCCTGGATTAAGAGATATGGGCCCATGAAGTTCTGATACTTTTTATCTAACACTTAGAAATATTTTTGATCAGTTTTTATCTCAACTTCTTAGCCATTTTCACCAATTTCCCTTTTGATTTAGGCAAAATGGTTAACATGAAAGTTGAAGATCTTGATTCAAGCTTTCCAAAATGTCCAAGATCATGAAAATATCATACTTGAGCTGGGAGATTCGAAGAGTTGAAGTTGGCATTTCATTCTTGAATTATAAGTCATTTTTGTGATGAACTCATGACTAAATCTCATAACCATGCTACAAAGAGGAAAAGCTATGGCGCTAAGAGGGTGATGTATTGGTATCGACTGAGACGTAAGAAGGTGAAATGAAATCGCACTGAGAACGAGGAAGATCGGAAGAGGATGAACGAAAGTGTCGCATTTTGATTGAACGTAATCGGTTGAGGAAGAGAAGAGGATTTGTGGATGACGTGATCTGAGACAGACGTAATTCAATCGGAGAAGAGGAATGACGGAGCCGAATTCTTGAGTCGGAGTTTGATCAGAGGCATTGCCGGCGCCGTTGGTTCGCATTGCAAAGAAGAGGAAGCAGATTCTTCGTGAAATCTCAATTGTCGCTCACAATGTTAACCCTAATCCCTTTTTATTTATTTTTAGTTTAATTCTTTTTTTTACTGTTATCTTTTTTTTTATGTATGTTGAAACAAATAATTCTGATAATGAAAGGATCATGGATGTTTGTTTGACTGGGCCACATTCATTACACAAGCCTACGAATCCCTTCATTTTTGGTCTGAAAGTTGTGTTACAAAAAGTTCTCATGGGCTCAATTTGTTTAGGCTTTATGCTATTTATGTACACCCTGAATCCAGTTTCATACTCCTTTGTTTAGAGTTCATTTCAATTGTTTATTTTATTTTATTTTTCCTTTCTTAAAATTAGGTGGAAAAAAATAGTAATAGAATTTAATTTATTTTTTTAGAATTTTGATTAGAATTTTCTATTATCCATTATCTTTAGTGATCACTTTGTTGCCAAGGTTTCATGACTTACTTTTGCTTGTTAAGATTTGAGTCTTATGTAGGATATGCAGATATGCTTGAGATTTTAATTGTGATTTATTTTCACATCGATGATGCTTCGATACTTATTCTGAGCATTCGATTTCTGACTCTTTTCTTCGATTGGTGAAGCATTCACGAAGATCGTCAGGTTTCTTTATTTTGATACATTTCACTACAGATTGATATCTATTTGGTATTGTCTCTTGTTTATCTCATTCAGTACTTTACCGCTTTCTAGATATCATAAGAAGTAGATAATAAAGAGCATGCGCTCGAAATCGCTGTTTAAAGACCTATAGCAGGCATTCCGTACTTCATTTGCTATATGTGTTGTGCTTGTCTTTGTTTCCTTGGTTGTTGATCGATGAGTCACTTAATTTAGGAATTGAGATCACGAATTCGCTCTCGGTGCATGTTCCCTATAGGATTTTATCGCTTTCCTTTTTTTTTATCGATGAGTCACTCAATTTAGAAATTGAGATCACGACTTTGCTCTCATTGCATGTTCCCTATAGGATAGTTTTGTTAGACTTTCTTTGGCATGCTAACCTAGATAGGATCTCTCTAGGTGTGCTCTCTTGAGCTTATTAGCTTGTTTGCTTTGTCCTTGTACATACCATGTTCCCTTAGGATGCGCTTGCTCCGTTCGGATGCAAGTTAGACCTTAGGTTGTAAACCATGCATGTTGACATTAGGTAGACATTTCTCTTTTATTAACCCAAACCTTAGGACTACCATTGTATGATAACATTAGGTTAGAAATATGCTAGTCTTTCTTAGACTTTTTTCTTTCCCATTTGCATATGCATCTAAAACTAAAACTCTTTTTCTTAGCAAATCATAAAACATGTTAACCTCACTTAAACCTTTTTTTTCAAGGTAACAAAAATACAAACCAACTCAAACCTTTTTGTGCGCCAAAGCACCTTTTCTCTAAAACCCTATTCAGGTAAGGACATGATTAGTTTACTTTTGTGCCAACGCATAAGTCTCCAAAGGACGAGTTGTGGCAGAGGGAGGAATTAACATCATCCATAAAAAACACAAAACAAACAAAAACATGTGAGTCAAACTACGATAGCTCTGATTCCTCAAAAAGGATACGTAGGCATTGCGGTAGGGCCCAAGCGAGTACAACTTTATTTTCCCTACATTCTTTTCTCATTTCTTTTGCATGTATTCTCCCTTTAGCAGTAGTAAACAGTAACTATAGATTAAACACACCCATAAGATAGATAACAAGAGTGGATACCATAGAGTACTACGGGCGTGTGGGGGTGCTAATACCTTTCCTTCGTGTAACAGACTCCCTTATCCGATCTCTTGGTTGCAAGGCCGTGACTTCTCCCTTCTTAGGTTTTCTCGATGTTTACCTTTCCCTTCATGTGGGATAAAATAAGTTCGATGGTAACTGATCGGTAAAATAGCAAGTGTACTATTTTATCGATGTAGTAATAATGGGAAAAACCCCAAAGTCGATCTCTTGAGGACTGCACAGTGAAATTAAGTTTGTTCGAATGAATATCAATTGAACAAAAGCAGTGGTTGATTGTGTTTCGAACTACAATAATACGAAAACTAAATTTACGAGAAGATTATATGTGACGATGAGAATAATGCCCGGGCGGTGTATGAATCGCGATACAATGACCAATTTGTTTCGTTATTCTAAAAAGCTATGTTTCACCTTTTCTTTCCCTATGCCTAAAGTTATTTTTCCGCAATTCCTTTTAAGAATAACCTTTGGTATTCTCTCTTTGCCCTAATTCCTCAGATGCCAAGAGAGAATATCAAGCACTAGTTCAGACATAAAAAACAGGTATTCAGAGGGTATTCTAATTCCTTAGGAATATCGACTATGATAAAAGTGATGCAACAGGATTAGGATTGCTGATCAGGCCAACCCTAATGACGATCAATAATCATTTCTTCCAAGCAGATTAAGCATTAAAAACGTTGCACACAATAAAGAATAAGGTTTAAACATAAAACTCATATTACGAAACATCAATTAGTCATTACAAAGCAAATCAGGGACACCTCCCTGACATTGGGAGGTTTAGCTACTCATGTTCATAATACTAATGAAAACAGAATCAAGAAGAAAAGTCATTACAATAGGATTTGGATAGGTTGGATCGTCGATTGCTTCCGCTCTTGATCGATCATTCTTCTCCTCGAATCACCACTCTAAGCTCTTCTCCAATACGTTAATTCTCCAAATTCCCCTGGTCTCCTCACCCTCGTCTCCAATATAACAGTATTCTAAAATATTAAAAGAAATGTCCAAACTGCCCTCAAACTTGTCCCAGTCAGCATGTCGAAAAATAGAAATTTTGCCTCCGGATGCCCTGACACGGGCCGTGTTGTGTGACATGGGTGGCCGTGTCAGGTCGCTGCTTCACAGCATAAAATCCACGCCTTCAGGGGACACAACACGGTCCGTGTTGTACAACACGGGTGGTCCTGTTGTGTTGCTGGTTTGTCATGTTTTCCATCTTCTGCAGGTGCCACGACACGAGCCGTGTTGCACGACACAGGCCGTGTTGCACGACACGGGCACCCGTGTCACACTTCTGGAATCTTCGTTTTCATGCGTTTCTTCTGTATTTGGATCAATTTCGCATTGGTGTCGGATAACCAACTAGACAGAAACCTGAAACATCTTGAAACAACAACCAAATTACACGCACCAACGGTTAAAATGATGAAAACATGGACACATGACTTTCTTATCCTAATCAGAGAATACTGATGAAACATAATTAAAATACTAAAAGAAAACTCATGAAAACACAAGAAACGACACTAAAACCTGCTTGGAAAGTACGACAAAAGATCACTGATCAAACTCCCCCGAACTTGAACTTTTGCTTGACCTCAAGCAATAGGCTTGCATAGCACCTTAATAACCCAATCAATAGCTTAAAACTTGCGGATGAAACGATGATACACGTACGTGAGTTTTCGTTCTAAGTCACCGGATGAATACTTTCTGGTACTTCTCTCTCAATCAAGGTATCGCACGAACACTAAACCGCAGTGTACCACGGACCTCAATCTCCCTTGTGGTAACCTCTCTAACTATGCTTTGGGCTTAGGTCTTATTTTTCGATTTTCTACCCTTTTCATTCGGACAATCAATTTTAAGGCTTTTTATGATTTTTCGTTGTATGCACAAGATTGATCAAATGTATTTTTCTTTACACCCCCTTTTTTTTTTCTTGTCCCTTTAGGGACGACCTTTAGGTTCAACCGCCGTTAGGCTGAATAACCGGGTGAGGGTTACCCAACTTAGAAGGATCGATTGTCTAATTGTCTTTATTCATTTTTTCGGTGCTTTTTTTTTTATTCAACAATTTTTCTCGATCAACCTTGCACACACACTTAGTATAGATTAAGCCTGACTGTCAGTAAAAACTATTCGGGGCATACTTCTCAGATCAAAGTACCATGGCACAAATCTACACGTTAGACTCGTTCCTTACTCAGAAGACTCAGTGTGTTCGTGTTATACCTCAACATCAAGATTTTTCTAATTTCCCCAACCGGTTTCTTTTCACTCAACTCTACATACTTTCTCCTCACTTCACTCGCAAAAACCAAATACAATACGCAACACTAATTAATTTTTCCGTCCAAGTCGGGGTGTTTTCACAACGGATTTCCAACATATTTCCAAACAAGCAACTTAAAATAACTACTAACTCAAAAAAAAACTGACACAGAGGAAAGAAAACTAAAAGAAAACTAGAATAACAAAGCAAAACACATAAATAAACAAATAAATACCCCCCACACCTGAACTCAACAGTGTCCTCAAGGTTGAAGAACGAGTGCATTCTTTGGGCTTAGGTCTTATTTTTCGATTTTCTACCCTTTTCATTCGGACAATCAATTTTAAGGCTTTTTATGATTTTTCGTTGTATGCACAAGATTGATCAAATGTATTTTTCTTTACACCCTTTTTTTTTCTTGTCCCTTTAGGGACGACCTTTAGGTTCAACCGCCGTTAGGCTGAATAACCGGGTGAGGGTTACCCAACTTAGAAGGATCGATTGTCTAATTGTCTTTATTCATTTTTTCGGTGCTCTTTTTTTTTTATTCAATAATTTTTCTCGATCAACCTATCCAAATCCTATTGTAATGACTTTTCTTCTTGATTCTGTTTTCATTAGTATTATGAACATGAGTAGCTAAACCTCTCAATGTCAGGGAGGTGTCCCTGATTTGCTTTGTAATGACTAATTGATGTTTCGTAATATGAGTTTTATGTTTAAACCTTATTCTTTATTGTGTGCAACGTTTTTAATGCTTAATCTGCTTGGAAGAAATGATTATTGATCGTCATTAGGGTTGGCCTGATCAGCAATCCTAATCCTGTTGCATCACTTTTATCATAGTCGATATTCCTAAGGAATTAGAATACCCTCTGAATACCTGTTTTTTATGTCTGAACTAGTGCTTGATATTCTCTCTTGGCATCTGAGGAATTAGGGCAAAGAGAGAATACCAAAGGTTTTTCTTAAAAGGAATTGTGGAAAAATAACTTTAGGCATAGGGAAAGAAAAGGTGAAACATAGTTTTTTAGAATAACGAAACAAATTGGTCATTGTATCGCGATTCATACACCGCCCAGGTATTATTCTCATCGTCACATATAATCTTCTCGTAAATTTAGTTTTCGTATTATTGTAGTTCGAAAACAATCAACCACTGCTTTTATTCAATTGATATTCATTCGAACAAACTTAATTTCACTGTGCAGTCCTCAAGAGATCGACTTTGGGGTTTTTCCCATTATTACTACATCGATAAAATAGTACACTTGCTATTTTACCGATCAAGTTTTTGGAAACTTGATCGGTAAAATAGCAAGTGTACTATTTTATCGATGTAGTAATAATGGGAAAAACCCCAAAGTCGATCTCTTGAGGACTGCACAGTGAAATTAAGTTTGTTCGAATGAATATCAACTGAACAAAAGCAGTGGTTGATTGTTTGTTTCGAACTACAATAATACAAAAACTAAATTTACGAGAAGATTATATGTGACGATGAGAATAATGCCCGGGCGGTGTATGAATCGCGATACAATGACCAATTTGTTTCGTTATTCTAAAAAGCTATGTTTCACCTTTTCTTTCCCTATGCCTAAAGTTATTTTTCCGCAATTCCTTTTAAGAAAAACCTTTGGTATTCTCTCTTTGCCCCAATTCCTCAGATGCCAAGAGAGAATATCAAGCACTAGTTTAGACATAAAAAACAGGTATTCAGAGGGTATTCTAATTCCTTAGGAATATCGACTATGATAAAAGTGATGCAACAGGATTAGGATTGCTGATCAGGCCAACCCTAATGACGATCAATAATCATTTCTTCCAAGCAGATTAAGCATTAAAAACGTTGCACACAATAAAGAATAAGGTTTAAACATAAAACTCATATTACGAAACATCAATTAGTCATTACAAAGCAAATCAGGGACACCTCCCTGACATTGGGAGGTTTAGCTACTCATGTTCATAATACTAATGAAAACAAAATCAAGAAGAAAAGTCATTACAATAGGATTTGGATAGGTTGGATCGTCGATTGCTTCCGCTCTTGATCGATCCTTCTTCTCCTCGAATCACCACTCTAAGCTCTTCTCCAATACGTTAATTCTCCAAATTCCCCTGGTCTCCTCACCCTCGTCTCCAATATAACAGTATTCTAAAATATTAAAAGAAATGTCCAAACTGCCCTCAAACTTGTATCACCACTCTAAGCTCTTCTCCAATACGTTAATTCTCCAAATCCTATTGTAATGACTTTTCTTCTTGATTCTGTTTTCATTAGTATTATGAACATGAGTAGCTAAACCTCCCAATGTCAGGGAGGTGTCCCTGATTTGCTTTGTAATGACTAATTGATGTTTCGTAATATGAGTTTTATGTTTAAACCTTATTCTTTATTGTGTGCAACGTTTTTAATGCTTAATCTGCTTGGAAGAAATGATTATTGATCGTCATTAGGGTTGGCCTGATCAGCAATCCTAATCCTGTTGCATCACTTTTATCATAGTCGATATTCCTAAGGAATTAGAATACCCTCTGAATACCTGTTTTTTATGTCTGAACTAGTGCTTGATATTCTCTCTTGGCATCTGAGGAATTAGGGCAAAGAGAGAATACCAAAGGTTTTTCTTAAAAGGAATTGCGGAAAAATAACTTTAGGCATAGGGAAAGAAAAGGTGAAACATAGCTTTTTAGAATAACGAAACAAATTGGTCATTGTATCGCGATTCATACACCGCCCGAGCATTATTCTCATCGTCACATATAATCTTCTCGTAAATTTAGTTTTCGTATTATTGTAGTTCGAAACAAACAATTAACCACTGCTTTTGTTCAATTGATATTCATTCGAACAAACTTAATTTCACTGTGCAGTCCTCAAGAGATCGACTTTGGGGTTTTTCCCATTATTACTACATCGATAAAATAGTATACTTGCTATTTTACCGATCAAGTTTTTGGCGCCGTTGCCGGGGATACTCGGCTCTCCAGGTTCTCACCATGCCTCCACGCAGAGATACTGGAAAGGCTGTCGCTGAATCCTCCCGCCCTAAGAAACAAGCTCATCGCATGGCGAATGCTCATGGTATTCTATTTGAGGATCCGGACCATCAACGCAAGTATGTTCGATTGGTGAAACGTAAGTTGATTCCGGCCAGGTACATTTGTAATGAAACTTTAGATAACTTAGGGCTGCGAATGGAGGTACATAGGATGTTTCATACTTTAGGCATGCTTGAATTTATGCAGTTTGAAGCGCCGACATTTGAGCGCATAACCTTCGAATTTTTGAGTTCTTTGGATTTTCAGCTTCGTCATAGGTGGACAGGCTCTGATGAGGAGTATTTTGGCACTCTCAAGTTTCGTTTGTTTGATAATGACCATTCTCTATCGGTCGCGGAGTTGGGGCGCGTTCTTAAGCTCCCGAGCTTTGGCCCCGGGGCACCTCCCACCACTTTTGTTGCAAGCGACTTTTGAAAAGCAATTATAGGGAGCTCTGAATATGTCGCTAAGGGGGCCAAGGCTTCTTGCATTCACAACCCTTGTTTCCGATATGCCCAAAAGGGGTTGGCCTACTCCCTTTTCTGCCGAGGGGATAGTACCGGGGTGGCCACACAAAGAGAGCTATACTTGCTCTGTGGCATGGCTAACAAGGAACTCATCAATATCGCTGCTTTTGCTGCCGATCACCTGAAGCGGGTAGCCAATGCCGCTACTGGTGACATTTCTGTTGGAGGGATGATCACCCAGATAGCTGACTACCTCGGCTACGGTCCACAACTGATGGAGGAACCCACAGTGGGAGGTAAGACTAAGATTGACTTAGCTACACTCACCACCCAAGGTATGATCAAAGTTTTTAATGATTATTATTCCCTGGTTACCCGTAATCACCATTTGTTAGCTTTACCTGCTCCTGATTTTATTTCTATTGACAAACAAGCTAACTGGTTGTACGCAAGTCCTATGCAAGACGATGGAGAAAATTTTGATGCTTGGGCAGGTTCGGAAGGTGAAGCGGATAATCAACCTGGTGAGGACCCTATCCCAGAAGAGACTCCTATGCCGAATCCTGGTGACTCGTCGACCGGTTCGTGGAGCATGACCAAAAACGAATGGGATTGGATGTACGATCAGATGTGCTATATCTGTAGTGAGCAGACAAGGCAAGGCGATGAGCAGAAAAGAGACAGGGAGGAGCAGCTCTGCCAAGGGAAGCTCATTGGGGAAATGCAGGAGGGGACTCACTGAGATCACTGAGGTGGTTGTTGGCCGTGCAGCCGCATCTGTTGCATCCACTCATGCATTTCCCCAATGAGCTTCCCTTGGCGGAGCTGCTCCTCCCTGTCTCTTTTCTGCTCATCGCCTTGCCTTGTCTGCTCACTACGGATATAGCACATCTGATCGTGCATCTAATCCCATTCGTTTTTGGTCATGCTCCACGAACCGGTCGACGAGTCACCAGGATTCGGCATAGGAGTCTCTTCTGGGATAGGGTCCTCACCAGGTTGATTATCCGCTTCACCTTCCGAACCTGCCCAAGCATCAAAATTTTCTCCATCGTCTTGCATAGGACTTGCGTACAACCAGTTAGCTTGTTTGTCAATAGAAATAAAATCAGGAGCAGGTAAAGCTAACAAATGGTGATTACGGGTAACCAGGGAATAATAATCATTAAAAACTTTGATCATACCTTGGGTGGTGAGTGTAGCTAAGTCAATCTTAGTCTTACCTCCCACTGTGGGTTCCTCCATCAGTTGTGGACCGTAGCCGAGGTAGTCAGCTATCTGGGTGATCATCCCTCCAACAGAAATGTCACCAGTAGCGGCATTGGCTACCCGCTTCAGGTGATCGGCAGCAAAAGCAGCGATATTGATGAGTTCCTTGTTAGCCATGCCATAGAGCAAGTATAGCTCTCTTTGTGTGGCCACCCCGGTACTATCCCCTCGGCAGAAAAGGGAGTAGGCCAACCCCTTTTGGGCATATCGGAAACAAGGGTTGTGAATGCAAGAAGCCTTGACCCCCTTAGCGACATATTCAGAGCTCCCTGTAATTGTTTTCCAAAAGTCGCTTGCAACAAAAGTGGTGGGAGGTGCCCCAGGGCCAAAGCTCGGGAGCTTAAGAACGCGCCCCAACTCCGCGACCGATAGAGAATGGTCATTATCAAACAAACGAAACTTGAGAGTGCCAAAATACTCCTCATCAGAGCCTGTCCACCTATGACGAAGCTGAAAATCCAAAGAACTCAAAAATTCGAAGGTTATGCGCTCAAATGTCGGCGCTTCAAACTGCATAAATTCAAGCATGCCTAAAGTATGAAACATCCTATGTACCTCCATTCGCAGCCCTAAGTTATCTAAAGTTTCATTACAAATGTACCTGGCCGGAATCAACTTACGTTTCACCAATCGAACATACTTGCGTTGATGGTCCGGATCCTCAAATAGAATACCATGAGCATTCGCCATGCGATGAGCTCGTTTCTTAGGGCGGGAGGATTCAGCGACAGCCTTTCCAGTATCTCTGCGTGGAGGCATGGTGAGAACCTGTAATAACACAAATAAAAAAAAATAAAAAAAATCGACAGAGAGATTAGACAAAACGGAGACCGTAGGAATAACAATGGAGATGAGATGATCAACTTTCTCAACAGGGATGAGGAGTTTTAGTGAGTGGGTAATGTCAAAAAGTGAAGCTTAAAGGAAGAGTAGCAATGGAGGCTAGGGCTTGGAGAGTGAGAGAGAGGTAGAAGAAGAAGGGTTAATGAGAATAATAAAATAATATGTGGTAAATAATAGAGTTAAAAGTGGGAAAGGGATAAAAATTCGTGGGCCCAACTAAAAAAAATTATAAATTTCGCCTGCTGACACGGGCCGTGTTGCACGACACGGGCACCCGTGTCAGACCCCTGGTATGCCACAACACGGGCCGTGTCGCACGACACGGGCACCCGTGTTGCATCCCTGTTCTGCTACGAAATTAATTTTTCAAATCATGATCTTCAGTAGCCACAACACGGGCCGTGTTGCACGACACGGGCGCCCGTGTTGCATCCCTGTTATGCCACGAAATTATCTTTTAAACCCATTTCTTGACACGGGCCGTGTCAAGCAACACGGGTGGCCGTGTCAGGGCTCTGAAATCACACCAAATCATGAATTTTGCTGCTTTTTCAACCCCGTTTATTCGACACCTCTCTTTCCGGCTTGATCAGTGAGACACATCAACTACAGACCTACAAAATGAATAAACAAAAATTAAATAAAATCGTGGGTTGCCTCCCACGTAGCGCTGCGTTTATCGTCGCGTGGCTCGACGGTCTGTTGTCCTACTGAGTAAGACGAATGACCTCAACCTGTCCAACCTTTTGACCTTGAAAATAAGGCTCAAGTCTCTGCCCATTAACTTTGAAGATGTCTCCATTGGCTTGATTCTTAATCTCGACCGCTCCATACGGAAACACCTTATGAACCACAAAGGGTCCGGACCATTTGGACCGCAATTTTCCTGGGAATAGCTTCAAGCGGGAATTGTACAGAAGGACCAGCTGTCCTTCCCAAAACTCTTTTTTCTGGATTCTCCCATCGTGCCACTTCTTGGTCTGTTCTTTGTAAACCTTGGCATTCTCATACGCATAATTCTGAAACTCTTCTAATTCATGCAGTTGCAGAATCCTAGAATTTCCTGCTAGAGATACGTCTATGTTCAAGAATTTGGTTGCCCAAAAGGCCTTGTGTTCCAACTCTAGAGGCAGATGACATGCTTTGCCATAGACGAGTTGGTACGGTGACATGCCGATAGGTGTTTTGAAAGCAGTTCGGTAAGCCCATAATGCATCATCTAACTTTGTCGCCCAATCTTTTCGCGACGAACTCACCGTCTTCTCCAGAATCTGCTTGAGCTGTCTATTAGACACTTCGACCTGACCACTCGTTTGAGGATGGTAAGGAGTGGCTATTCGGTGCTTCACATTGTACTTTTGAAGGAGTTTCTCCATGAGGTGATTTAGGAAGTGAGTTCCTTCATCACTTATCAATGCTCGCGGTACTCTGAACCTGGAAAAGATGTTCTCTCGCAAGAACTTGACTACTACCCTAGCATCATTGGTTGGTAAGGCTACCGCTTCCACCCATTTTGATACATAATCCACAGCAACAAGGATGTAGTTCTTCCCGAATGACGGTGGAAATGGACCCATGAAGTCAATCCCCCAAACATCGAATAACTCGACCTCTAGCATGAAATTCTGGGGCATTTGATTTCTCTTTGATATGTTCCCGGTCCGCTGACACTTATCACACTCCTTCACCATCTCCTGGGCATCCTTGAACAATGTCGGCCAGTACAATCCGGATTGCAAAACTTTAGATGCAGTGCGGTCACCGCTAAAATGTCCACCGTATTCGGAATCATGACATGCTCTCAACACATCCCTTTGTTCTTCCTCAGGCACGCATCGTCGTATCAACCCGTCCACTCCTCTCTTGTACAGGTAAGGGTCGTCCCATAGATAGAACCTGCAATCATGAACAAACTTTTTCTTACGGTTAGAATCATAATCATCTGGTATTATACCGCCAACAAGGTAGTTTGCATAATCCACAAACCAAGGCACTCCAATAACAACTAGGATGTGTTCATCAGCAAACTCATCCTTTATTGGACGCCGATCTTCAGTCTCCTCAATAGGTGACATTCGAGAGAGGTGATCAACTACGGTGTTCTCACACCCTTTCTTGTCACGAATTTCTACATCGAACTCTTGGAGGAGTAAAATCCACCTCAGGAGTCTCGGCTTCGATTCCTGCTTAGCAAAAAGATATTTCAAAGCAGCATGGTCAGTGTACACAATTACTTTGGAACCCAATAGATATTGCCTGAATTTATCAAAGGCATAAACAACCGCTAACAACTCCTTCTCGGTAGTTGCATAATTCATCTGTGCAGGGTTCAACACGTGACTAGCATAATAAATAACATGAAGCAGCCTTTCTCTCCGCTGTCCAAGAACAGCCCCTACCGCAATGTCGCTCACATCGCACATGATCTCAAAGGGGAAAGACCAATCCGGCGCTATCACAATGGGTGCCGACACCAGTTTATTTTTTAGTGTCTCAAAAGCATCGACACACTCTTTGTTGAATACAAAAGGCTGGTCCTTAACTAACAATGTCGTCAATGGCTTGGCTATTTTCGAAAAATCTCTGATGAACCTACGGTAGAACCACGCATGGCCTAAGAAACTTCGAATACCTTTCTCATTCACAGGCGGTGGTAATTTTGAGATAACCTCCACTTTAGCTTGATCGACTTCGATCCCCTTGTGAGAAATCTTGTGACCAAGAACAATGCCTTCTCGTACCATAAAATGGCACTTTTCCCAGTTTAGGATCAGATTGCTTTCTTGACATCGCTGCAAAACAAGTGAAAGGTTAGCTAGACAATTATCAAATGAGGATCCAAAAACAGAGAAATCGTCCATGAAGACTTCCATATGCTTCTCAAGCATATCAGCAAAAATAGAAGTCATGCATCTTTGAAATGTTGCTGGGGCGTTGCACAACCCGAATGGCATCCTTCGATAAGCAAAGACACCGTAAGGGCAAGTGAAGGCCGTCTTCTCTTGATCCTCTGGTGCAACCGCAATTTGGTTGTACCCGGAGTATCCATCCAGAAAACAATAATAGTCATGCCCAGCTAACCTTTCCAACATCTGGTCAATGAATGGCAGCGGAAAATGATCTTTTCTTGTGGCTAAATTTAGTCTCCGGTAGTCAATGCACACCCGCCACCCAGTGACCGTTCTAGTTGGGATCAACTCATTCTTTTCATTCACGACTACCGTAGTACCTCCTTTCTTGGGCACCACATGAACGGGACTCACCCATGAACTGTCTGAGATAGGGTAGATAAGTCCTGCATCTAACAGCTTTACAACTTCTTTTCTCACCACCTCCTTCATAACCAGGTTCAATCTCCTCTGGGGCTGCACCACTGGTTTGTGATCTTCTTCCATGAGAATTTTATGTATGCAAACCGTCAGACTAATACCTTTGAGGTCTTCGATTTTCCAACCAATGGCACCTTTGAAGTTTTTAAGAACTTCAATTAACTTGTCTTCCTGCACACTTTGCAAATTAGAGCTAATGATCGCGGGACATTTTTCATCAGTGTCAAGGAAAACGTATTTCAGATTCTCAGGAAGTTGTTTCAACTCTGAACTTTTTGGCTTGTCTTCATTCCCGTTCAACTCTATAGGTTGCCTTAGGTCTTCCCACCTATGTGTCCGGGATCTTTTTAGAACAGGTTGAATATTCAACATTTCCACCACTTCCACTTCACTACTATCAACTACTTCATTTTCCTTAAAAATTGACATACTCAAGACTCTTTCGAGAGGTAATTTGGATACACTCTCCACATGATCCCTTTCTCCTACTTGCTCAAACACTTGAATGTTGCTACTTGTGCCAAAGTCCTCTTTATGTCTCATGGTATTACGAACATCTATTTTCAACTCTTCATCATAAACCTTCAAAGTAAGTGTACCCCCTTCCACATCGATCATAACTCTCCCGGTTTCCAAGAATGGGCGGCCCAAAATTAGCGGAATCTCTTCATCTTCCGGCATTTCAAGGATCACGAAATCCACCAGAAATACAAACTTATCCACTTTCACAAGAACGTCTTGAACAACTCCATAAGGCCGCTTAACAGAATGATCCGCAAATTGGAGAGTCATCCGAGTGTCTTGGACAACACCAATACCTAACTTTTTGTAGATGGATAGAGGCATGAGACTGATACTAGCACCCAGATCGATTAATGCTCTCTTGAAAGATCTATCACCAATAGTGCAAGGTATGGTAACTGCTCCTCTGTCTTTCTTCTTCACTGGAATCTTTAGGCCCTGCAAAATAGCACTACAAGTTTCGGTTAGAATAATAGGTTCATCTGCAATGGTTCGTTTCTTAGCAATGATGTCCTTCATGAATTTAGCATATGTAGGCATCTGCTCAAGTGCCTCCAATAACGGAATATTCAGCTCCAACTTTTTGAACAACTCAAGAAACTTCTCAAAATTCTTCTCTTGCTGCCCCTTTTTCTTATTTCTTTGGGGGTAAGGGAGTTTGATCACTGGTTTCGGTTCTCCCACTTTTTCTTTAGTAACCGGGGCTGGTATTACCAATTCCTCCTCAACTCTCTCATTCTCTTTTATGTCCAACTCCACTTCCAACAGTTTATCTTCATTTACCGATTTCTTTTCCACTTCTTCACCTGGTTTCCCTCTCCGTGTAGTGACAACATTGACTTTATGATTGTCCTTTGGATTAGGCATAGTTGCGCTTGGGAGCGCTCCCGGTGTTTGAGGAATTGCAAGATGTTGGGCGATTTGACTCATTTGCACTTCAAGATTCTTTATTGAGGCTCCGGTATTCCTGAAATTGCTTCTTGTTTCTTCTTGGAATTGAGAGCTGTGAGCGGCCATCTTCTCAATGGCAATTTCCCAATCCGCCTTTCTTGGACCCTGTGGTTGGTATTGCTGTTGAGACTGTTGGTAAGGTTGTTGTTGCGGACGGTATTGTTGTTGTTGAGGTTGGTAAGGTTGTTGCTGTTGATAAGGTTGCTGGTCTTGGACCGGTTTTTGAACGTTTCCCTGTTGGTCCTTCCATGAGAAATTTGGGTGATTTTTCCAACCCGGATTATATGTGTTGGCATACGGATTGTTCTGCCTTAGCATTTGAATCTGCTCAACCTGCTCTTGAGTTGCTACACAATGCATAGCAAAGTGTGGTCCACCACATATTTCACAAAGGACAGCTTAAACTGGTTCCACCTTTGCCACTGTCTGAGTTCCAATATTCATCTTTTTCAACCTTCTCTCTACTTCTGCAGCGATTTGATCCTCCATTTTCACAACCTGCTCCGTCAGCTTCAAATCTATCTTGCCATCCGGTTGGTTCACAGTACGATCATACAACTCAAGATGCTCGTTGGCAGCGATAGCCTCTATAATTCTTCTGATACCAGTAGCTGTTGAGAAATTTGTAGATCCACCGGCATCAGTATCTATAAGCTGTTTTGTCTTTAATCGTAAGCCATTCACGAAGTTTTGCATCTGCTCAGTTGCGTCCATGTTGTGAGTAGGACAGGCAGTTAGACATCTCTTGAACCTCTTGTATGCATCCCCAAGTGATTCCCCTTCTTTTTGTTTGAAATTGACAATATCGTATCTTTTTCGGATGAACACTGAAGCAGGGAAATACTCGTTGAGGAATGCTGTTTCCATCCCTTGCCATGTTGTGATGCTCCCAGCTGGAAGTGAGTAGAACCACTCTTCCGCATCATCAGTAAGTGTAAAAGGAAACATAACAAGTCTCTTTGCCTCCTCGGAATGACCCTCAATTTTCAATGACGTGGTGGTAGTAAGAAATCTCTGAAGATGCTTATTTGCATCCTCGTTGATTCTTCCGGCGAAAGGCTTGCTTTCCAACTGGCGGATGGTAGATGGATGTAGCTGGAAGTGTGCTACATTCACTGGTTGATTGACAATGGTCATCCGGTTTGGTTGAGCGTTTGCCCCTCCGTAGTCCCCTAGCAATCTCTCTGCTGGGGGTTGACCTCCTGCTACGTCACCATGATTCTGATCCATCTCTCTGTCAAAATCTGAGTCGCTGTGCTCAGATTGCACAGACACTTCGTCTTCCGTTTCTTGATTTATAGTACTGGGTTCTGCACTTGATGCTGTCAGTCTTTCAACTCTTAATTGACGGCGTCTCTCGTGCAATGCTCTTTCTGGTTCTGTGTCAAAGGAAAATTTAGCTGAGGTCTGACCTCGCATAAACAAGTCAAACAAAAGTTAGAACAGATAACACAAATTCGATAAAATAAAACAAAATAGTAGAAGAATAAAATTTTAGTCGCGGAGCAACAAAATTTCAATTGAAATAGTTCAACTAAACTTAATTATTTGGCAGTCCCCGGCAACGGCGCCAAAAACTTGATCGGTAAAATAGCAAGTGTACTATTTTATCGATGTAGTAATAATGGGAAAAACCCCAAAGTCGATCTCTTGAGGACTGCACAGTGAAATTAAGTTTGTTCGAATGAATATCAATTGAACAAAAGCAGTGGTTGATTGTTTGTTTCGAACTACAATAATACAAAAACTAAATTTACGAGAAGATTATATGTGACGATGAGAATAATGCCCGGGCGGTGTATGAATCGCGATACAATGACCAATTTGTTTCGTTATTCTAAAAAGCTATGTTTCACCTTTTCTTTCCCTATGCCTAAAGTTATTTTTCCGCAATTCCTTTTAAGAAAAACCTTTGGTATTCTCTCTTTGCCCCAATTCCTCAGATGCCAAGAGAGAATATCAAGCACTAGTTCAGACATAAAAAACAGGTATTCAGAGGGTATTCTAATTCCTTAGGAATATCGACTATGATAAAAGTGATGCAACAGGATTAGGATTGCTGATCAGGCCAACCCTAATGACGATCAATAATCATTTCTTCCAAGCAGATTAAGCATTAAAAACGTTGCACACAATAAAGAATAAGGTTTAAACATAAAACTCATATTACGAAACATCAATTAGTCATTACAAAGCAAATCAGGGACACCTCCCTGACATTGGGAGGTTTAGCTACTCATGTTCATAATACTAATGAAAACAGAATCAAGAAGAAAAGTCATTACAATAGGATTTGGATAGGTTGGATCGTCGATTGCTTCCGCTCTTGATCGATCCTTCTTCTCCTCGAATCACCACTCTAAGCTCTTCTCCAATACGTTAATTCTCCAAATTCCCCTGGTCTCCTCACCCTCGTCTCCAATATAACAGTATTCTAAAATATTAAAAGAAATGTCCAAACTGCCCTCAAACTTGTCCCAGTCAGCATGTCGAAAAATAGAAATTTTGCCTCCGGATGCCCTGACACGGGCCGTGTTGTGTGACACGGGTGGCCGTGTCAGGTCGCTGCTTCACAGCATAAAATCCACGCCTTCAGGGGACACAACACGGGTGGTCGTGTTGTGTTTCTGGTTTGTCATGTTTTCCATCTTCTGCAAGTGCCACGACACGGGCCGTGTTGCACGACACGGGCCGTGTTGCACGACACGGGCACCCATGTCACACTTCTGGAATCTTCGTTTTCATGCGTTTCTTCTGTATTTGGATCATTTTCGCATTGGTGTCGGATAGCCAACTAGACAGAAACCTGAAACATCTTGAAACAACAACCAAATTACACGCACCAACGGTAAAAATGATGAAAACATGGACACATGACTTGCTTATCCTAATCAGAGAATACTGATGAAACATAATTAAAATACTAAAAGAAAACTCATGAAAACACAAGAAACGACACTAAAACCTGCTTGGAAAGTACGACAAAAGATCACTGATCAGTAACTTCATTGTTTGATGATTTTCAGCCGGTTGTTTCACCCGAAATGATTTCAAGACAATATCCACAAGCAATAATCGTAGTATTTTGCAGACAAGTCTAAGAAAGGAAAAAACAATTTTGAAAGATGAAAATAAAAGTGAATGTTTTATTAACATGCCTCTTAATAGGCTAGAGTACAAGATGTAATTCCTTAAAAGAGGTAATTACATAAAGTTTCAAGACTGTAAATGACAATGAAAATGATAATTATTATTGTTGTTTCCCCAATATCCTTTTAATAGTTTATGTCTCCTTTGTTTCTGAGTCGTATGATTTACACACATCTCTCCCTTCGTGGTTCGTAGTCGTAGTTCTTAGATCGCAGTCTTTTTGTTTTTTTTTTTTTTTAATATAATCCCTAATTTTTGCCTGGATTGCCCTTTCGGGTTGCCAATCCATCGGGATAATTTTTTTGTTTATATGCCCCTAAATTTTGCCTGGATCTCCCTTTAGGGTTTTTGATCCACCGAGACGCTCCTTTTTGCCTAAGTCGTCCGTTTAGGATTCGAGCTTAGTGAACTTCTTATACATAGTATTTTTCGACTATGTTTGAGTTTGCCGGATACGGTAATTCTTCCCTTTCCATTGTTGTAAGGATGAGACCATCACCGCAGAATGTTGTTTTCACTATATATGGACCTTTGTAGTTGGGGTTCCATTTACCACGTGAGTTGAGGCGAGCTAGCAGAATCTTCTTGAGCACTAAATCCTCTTCTTTGAATGTCCTAGGATGAACTTTCTTGTCGAAGGAGGCTCTTTTCATTCGCTTCTATTGCAATTGATTGTGATATAAATATTTCAAGCATTTCCCTTCAATGAGGATTTCGAGGCTAGCTTGCGTAGAGTTTGTTTGTCAATGTTAGAGGCATTTTCTAGATATTCTTGTTTTTCGAAGTACTTCTTAATGTCGTAAAACCAAGGCTTGGCATTCAGTCTTTCTTAGATAGCAAGACAGTGTGCGGGCTCTTTGAAGTGTCTGATTATGATACCTGGTTCGTGGTTTGACCAAGTTACTTTGAACATAGCTGATATAGTTGCCAGAGCATCTGTCATTTGATTTTCTTATCATGGGATGTGACTGAAAGTGATCTCTGAATTCCGCAGCCAACTTTAAAACATGATCCCAATATGGAATCAGTTTAAGATGTTTTGTATCCCATTCGTCGTTGACTTGGTATATGACTAATGTGGAGTCCCCAAATACTTCGAGGTGCTTTATTCTTGGATCAATGGAAGCTTCTGGTCCTAGTATACAGGCTTCGTACTCGGCGATGTTGTTGGTGCAGTTATAACACAACCTTGCAGTATAGGGCTTGCGATAATTCTTTAGAGAAGTAAAAAATGCCCCTATACCGTGCCCTAGTGCTTTTGAAGCTTCGTCGAACATGAGTTTCCAACGTGACATGGCTTGATTTCTTTCATTAGGTCCTAACATTTCACAGTCACCTATAGCCATGACATCTTCGTCTGAAAAGTCGAGCTTCATAGGTTAATGTTCTGGAAGTGGTTGGTGAGCTAAATAATAGCTTGATTGGCCTTTCTTTGACGTTCTGCTCTAACATTGCCCCTAGCTTGATTTCTTCCTTTGTACCTAGATTAATGGTCTCAGTAGCCTCTTGATACGGTTGTATGTTTCCAGCCTTTCGCTCTATTTCCCTCGCCATTTCTTCAGAGAGTTCAAGATCTTCATCACCTTCCTCTTCAGCTTGGTTGATGGGAGCATCAAAATCATATCGGGTCATATCAGTAACATTATCGGTGGTTTTGGGCATGAATTTGAATGCTTATCATGTTTTGGTGCAGATTTAGTATATGAAATTTGAAAATGCATATGCATAGAAAGTATTGCCATTTTGAAGTTTAAGAGATAAATGCAAAAGAAAGATAGAGATCTTGATTGAAAACAAAATATAACTTTTATGAATTGCAAATATTGTCTGAAACAAAACAGGGGAACCCTTACAAGCAACCCCCATGCCTCGGGCTTGACATAGGTTCTTTCAAAAACAAGAAAAAATACTTAGGAAAGAAAAAGATCTCGGGAATCTCCACGGCAGTCCATCTTTTGAGTTCTTCTCCTGGGGCGCATTCTCATATGTAATCAGTTGCCTTTTTTGGTGTTGACCTTGTTGGATATCATTGTCACATGTCCGTCGTGCTCTACTCCCTTGTTGACAAAGGTCTCTTGGATCGGAGGAAAACATGCTTTACCCTTTAGAGTAGCTACATATTTTTCTTCAGAGTATGGTCCGAATTGGACTATCCCCTGGTCTACTAGCTTTTGCAGAGTTCTTTTCAAGGCTTCATTATGTTCCAACAAGAATTCACATCCGAACAGGTATTCCTTGAGCAAGTCGATTGGGGTTTTTGCTTGTCTGGTTTCCCCAAAGTCAATGACTACTTCAATCGCATTTATTGTCGGCCCACCATGCAGAGGCATAGGGTTTGATTTGATGTTAAGTTTCTTAAAAGTGATGTCTTGAGATTCTAACAGGTCTTTCACTTTATGCTTAAATGCCAAACATTATTCTATGGTGTGCCCCAGAGAGTTAGCATGGTACTCGCATCTGGCGTTGGCATTGTACCTTCGCGGGAGTGGCCCGACTGGAGGAGCTAAAGGATTAAGTTCCACCAAGGATTCCTTGACCAGGTGTTGTAATAACTGGTTGGGTGGCATAGGGAGTGGATCAAAATTTCTTTGCGACATTCCAAACCTGCCTTATTGTTCTCCTTGTGGGATCATTAATGGTTGTTGTGACCTTGATTGTGATGCTACAACATTAATTTCTCCCTCCTTTCCTTTGGGGTAGTTTGAAGCTGGCCTTTTTGAATGGTAGGGAGTATTTGATGGCCCCCCTGGTATTTCCCACTCTTTATTCCATTCTCGATTCTTTCTCCGATAGTCACTAGATCTGAGAACCCTGGAGAGATACTTCCAACCATCTTCTCATAATATAGCCCTTTCAAAGTTCCCATGAACATGTCTACTAATTCCTTTTCTAACAATGGTGGTTGCACACGGGATGCCATATCCCTCCATCTCTGAGCATACTCTTTAAAGGACTCTTCTTTCTTCTGGGCCAGATTCTGGTGTTGCATGCGGGTAGGCGCCATGTCCAAGTTATATTGTAATGCTTTAAGAAAGCATTAGCAAGATCTTCTCAGGTTCGAATATGTGTTTGCTCCAATTGCAATACCATTCTAAATATTCCCCACTCAAGCTATCTTGAAAATAGTGAATCATCAGCTTCTAATCGTGGGCATAGGCATGCATCTTCCTGCAATACATGCGTAAATGATTTCTTGGACAAGTGAGTCCCTTGTATTTCCCAAAGTCAAGCACTTTTAACTTTGGTGGAATTATCACATCAGGGACTAGGCCCATTTCGAGAGCGTCTACTTCGAAGGCATCAACACCCTCTACAACTTTTAACCTTTCCTCCAGAGCTTTATATTGATTCATTACTAGTGGATTATCAACAACATGAGTATCAGTCATCTTTAAGGGTGCCTGGTTGGCATCCTCTGGGTCGTGGTCTCCGCATTGTTGATTGGAATTTGTAAGGTATGTGATGCCCCTGCTTTCGGTGGCAGTAGGACAAACCCTTCAATTTCAGCCTCTTGTTGGGCCATGACGGGCTTTTGGAGTCCTGCTTCTGGCTCTTTCCTTAGTTGGTGACCGCTTGATGCACCAATAGCTTGGGCTACTTTTTCGAAAGTTACCCTGGGAATTTGATCTTGTCGGTTGATGATGTTCTTCAAAGCTAGGAGAACTTGACACAGATCTCCTTCCATTGAACTTACATCACCCTTTACTTGGTCGAGGTCCTCTTTGAACGTAGCCTGAGTTTCCTCGATTTGCTCCATTACTTTTTGTTGGTAGGCACTTGTTTGATATGGAGGCCAAAGAGGTTGAGATCTTCTTCTACCAATGGTTTACTGGAGAGATTTTTTATTTTAAAAAGATGAGTTTTGATATGATATACATGTGTTTATGAATGAATGCATGCAAACGAATATGTATGAATATAAGCGGGGTTAAATGTCATATTCACTTGGGTATATATTTACTTTTCGCTTCTTTTTTTATTCGGTGATCAGCTTAAAAATAGATACGCAAACGAGATGTGGAAACAAAATGCCTTTATTGAAGGCAACATAATTCAGATATTGAAAAATATTACAATCTTAAACCAAAACTTTATTTGTGTGAAATCAAGCAAAGGGAAATAGTTCTTCTAGGCGTGCTTGTGGAACAGAGCTTGAGAAACCACCCACTAATTGATGGACAAAGCTTGAGAAAGTCTTCAACATATTATTTCCCTTTTGTGGCTTTGATTTCAGACATGTTTGGAACATTGACGTGGATAAGTTATTCTCTTTGGTATCCATTTTTAAAGACAGTCACTGAGATCTTGATTTTATCATTATTCTTTGTACCCTGTGAATAAGACAAAGAAATGGGTGACGAATATATGAAATGTATGAATTCATAGGTGTAGGGTTGAGTGACGGGATTTTGTGATAAATACCCTTAGAAGGTAGGTTTCTTAATTTTGACCTAGAGTTAATCTACCCTTCCAAAAGGTGGCTTCCTTAAGGGTATCACGAATAACACCCGAGGGAAAAGGCACAAGGGCCTCCCTTAGGTGGAGCCTCTTTACAGACCGAGACTTTCATCTCAAAGTCGTGAAAGGTCTCGTCATGAGATTTTAGGTTAAGGTCGTTACAAAGAGTCATGGGTGTCCTTCCAAAGTCCTACTCGTCAAGAGGATATCTCTCGATAAGTATTTCTTTTTCGGAAGTCCATCGACTCTAGGCGAAGTCGTCACATAAACTCGCAAGGATGATGTATCCCCTAAACTAATAGACGAACCTTCTTTCTAAGGGTTTATTTGAGAAATTTTTTTTTTGAAATAAAAACCCGTCACATAGAAAATATATAATAATAAAGAAAAGTAGACAAGAAATAAAATAAATGCAATAAGTAAATTAATGCAAATAAATAAAAATAAAACCCAAAAGAGACCTAAACCTAGGGTTAAGGACTCTCCAGCAGAGTCGCCAGCTATTGCAACCGGATTTTAAATCAAGAGTCGCCACTACTAGTTTTTATCCTAGGAAAAGGAATCTCATAGGAAACCCTAATTCGCAGATAGAGATTCTAAGTTTCGGACTTCATTAGATGAAAGGAAGGTGTTAGGCACCTTTCATCTACCTTGTTCATAAGGATACTGGGTTTTAGGTTTAAATTCTGGTGAAATAGGGTTTTAAGTTTTAATAGGAGAACTTGCCACGACTTTTGATCGTATGCCTACGTATCCTCTTATGAGGAATCAGAGTCCCAATTCGTAGTTCGTATGGGGTTGGTGTTTTTTAGGGGTTGCAAATGTATTTTGAATCACCTCGCATTTTGACCGATTGTAGTGATTGTGAAGATTTTGGCTAAATACGTGATTAGTCAAAATCAGTTTGAAACCCTTTTGCAAAAAACAGTTGTTTAGATTAGTTTGTTGCGAAAAATAGTTTGATGTCGTGTTTTACCCCAAAATTTCCCTTACATCTCTCAAAGATTTTTCTCACAAAATTTCTACTAAGTCAAGGCTGCACAAAATTTGCTTCAATTGAGCACCTAACCTCCTTCAAGCTTGCTTTAATTTTCCAAGTTTCGATTGAAGCCTTGACCTTTTGCTAGTTTGCTGTATATAAGCTTCGATTGGGCATTTGTTTCCTTTGAAACAACCTTCTTTGATTCAAAAAGGATGGGCTTTCTGTTGGTGTCCTTCGATTCAGAAGTTAGTGGCTCCCTACTGGTTTCTTTCGATTCAGAAGGTGTTGGCAATGGCCTCCTACAACTTTCTTTCGATTTAGAAGACAAGTGTCTTCTCTACGCTTGCCTTCAATCCACAAGGCAGGAACTTCCTTCATGCTAGCAGGAACAAGGCAATGGCCTTCTGCATACATCCTTCGATTGCACCATTGGTTTTACCTGCTTGCTTGATTAACAATGCAATGGTTACCTACATGCCTGCTTCGATTGAGCCAGGTCCTCTCCAGGTTTGTCTTGATGACTGCCTGCATGCAAGCTTGATTCCTGTTTCGATTGGGCATTTGATTTCTTTGGAGAAAGCTTGATTCTTGCTTTGATTGGGAATTTGATTTCTTTGGAGCAAGTTTGATTCCTGCTTCGACTAGGCAAATACTCCCTATGTGCTTTCCTTCAGCGAACAAAACAAGAACCCCCTACAAATTTGTTTTGATTCACCAGCAATGAACTCCTGCATACCAGCTTCGATTAGACGCTGAGTATCCTTCGATCAAGCCTAGTTCACAAAGCTCCCACTGGGAAAAAGGCCCCTTCAGCTTGTCCTCAACACATGTATGCCTCTTCATGCTTGTTTTTGGTCTATTAGGAAAAAAGCTTCTTCATGCTTACCTTGGTTTCACAAGGCAAAGACCCATCAACTTGCTTTCGATTCATAAGGCAAAAGGCCCCTCTCACTGGTCTTCAATTCACAAGGCAAAGGCCCCTTCAGCTTGTCATCAGCACACGTATGCCTCTTCATGCTTGTTTTTGGTCTAGTAGGAAAAAAGCTTCTTCATGCTTGCCTTGGTTTCACAAGGCAAAGACCCATCAACTTGCCTTCATTTCACAAGGTAAAGACCCATCAGCATGCCTTTGATTCACAAGGCAAAGACCCCCCTCTTCAGCTTGCCTTCAGCATACAAGGCCAAGAGTCCTTCATATTTGCCTTCGATCTACCAGGAAAAAAGCTTCCTTCGACCCACAAGGCATTAGCTACCTTTGTGCCAGCTTCACCTAGGCAATGACCTCTTTTACGCTTGCTTTGACCTGCCTCATGCTAGCATCCACAAGGCATGGGCTGCCTTTGTGCCAGCTTCGATTGGGCAATGGTCCCCTTTGAAACAACTTTACACACTTCAACACGCATGATAGCCCCTTCGAAGGCGCATTTGTGTGGTCCTTTCAAAAAAGCATTCATTGGTCCATTCGAAGGACACATGATTATTGAAAACAAATTTGTTTTGTGATAGGTCTTGGTCCTACATGTGGCCAGGCCCAGACCTCTTGTGCAATGACACTCGAAGGTGGTGACAAAGAAAGTTTTTGATTGGCCAGATTGAAGTTTTCATTTGAGTGGTTTGAATCAAGCAGTTAGCTGAGTAGGGGCTCAATCGAAGAGGCCCCAATGATGAGACTTGAGTCATTTGAAGGGCACACCTTGGTGGCCCATTCGAAGAGGGCACAAGGCATACATGTGTATTATTTGAAAGACATCCGAAAGACCCATTCGAAGGATGTACCATAGGTCCGATCAAAGGGCAGAGACTGAAGGCATTCGAAAGCAATTGATGTCCACATTCATTCAAATTCAAAAAATATACGAGAATTCCTTACCTTTGGCCAAGTTTAAAATATTTGTTTATGTCTCTTAAAGAGCATTATTGAGCATGTTTATTTCCCTCCTACCTTGTCCCCTCCATCTGCTCGATATAAGGGTGGCATTTGCAAGCCTCAGGGATAGACATACAACCTAGAGACCACACGAAAGTTGCAAAAATTCTCAAAGTGGTGAAATTCAAAACTGAATTTCCAGCCATCATTCACCCAAATCAAGTGTTCCATCCACCTCCTGAAGATCCCAGGATTCATCCCCAGTCCTTATTCAAGCCATCACGAGTCCAGAAGTGCCAAACTAGAACCACCCTTTTGGTAAAATTTTCAAATTCGTATCTCTAATATTATGATATAATAATGCCTTTTGATGTTTTCTTCGTGCTCAGGATGATTCATAAGACAGGTTTGACGTTAAAGCGTATGTGCTTTGATGCTTAAATGCCAACTTACCATTGATAGGGTCTTGAAACTATTAAGTTTCGATCTGGGCGATACAGTCACTTTTAGGCTAATCTAAGGCCAAATTCAAAACCAGGACTGGATTTTACATAAGATATGACATTTGGTTTTGCTTTAAATTGTGTTTTTCTTCAGGTACAAATTTTGGTTGCTTAGAAAAGATGACCAGAGGTCTTCTCCGACACCGTTGACTCTCTGACTCCGTTTGGGAGTATGCGTGGCACTTTCATGTTACCTGATTGGTCCCTTTGATTGTCATCAGTGCGTGTTTTTTTGTTTAATAACATCTAACTTTGTTTTACATATAATATAATGCACTTGTTATAATAACAAATGAACAGGTTAGCTCAACTGGTAAAGACGCGTATGTGTGAATGAGGGGACCTGAGTTTGAATCTCAGGTCCAACATTTTTATCTTTTCTAATGAATTGTGTGCAAATCCAATGCTCCTCAAGGCCAATTGCACATTGTGATACAGTGGCAGAATAGACTGTTTAATACTGATTTGTGTTTTGTATTTGCAAAATTTCGCAGTAAGCAAGAGTCGCCACCGACTTTTATTTCATCCAATTGGAAAGGACAAAAGCACAGAAAAATTCCTTTTTCGAGATTTTGAGTACGGGGGGGAGATTATAGAAAGAGAAGGTTTTAGCACTCTTTCTATCCGTAGTTTTCTATGGGCTCTTAGGTACTTGCTCATTTTGAAAATTGCTTGTGTGTGCTTTGTTTTTGAAAAGTTTTTGTTTTACTTCGATTTAACCCTTGTTTCTGTCTTCAAGAGTGTTACGAAGTTGTTTTGAAAACTTTGTTTGAAAAAGTGTAAGTGTGGAAAAGTTGATTTTGAGCAAGTACCTACTAGCGTCTACCTACTCGAAAAAAGAATGTTTCTGTTCTTATTTACTTTAGACAGCGCTATCCCACTATTAGTGAGTAGGTAGCACCGTCGTTGGAGTTGTAAGGGTCAATTCGAAAGGGACGTACGATCACTAAAGCAATGTTAGGACGTCTTAGTAATAACCCTAATGTCTTAAGATCATATTCGAGGCAACATTTCTGAGGCAACATATCCGAACGGGACATTTGATCTTTGTTTAGACAAGAGAGGGACCACTAAAACACCCTATACTTAATGATCTTTTACCGAAGGCAACCGAAGTGAGAGTATATCCTAGGAGTGCGCATGTGCGAGTGTTTTGATTTCAAGTTATTATCTTTGCACATTAGGGTTTGCTAACCATTTTAAAATTAACATACATTCTTGTCATGCAACCCTATTATCATACATCTAATAGTTAATATTTGCGAAAATTAAAATGTGGAAAATAAAGCTACGCTATTACAAGGTTTCGGGGATTAATTACATAGCCAAAAACCCGTAAAACAATAAATGAACAAAAAATTCCTAATTAATCTATTACATCCCATGAGCTATTACATCAATATTGTAAAAAAAAACAAATAAACACGCGTGATGAATCGAGGTCGAGCAAAATTAGGGTTTTGACCCCGTCTAACCCTAATTAAAAGGAATTTTTTTTTGTTTGTTTTTTATTATTCTTAAGAAAAATGAGGTTTTAAATTAAATACAAGCAAACCTAATTACTAATTAAATTAAATTAAGAGAATTCACTATTTTTGACCTATTTTGTGTTTTGGTTATTTTTAAGAAAATAAAATAGAAATTAAATTAAACAAAAACCCTAGTTTCTAATTTATTTTAATTTATTTACAAAGACAAATTAAAATTATCCTAAAATTAAATAAAATAATTAAATTAATTTTTTGATAAAAAATAAAACCTAAATCTAATTTGATGAAAATTGATTTTATGATTTTATAAAAAATAATTAATTTTTTGTGTTAGTAAAACAATTTAAATGAATTAAATAAAGAAAATATAAAAAGAAAAAGAAAAAGAAAATGGGCCTGGTAAACAGCAGTTTGGGGGGTGCCCCTTAGCAGCTTTCTGGGCCCAAGAATCCTGGTCCATGTTGACTTATATGCTTCAGTGTTGGCACGTTGACTGAGATGCATGGATGACCCTCACATGATGGCCTTCAGATCTGACCTTCTAGAGATCTAATAATTGAATCCTGAGGGTATATGGTGGTCTTCACGCCTGTGTACACGCCTGATCATACAAGTAAAAATAATATGAAATACATGGGGGACCTGGGATTCGAACCCAGGTCCTATGGCCTTTTCATCTGCCTCAACACCAACTGAGCCAAGCGCACTTGTTTTATATCAATCAACAATTACTCAATATATTTATAAATAAAAAAGCAAAATAAGAGTTATCAGCGCACGCAATTTAAATGGAGCAATCAGGGCTTGCCACGCCATCGTCCCTAACCTCTCTCCGTTGCTAAAAAGTCTAATGACTTTTACCTACGGACCAGAAGCGTAGGTACAAACCAACGATTTTCCAAAATCACCCACAAGCATGATAAATGGAACCTAAAACCATAAACCAAATCGCCTTGGCCTGGTGAGCATCATGGTGCCTTTATTTTGGGCCAATTTTACCTGTACAAAAAGATCCCAAAACGAGACAAAAAACCCTAACAATGGCATATCTCTATAGGGTTAGAAAAAATGCAATTAACTGTTATGAATAACTTGCAAATGCTTCCAGGATTCAGAATATATACATGATTCATGCTACAAATGCCTAAACAATGATATTCGATTTCAAGAATATGTCAAGTTCATGGACCACTTACAGCGAGTTTTAGTGTACGAAAAGGCTTGCTTTTGATTGCTATGGCTTCCTTGAATGCCCAGGAAACAAAAAGGGATGCTTGGCAAGGCTTGAAAGTACCTGGAAATAGGAAAACAGATCACCACGTTTTCTTAATTTTTTGAAGTTTGTTCTTCCTCTTACACGCCTCTAAACCCTGTTCTTTTGGTCTGCCTTTGTCCACTATATACCAATGATCGAATTAGGTTTACAAATGTGTCTCCAATCTTTTTCAATTATGGTCTTTGATCATGATTTGATTCTCATGAAGATCTTTCCAAAATAAGCCAAAAACCAATCTTTTTGTGCACAAACATGCCTTGCACGATTTGATTTTGTTGCTAGCTGTATAAGGGACCTGAAATATGCATAAAATCTTAATGCTTCAATGATTTTGATATTTCCACGATTTATTTTGATTTAATTTGATTTAATTGAAATAAAAAATCAAAATAAATAGCAAAAATAAAATAAAGGCAAGTGGGAAGGATCATGGGTCGTGGACCATGTTACAAACTTAAGACAAGCACAAAAGGTTGGGCCCATTTGACAAAAATTGCAATTTGAGGCACTTTTGACTTTTGGCAATTTTGCAAAAAATGTCAACTTCACCAATGCATAACTTCTTCAATTTTGACTCTATGAAGGTGTTATTGGACTTTTTAGAAAGCTCAACATATCCTCTAAGCAACCCTTTTGGTCTCATCTCAATTGAGTCTTCCATGTTCATGTATGAAGCTTTGACAAAAAAGGTGTTTTTGTTGACTTTTCAAAATGACCTATAATGTCCAAATTCATAACTTCTTGTGAGTGCATATTTTGAACTTGGGAGCTGAAGATCAATTGTAGGTCATTGCACCCTATTCAAAATGAGCTTTGGATGGGTCATTTCTCATAAAGTGTGAGAAAGTTATGCTTGGTCAAAGTTGAGTTGACTTTTCCTACAAAATCCTAATTTAGCAACTTTTGGGTTTTGATGAATTGTGAGCAATCCTTGATGAATCATGATCAACCCTTGATCAAATGATGAATAATACTTCAAAATGAGGATGTTGACCAAAAATCTTGAGGTTTGACTGCATGTGCGCCACATTTGACTTTTGCCCTATCATAGTCGATTTTCAGGCCTTTGAACAATTGACTAAGCAAACTTTCTCTGAAAGGCTTGAAACTTGACATGGATGATCTTGAGAACATATTAGGGAAATAGTGAGCATTTGGGATTCCTTGGACTCAAGTATCTTGATGTAACATGAAACCCTAATTTGAGGCAGACTGTCTTAGGAGAGAGTTTGTCTGGTCAACTCTTGGACTTCCTTGAGCAATTTGAGGACCTCATTTGAAATGTTTTGAGAAATATGGGAGGGAAAATTTTGGGGTACAACAACTGCCCCTGTTCAATATTCTTAAACCTGAGGACGTAGATTAGCTTGCTTGCCTTTCGTGATCCGAAGGTGGAGGATGATTGAACACTAGAGTGCCCAGAAATTTGCACTCGCATAAAGTGATACTTGTCTTGTGATGCCGGGAATGGGCTTATAGATGCCATTTGGAGATTGATGATGGGAGATGGGCTTAAAGATGCCGTCTGAAGGAGTTTTGATCGCCTAAGAGATTCCTTAGCGAGAGCCTGTATACCTATTGTTGAGGAAGACTACGCTGGGGAATGTTGATCTTTGTCTTGGTAAAAAGTTGAATTTTAGGAGCTTCGGTCGTCCATTATTCTACTGGGAAATCGTCTCTTAGTCGAAGAGGTGAAAATGAACTACTATCTGGTCGTAATCCAGGCTTCATGGTGATAAGATCGACTGCTATCTGGTCGTAATCCAGGCTTTACAGTGACTTACTGGGGAGACGAGATTAAACTTGCTATCCGGTCGTAATCCAGGCTTCGCAATTTCTCAATTCTTATCTGGTCGTAATCCAGACTTCAGAAGGAATTAAGTTGTTACCCGGTCGCATCCGGGCTTCAACTTGAATTTAGGGCACACTAATATTCGGTCGACTCCGGGCTTCTTAGTAATTGTCCAGGTAAACTGCTATTTGGTCGAAATCCAAGCTTCGCAGTGTCTCGTACTGTTATCTGGTCGTAATCCAGGCTTCAGTCCTTTTATCGTTATCTGGTCGTAATCCAGGCTTCACGATGTTTTATACCATTATATGGTCGAATCCAGGCTTCATGGTGTCCTGTACTGCTATCTGGTCGTAATCCAGGCTTCACAATACCTTACTTCTTATCTGGTCGAAATCTAGGCTTTAGAAGAAATCAAATGGTTATTCGGTCGCATCCGGGCTTCCATTTGACTTTTGGGCCTACTAATATCCAATCGAATCTGGGCTTCATAGTAATTAGCCGGGTAGACTGTTATTTGGTCGAAATCCAAGCTTCATAGTGTCCCTCTCTGTTATCTGGTCGTAATCCAGGCTTCAATGTCTTTTACCGCTATCTGGTCGTAGTCCAGGCTTCACGATGTCCCATACCATTATCCGGTCGAATCCAGGCTTCATGGTGTTTGGAGAAATCAAGATATTATTCGGTCGAATTCGGGCTTCATAACTTGTATTAAAGATATACCACTATCTGGTTGTAATCCAGGCTTCGCGGTGTCTTTAACTGCTATCTGATCGTAATCCAGGCTTCACAGTAACTTGTATTGCTATTTGGTCGTAATCCAGGCTTCACAATAGCTTGCTGAGCTGTTATCCGGTCGTAATCTGGGCTTCACGACTTGTGTTTATGATATACCACTATCTGGTCGAATTCATGCTTCATGGTGTCTTTGTACTGCTATCTGGTCGTAATCCAGGCTTCACAGTAACTTGTATTGCTATCTGGTCGTAATCCAGGCTTCACAATAGCTTGCTTGGGATTAAACTATTATCCGGTCGAATCCGGGCTTCATAGCTTAAAGATAAACCACTATCTAGTCGATTCCAGGCTTCGCGGTGTTTGATACTGTTATCCGGTCGTTCTCCGGGCTTCACAATATGATGGGAAAATCAAGATATTATTCGGTCGGACCCGGGCTTCATAGCTTGAATTTTGTGAGAATTTGATTGTATGTTTCCCTGAAAGGTAAAGAGTTAGTCGTACAAAATGTCATGATGCATGACATGTGTTGAATGATGATGTTCTCAAAATAAATGAGATTGTGTTGTATGACGCATATGCGTATGTCATGATGCATGGATATGCAATGTTTTTATGATATTCTCTAACTGGGGAAAATAAATCTCGGACTGCTGCTGGAGAGTGCAAGGAGTTGAATTCTTCGTTCTTGCTGGGGATAACAATCGAAGATGATTTGAGAATAAATTGGCGGGAGAATAACCCTGCTGGAGAATAAACAGGTGAAAGAATGACTCTGTGGGGAAGAGATATTCTGTCAGAAGATCTGCTGATTTGGAGAAATAACTTCGACTAGGGATGAATTACCGCTGCTGGCCATAATGAAACTTTGTTGGAGATTGAGTCTCTGCTTGTGGAAGAAATAAACTCTACTAGGGATAGTCTTCCATTGCTGGTGACAGATAAACTCTGCTTGGGGAGGATTGACACCACTGTTTTTAGGTACCTTTTACTCTGCGGGGAGTGTATGTACTTTTAGTCATATTTTCTAGTTGGCTCCATCCCTGTACCTGGTGAATAAAACAACTATGAGGTTTGAACATTTCTTGTTTGCACCTGTTCTTGGAATTACGAGCAATCGTCTTTTGTTTTGCATGTAAATATTTATGAGCAACAATTATTTTCAAATGCATATATCAAAAATGAATCATTGGACGTTCTTGCAAAACAAAACAGGAAAAGAAAAACAATTTTTGAAATTTATTGTGAAAATGAATTGTATTGATTTTGAAGTTGGCCTGTGACAGGCGTTTTGTACAAGAGGCTGACGTCCTAGTAAGAGAATGCCGCCAAAAGAACAGAGTTTATACAATTTGTGTAAAAGAAAGAAAAACAGCTATGTGAAACAATCCCACTGGGTTCCAACTCTGCTATTGCCTTTATATCTTCGAGCGTCTCATCACTTTGCTACTTGGTTAAAGGTAGATAAGATTGATTGGTGCCATCCGAGCTTGATAGTCGATACCGAAGTCTGGTTACGAGATGATCCAATGAGACATAGTGTTATGCTTGGATCCCTAATTTTTGCCTAGATCGCCCTTTCGGGTTTTCAGTCCACCGGGATACCCTTTTTTGCCCAAGCCGCCTTTTTAGGTTTTCGACTTGCCGGTTGTACAGTTTTTTATTTTCATCCCTTACTTTTGCCCGAACCCTTTTGGTTCGCCGGGAAACCCTTATTTTTGCCTAGGCCAGTCGACCTAGCGGGTCTTTGATTATGCGTAGTATTTTTTCACTATGTCTGCATTGACGGGGTGAGGAAGGTCGTCACCGTCAATGGTGGTTAGAATCATAGCTCCTCCTGAGAAAATGTTCTTAACCACAAATGACCCTTTGTACGTAGGGGTCCATTTGCCCCTGGGATCACCTTGTGGCAGTATGATGCGTTTGATCACCAGATCCCCAACTTGATACTCTTGTCGTCTAACCTTCTTGTTAAATGCCTTGATCATCCGCTTTTGATACGTCTAACCATGACAAATAGCAGTAAGTCTCTTTTCCTCGATTAAGTTCAGCTGATCAAGCCGGGTCTGGATCCAGTCGTCTTCGCTCAAACCTGGATCCTTCATAATCCGAAGAGAGGGTATCTGGACCTCAATGTGTAAGACTGCCTCCATGCCATACACCAAAGAGTAGGGTGTTGCCCCTGTCGATGTCCGTGTTGAGGTACGGTACTCATGAAGAGCGAATGGTAATATCTCATGCCAGTCTTTGTATGTTACCGTCATCTTCTGCACAATCTTCTTGATATTCTTATTAGCCGCTTCAACAGCCCCATTCATCTTCGGCCGATAGGGAGAAGAGTTGTGATGCTGAATCTTAAACTGTTTGCAGAGCTCGGTGATCATTGTATTGTTGAGATTTGTACCGTTGTTCGTAATGATCCTTTCTGGTACACCATATCGACAGATCAAATTGTGTCGGATGAATCGCGCCACGACATTCTTGGTTACTGTAGCAAAGGAAGTTGCCTCAACCCACTTTATGAAATAATCAATAGCTACCAGAATGAAACGATGCCTGTTGGACGCAGTAGGTCTGATCTCGCCTATAATATCAATGCCCCACATTGCAAAAGGCCAAGGAGTTGTCAAGACGTTCAGAGAAACTAGAGGTATGTGCACCTTATCAGCATAGACTTGACACTTATGACAGGTCCGAGAATGCTAATAACAATCGGCTTCCATAGTAGACCAATAATATCCTGCCCGTAGAATTTTCTTTGCCATGGTGTGTCCATTGGAATGAGTCCCGAAAGTACCTTCATGTAACTCTACCATGATCCTTTCTGCCTCGCTTATATCCACACATCACAGTAAGGTTGAATCATGGTTACGCTTGTAAAGGATACCATTACTGATGAAGAACTTCGCCGCGAACCTCCTCAAGAGCTTCTTATCATTAACAGATGCACCCTCGGGGTATTCTTGAGCCTCAAGATACCTCTTTACCTCGTGGAACCAGGGTTTATCTGCTACGTCTTCAGTCTCAATGTTACAGCAATGTGCGGGTTCGTCCAACCTCTCGATGGTAATCTGGGGAGCCTCATTGTCCCACCTGACCTTGAACATAGAAGACATGGTAGCTAGTGCGTCCGCCAGCTGATTCTCCTCTCTTGGGAAGTGTTCAAAGGTTATCTCCTATAAGTGTGGAAGCAATGTCAGTACATACTCTTTGTAAGGAATAAGATTTGGGTGCTTCGTATCCCACCTGCCTTTGATCTGACTGATCACTAGAGCAGAATCTTCAAATATACTCAAGAACTTAATCCTTAGGTCAATAGCTGCTCGAAGGCCCATGATGTACGCTTCATACTCCGCCATGTTGTTGGTGTAGTTAAAACATAATCGGGCAGTGAATGGAGTATGACAGCCCTCGGGAGATATAATCACAGCGCCAATGCCATTACCCAATGCATTTGAGGCTTCGTCAAAATACATAGACCATCGGGATCCCTCCTCGGGTCCTTCATCCGGTCCAGGTTCTTCACAGTCGGTCACCAACATGATGTTCTCATCCAGAAACTCGAAATTCATAGACTGGTAATCGTCCACGGCCTGATGCGCCAAATGATCTGCCAACACACTCCCCTTGATTGCTTTTTGGGTTGTGTATTGGATGTGGTACTCGGTCAACATCATCTATCATCTTACTATTCTTTCGGACAAGGCAGGCTTTTCGAAGATATACTCGATTGGATCCATCTTTGATATCAATAGGGTAGTGTGAGTCAACATATACTGTCTTAGCCGGCAAGCAGCCCATGCCAAACCGCAACAAGTTTTCTCAAGCAGTGAGTATCGGGTCTCACAGTCGGTAAACTTTTTTCTAAGGTAGTAAATATCATGCTCTTTTCGGCCAGACTCGTTATGCTGCCCCAGCACACACCCCCATTGAATTGTCGAGTACTGTCAAGTATAAGATCAAAGGTCTCCCTTCAACTAGAGGCATTAGAACAGGTGGCTCTTGGAGATATTCTTTGATCCTTTCGAAAGCGGCCTGACATTCATCATTCCACCTTACCACTTGATCTTTCTTCAGCAGCTTGAAGATTGGCTCACAAGTAGCAGTCAGATGTGAAATGAATCGGGAAATGTAGTTCAGACGTCCCAAAAATCCTCTGACTTCTTTTTCTGTTCGGGGAGCTGGCATTTCCTGTATAGCCTTTACCTTTGCAGGATCTACTTGAATACCTTTATCACTAACGACGAAACCCAGCAGCTTACCGGACCTCACCCCGAAGGTGCACTTGTTCGGGTTTAACCTTAGCTTGTACATCTTCAACCTGTCGAACAGTTTCTGGAGATGGTCAAGGTGTTCTTCTTCAGTCTGGGACCTTGCAATCATGTCATCGACGTACACCTCAATCTCATGGTGAATCATGTCATGGAACAAAGCAACCATGGCGCGTTGATATGTTGCCCCAGCATTCTTTAATCCAAACGGCATGATCTTATAACAGAAGGTGCCCCACTGTGTAATAAAAGTCGTCTTCTCCATGTCCTCGGGAGCCATCTTAATCTGATTGTAACCAGAAAAACCATCCATAAAGGAGAAGATCTTATGCTGTGCGGTGTTGTCGACCAGAACATCGATGTGAGGGAACAGGAAATCATCTTTGGGGCTTGCCCTATTCAGATCTCTATAGTCCACACACATCCGTACCTTACCATCCTTTTTCGGCACTGGAACAACGTTGGCTACCCACTGTGGGTAAGAAGTGACAGCTAGAAAACCGGCATCAAACTCTTTCATGACCTCAGCTTTGATTTTCTCAGACATCTCAGGGCGCATACGGCGAACCTTCTGCTTTACCGGAGGACAGTCTTCTTTAGTTGGCAAGCGGTGAACCACAATGTCAGTGTCTAAACCAGGCATATCTTCATAAGACCAGGCGAAAATCTCAACATAGTCGCGTAGCATCTGTATCAACCGTTACTTCACACTAGGCTCCAGATTTGCACATATCTTGACCTCTTTCATGTCTTCCTCTGTACCCAAATTCACTGCTTTCACTAGCTCTTCATGAGGCTGTATGGCCCTCTCTTCCTGTAGTAACAGTCTAGCAACTTCCCCACGCACTTCACAATCGTCTTCACCTTCGTCCTTGGCTTGGTTGTTCGGATTTTCGAAGTCATAATCGACAGTAGCAGAGTTATTATCAATGGGATCCAAAGTGGATGTGGATCTGAATTATGATATGTGAGTGTGTGTAAGATAATAGCTGTTTTGATAGAATGTGAGATAGAAAAGAAAAACAAGGAGCGTAAAATTTGTAATGCAAGAAAACGTCCAATGCTTTATTGATGATATATGAAAATGATAAATAATAAGTCCTCACAAACAAAGCCAAGGTGCCTCGGGTAAGGCACCGGGCCGTAAAGTTTCAAATTGTCTGTTACAAATCTCAAAACAAAAGTCTATTACTGTGTAATAAAAGAAACGGGCACGAAGTCCTTCGCCGTCCAGTTGTTCAATCTACCGTCGATAGTCGGGTAAATCCAACTGTCGAACTCTGACTCTTCTTCATCATCTTCAATTTCATTTACTCCCGGATTACTGATGTGCAGAGGAGGTCTTCCAATCCGCGCGTGCCGAACGGCCATTTGGGCTTCTGCAGTAAAGCCCAAACCAAACTTGTCAGTTTTGTGTGCGAAGTCAGAGAGTTGACCCCAATTTGCACACCCACCTTTTTCAATTACAGCCCTGGCATCCTTGAGGGAAGCCATCTTCATCGGAGGTTCTTCAACAACAACTTCAGTTGACGCTAGAGTCTGGGGGACCTCTTCAAAGTTATGACACGGGGTTTCGATGAACTCTCCATCCATCTCCACATAGCGAAAGGAATTAAGATGACTTACCTTGTACTCCTCCTCTCCTCGTACCGTGACAATCTTCTTCTTTACTGGATATTTCAACATCTGATAGAGCGTAGAAGTCACTGCCCCAGCCTTATGAATCCACGGGCGACCCGGCAAGCAAGAATAAGATGGTTAAATATCCATCACATAGAACGTAGATGCAAAAGTATGAGAGCCAACTTTAACAGGGACGTCCACCTCCCCGTGCACCATCCTTTTGACCCGTCGAAGGCCCTAACCACAATATTACTCGGCTTCATAACCAAACCTTCACAGTCCAGACGGTCTAATGCTTTCTTGGGTAAAACATTCAATGAGGACCCAGTATCCACTAGTACGTGGGCCAGAGTAGTGCCCCTGCACTCGATCGAGACATGCAGAACATCATTGTGATTTCTTCCTTTAGCAGTCAGATCTGTGTCGGAGAAACCCAAACCGTTGTCGGCAGTCAAACTAGCTACACAGTCTTTGAATTGATTAGCGGAAGTTTCCTGCGGAACATGCGCAGTTTTGAAGAAAGCAATTAAAGCTTTGCATGGGCTTCCGAACACAACAACAAGGATAACATGGAGATTTTTGACGGGGTCTGCCCCAGCTGCTCGACTATGTTGTAGTCGCTCTTCTTGATAATCTTCAGAATTTCCTCTATCTCTTGCTTAGAGGTTTCTACAATAATCTTCTTAGGAGCCTCCGTCCGGGCAGGCTCACCTGTGATTTCTTTGCCCCGAGTGTCAGATGACTCGGTGACATGGGTGATAACTGGAATATGAACTGGGACAGTAGCTGATGTACTAGAAGATGGGATGGCAACATGCTTTTGAACAGTCGGAAGGGAGATTTCAGGAGAGAAAAGTCTTCCACTTCGGGTGACCTTGCTAGCCCCGAAAATATTGCTGACATCAGCATCAGCTTCTTCAACCTTTAAATCTTGTTTGACCCCATGATAATACACATCGGCCCCATAGTTCCAGGGGACAGCCTTATCCGAAGTGTATAGGATAGGACCAGGAATAGTAATGATTAATGGAGCAACTCTTGGAACAGATGTAATCCTAACAGGCTTTCTCGAGGAAGCCTTGGAAGGATTAGTGGAAATGATTATGATGGAAACATCTTCAACAGGAATTAACGGAATCAAAGTCTTCTCGAACAAAATCTCTTTGTTATCCATCAGGCGTTGAACACTTGATTTCAATAAATGGCAACCAGCAGGCAGGATTGAACATATGTGGCAACCTTCGCCACAACCCGAAAATAAACCGGCTGATAATAGGTTTTTCTTAATTGTCATCAACGCAGTAGAAATGTATTTCACGGAGGTCACAAATAAATCATCGTCCACAGCATTTACTCCATGACCATGCTTGGGCATAAGAGCAGTCATGACGTTGGGCTTCTCCGGTGCGTCAAACTCGATTTCTTTAGCTTCGATAAAATCTTGCACCTTATTCCTCAAGGCCCAACAGTTGTTTGTATCATGCCCTGGGCTATCAGAGTGATAGGCACATCGGGCGTTTGGGTTATACAACGGAGATGTGGTGCTGGGATTCTTCGGGGCTTCCCTCAGAGTTACCAGGTTGGTCTTCAACAATTGTGGTAGAATTTGAGACAAGGTCATACTGAGCCGAGTGTACTGTCTTTGTGGTTTCTCTATTCTTTGCTGATTGTTGCATTGTGGGGCAACGGTGGGTCTTGATATTACTACCGCATTTACTGCTTGGCGGCGTTCAGATCGGTTTTGGCTCCTCGAGCCGTATACTGCACTAGCTTCCTTCCTACTGGTGAAAGGCTTCTTTTCTGTACTTGATGAAGCACCTTTCTGTATCTTACCACTTTTGATACCAGCTTCTACTCTCTCCCCGGTCAAAATCAATTCAATAAATCCAGATGATGAACTACCGATCAAATGATTGAAAAATGGACCAAACAAAGTCCCAAGAAACATATCAACCAACTCCCTATCAGACAAAGGGGGTTTGACTCTTCCAGCCAGATCTCTCCACTTCTGAGCATAGTCCTTAAAGCCTTCACCTGTACCCATAAACATACCTTGAAGCTGAGTACGAGTGGGAGCAAGGTCAGCGTTATACTGATACTACTTGTAAAAAGCAGCAGCAAGGTCCTCCCAGTTGCAGACATTAGCTCCTTCTAATTGATAAAACCATTCAAGTTGAGTCCCTGACAGACTATCTTGAAAGAAATGCACCCAGAGATTTCTATCAGCACTGTAAGGTTGAATTTTTCTGACATACGAGCGGAGATGAAGCTTTGGACAGGAAACTCCATCGCACTTAGCAAAAACAGGAGCTTTGAATTTATGAGGGATCACCACCCCAGATGCTAATCCCAGATCTCCGAAGTCCAACCCAAGGATCTTCTGAATCTCCATAGCACTCAAACGGTCTTCAAGTCGTTTGTACCTATCCTCAACAGGAGGATACTGTTCTTCATCAAAATCAATGTCATTAACAGAGACTACAGGGCTAAGACCCTTTTCTTCCTCTTGATTCTCTCCTCCTTTAGATGAATGAGACAGATCAGCTTCTTGTCGTAACCTATTCCCAAATTTGTGACCCATATTCAGCAGAATCACCTTCTCATTCTTCTTCTTCTTCTCCTTCAGGATGAGAGTCTTCAAATCCTCTTGCCCTTTAGCCAAGTTCAAGAACATCTCTTTGAATTGAGCATTCTGTGCTTGAAGAGCTTTGATGGCTTGATTGGTAGGTATTTCAGAAGACATTCTATGCTGAAATAAACAGCGAAGAAGATGAGAAACCTGTAATGATACCTGTAATTAGGAGCATGATAATGGAATGCATATGAAATGATTTTAAAGATTTTGGGAGATTTAAATTTGTAAACCAAGATATAAACAAACTTTATTAGATTAATCTTGTAAAAATGTTTAACAATGCCTTTCGAGGCGTTACAAAAGAAATAGACTGAAAGCAAATCTAAACTAGAAAAAAAGCGAAAAATCAGAAATCCCATGGACGCTTCCCCTTCGTGCTGACATAGTCATTGATCGTCCTTTCATTCTCAAGTTTCCTCGTGAGCTTCAAGATCTTCTTCTCTTGCTCATGATACTTCTCCCTGTAGGTATGCCTTTCCTCTTTCAATTGAATCCAAGATATATTCAATGCCCCCAGATTAGTAGGCATGTAGGGATAAAGGACTGTATAAGGAACACCTTCTTCATTAGTATGCTCCATAATCATTGGAAACACAGCTTCATAAGGCATCTCAAGCTTCTGAGCCCGAGCTCGGACCCACTGGAGGTAAGGTTGCATAGGGAGAGAAGTCTTTGGTCCTAGCTCTTGAGGGTCAGACCTGTTCACCATGCCCCAAGCTCGTATAAACCTCCGGCGATGCTCTTCAACGTCCTCCTTATAGTCAAAGACAATATCTGTAAGGAGTAGCTCATGTCATAAAGCCAAACAAGGATTGTAGGTTATTCCCCCTCTAATTCCAAGCAACGAGACATTAGGGTATTCCCCACATCGATCAATGACAACAACACCTTCCATATCCTTAGAACTCCAAAGAATGTCTGTATGGGCAAGGGACATTATCCTGTAAGACCATCATAAACCTTCCTCATTCTTCAACACAGACTTGGGGAGGTGCGAAATAAACCACCTCGCCAACAGTGGCATGCAACACATGAGGGTCCCTCTTCTTCGCACAGTACGAGTGTAGAGGGCATGCAAGATATCACCCAAGAGGGTAGGTACATGATTGCGAGACAAGAAGATCTTAACTGCATTCACATCTATGAAGGAATCTGGATTCGGGAAAAGAACCAAACCGTAGATAAGGAGAGCCAAGATGTCTTCAAAAGCTTGAAAGTCCAAGTTATCCCAGAACAGTTGAGCTTGATCCATTAGAAACTTGGCTAAGAAACCTTTAACCCCGCTTCGTGTCTCCCAATTGGATACTACATCAGTCTTTTTCAAGTGTAAAGCTGAAGCAATGTCCTCTGGCCTAGGAGTCTCTTTCAAACCTGTGAAAGGCATCGGCTCAAGGATGGATATACCCAATAAGTGAAAAAATTCTTCCATAGTAGGAACTAGCTGATAATCCAGGAAGGTGAAACAATGATGCACTGGATTGAAGAACTGGAAAAGCACACTCATCATTTGCTCATCAAACCTTGAGGTAACCAAGCTAAGAAGCTGACCATGTCTTCTAATGAATGAGGAAGTATCAGAAACTCTCGAGGCTAGATCCTTGAGTTGAGCAGGTATTTGCACAAAAATAACTCGAATGGTGTTTCAGCGTATGGAAGCCATAATCTGCAAAACAGAACAAAGATAAATTCCCTAGGTCTTTGAAATGGTTAGTAGTATGTATGCTATGTTATGATGCATGATGTCATGATAAAACACACAACATGTATAGCAAATAACAGGCATGGTAAAGGCAAACAAGTCATACAAGAGCCCTTAAGTTTCAGGCTTGCATGGGGTCTAGGTACTACCCTCTTGAAGTTTAGTTGGTTTCAACCTGTCCTAATAATAGTAACCGGTTTCTAGAGGTTCTCAATATCACTGACCATCCTCCATCAATCATGGTTTTAGCTCACGCAATCTTTTCTTGCGGCTGGAACTATCTCGAGAGTATGGTCTCAATGAGTGTAACATCGAGTATCAACCAGTTCCCAGATTTACACCGATACCGGCTATCTCACTACTTCCTATGGCCAAGTTGGTCAATTATAGGTTCTAAGGTCAGTTGATTCTTAACGACCCATATAGCAGCCCTATATTCTCCTCGTTTCTCCACAAGGGATACCGGTACCAACCAATGTGCCACATCAACGTAGCTACTGCTTCAACCGTATCGATCTACGCCGTACAGTTTCCTCACAGTTTATTGCTACTTACCTAAAAGGCATCTCCCAGATCCGGGTTAGGGTTTATAGTAACTCCCAATACAAGACACTTAAAAATAAAGCAATCAAATCAAACAAAAGAAGCAATTTATGATGAACTAATCCTAAGGTATACCCCACTTATCGTCCCCAGCAGAGTCTCCAGTTCTGTGATACGGTGGCAGAACCGACTGTTTAATACTGGTTTGCATTTTGCGTTTTGTATTCGCAAAATATCGCGGTAAGCAAGAGTCACCATCGACTTTTATTTTATCCAACTGGAAAGGACAAAAGCACAGAAAAATTCCTTTTTCAAGATTTTGAGTACGAGGGGTAGATTATAGAAAGGGAAGGTATTAGCACCCTTTCTATCCGTAGTTTTCTACGGGCTCTTAGGTAATTGCTCATTTTGAAAATTGCTTGTGTGTGCTTTGTTTTTGAAAAGTTTTTGTTTTACTTCGATTTAACCCTTGTTTCTGTCTTCAAGAGTGTTACGAAGTTGTTTTGAAAATTTTGTTTGAAAAAGTGTAAGTGTGGAAAAGTTGATTTTGAGCAAATACCTACTAGCGTCTACCTACTCGAAAAAAGAATGTTTCTGTTCTTGTTTCCTTTAGACATCGCTATCCCACTATTAGTGAGTAGGTAGCACCATCATTTGAGTTGTAAGGGTCAATTCGAAAGGGACGTACGATCACTAAAACAATGTTAGGATGTCTTAGTAATAACCCTAATGTCTTAAGATCATATTCGAGACAACATTTCCGAGGCAACATTTCTGAACGGGACATTTGATCTTTGTTTAGACAAGAGAGCGACCACTAAAACACCATATACTTAATGATCGTTTACCAAAGGAAACGGAAGTGAGAGTATACCCTAGGAGTGCGCATGTGCGAGTGTTTTGATTTCAAGTTATTATATTTGCACATTAGGGTTTGCTAACCATTTTAAAATTAACATACATTCTTGTCATGCAACCCTATTATCATACATCTAACAGTTAATATTTGTGAAAATTAAAATGTGGAAAATAAAGCTACGCTATTACAAGGCTTCGGGGATTAATTACATAGCCAAGAACCCGTAAAACGATAAATGAACGAAAAAGTCCTAATTAATCTATTACATCCCATGAGCAATTACATCAATATTGTAAAGAAAACAAATAAACACGCGTGATGAATCGAGGACGAGCAAAATTAGGGTTTTGACCCCGTCTAACCCTAATTAAAAGGAAAAATTTATTTTTGTTTATTTTTGATTATTCTTAAGAAAAATGAGGTTTTAAATTAAATACTAGCAAACCTAATTACTAAATAAATTAAATTAAGAGAATTTATTATTTTTGACCTATTTTGTGTTTTGGTTATTTTTAAGAAAAGAAAATAGAAATTAAATTAAACAAAAACCCTAGTTTCTAATTTATTTTAATTTATTTACAAAGACAAATTAAAATTATCCTAAAATTAAATAAACTAATTAAATTAATTTTTTGATAAAAAATAAAACCTAAATCTAATTTGATGAAAATTGATTTTATGATTTTATATAAAAAATAATTAATTTTTTGTGTTAGTAAAACAATTTAAATGAATTAAATAAAGAAAATATAAAAAGAAAAAGAAAAAGAAAATGGGCCTGGTAAACAGCAGTTTGGGGGGTGCCCCTTAGCAGCTTTCTGGGCCCAAGAATCCTGGTCCACGTTGACTTCTATGCTTCAGTGTTGGCACGTTGACTGGGATGCATGGTTGACCCTCACGTGATGGCCTTCAGATCTGACCTTCTAGAGATCTAATAATTGAATCCTGAGGGTATATGGTGGTCTTCACGCCTGTGTACACGCCTGATCATACAAGTAAAAATAATATGAAATACATGGGGGACCTGGGATTCGAACCCAGGTCCTATGGCCTTTTCATCTGCCTCAACACCAACTGAGCCAAGCGCGCTTGTTGTATATCAATCAACAATTAATCAATATATTAAAAAAAAGCAAAATAAGAGCTATCAGTGCACACAATTTAAATGGAGCAATCAGGGCTTGCCAGGCCATCGTCCCTAACCTCTCTTCGTTGCTAAAAAGTCTAATGACTTTTACCTACGGATCAGAAGCGTAGGTACAAACCAACAATTTTCCAAAATCACCCACAGACATGATAAATGGAACCTAAAGCCATAAACCAAATCGCCTTGGCCTGGTGAGCATCATGGTACCATTATTTTGGGCCAATTTTACATGTACAAAAAGATCCCAAAACGAGACAAAAAACCCTAACAATGGCATATCTCTATAGGGTTAGAAAAAAATGCAATTAACTGTTATGAATAGCTTGCAAATGCTTCCAGGATTCAAAATATATACATGATTCATGCTATAAATTCCTAAACAATGATATTCAATTTCAAGAATATGTCAAGTTCGTGGACCACTTACAGCGAGTTTTAGTGTACGAAAAGGCTTGCTTTTGATTGCTATCGCTTCCTTGAATGCCCAGGAAACGAAAGGGGTGCTTGGCAAGGCTTGAAAGTACCTGGAAATAGGAAAACAGATCACCACTTTTTCTTGATTTTTTGAAGTTTGTTCTTCCTCTTACACGCCTCTAAACCATGTTCTTTTGGACTGCCTTTGTCCACTATATACCAATGATCGAATTAGGTTTACAAATGTGCCTCCAATCTTTTTCAATTATGGTCTTTGGTCATAATTTGATTTTCATGAAGATCTTTCCAAAATAAGCCAAAAATCAATCTTTTTATGCACAAAAATGCCTTGCACGATTTGATTTTGTTGCTAGCTATATAAGGGACCTGAAATATGCATAAAATCTTAATGCTTCAATGATTTTGATATTTCCATGATTTATTTTGATTTAATTTTATTTAATTGAAATAAAAAATCAAAATAAATGGCAAAAATAAAATATAGGCAAGTGGGAAGGATCATGGGTCGTGGACCATGTTACAAACTTAAGACAAGCACAAAAGGTTGGGCCCATTTGACAAAAATTGCAATTTGAGGCACTTTTGACTTTTGGCAATTTTGCAAAAGAAGTCAACTTCACCAATGCATAACTTCTTCAATTTTGACTCTATAAAGGTGTTCTTAGACTTTTTATAAAGCTCAAGATGTCCTCTAAGCAAAACCTTTGGTCTCATATCAATTGAGTCTTCCATGTTCATGTATGAAGCTTTGACAAAAAAGGTGTTTTTGTTGACTTTTCAAAATGACCGATAATGTCCAAATTCATAACTTCTTGTGAGTGCATATTTTGAACTTGGGAGATGAAGATGAATTGTAGGGAATTGCCTCCTCTTAAAAATGAGATTTGGATGGTTCATTTCTCATAAAGTATGAGAAATTTATGCTTGGTCAAAGTTGAGTTGACTTTTCCTGCAAAACCCTAATTTAGTAACTTTTGGGTTTTGATGAATTGTGAGCAATCCTTGATGAATCATGATCAACCCTTGATCAAATTATGAATAATACTTCAAAATGAGGATGTTGACCAAAAATCCTTAGGTTTGACTGTATGTGGGCCACATTTGACTTTTGCCCTAGCATAGTCGATTTCCAGGCCTTTGAGTAATTGACTGAGCAAACTTTCTCTGAAAGGCTTGAAACTTGACATGGATGATCTTAAGAACATATTAGGGAAATGGTGAGAATTTGAGATTCCTTGGACTCAAGTATCTTGATGCAACATGAAACCCTAATTTGAGGTAGACTGCCTTAGGAGAGAGTTTGTCTGGTCAACTCTTGCACTTCCTTGAACAATTTGAGGACCTCATTTGAAATATTTTGAGAAATATGGGAGGGAAAATTTTGGGGTACAACACACATCATACACCATCAAATCTAGCCATTAGATCATCATTGAGCTGAATCCAAGGGCTTCCATAGGGAATCCATCATGCATCCTCAAGGCCTCACCTCACTTGATCCAGCGTGGCCCAGGCTCAATATTCATTTGGACCAAGCAAATTTCCAAATAGCACCCCCATTTTTGCTTTAACCACCTTGGTCCATTTTACTTATTTTTTGTTTTAACCCTTTTTTTTGAATTTGCTTTTCTTATTGTTTAATCAAATACTAAAAAATCACAAAAAACTTAGGAATAATTTTTTCTCTTTAATTAAATGATTATTTTCTTTAATTGATTAATTAATTAAACTTTAACCTTTTCTTAATTTCAAATAAAATAGAATTGGGTTTATCTTATATATTTAAATTATTTTCTTTTTATAACAAAAAAAAACAATAAACTTAGACTATTTTCTTAAATTAACTTTATTTTCTAAATAGATTTTAGGGCAATTTTCGTTATTTTCTTAAATCAAAAATCAAAGACAAAAAGAAAAAAGAAGATTTTCTTATTAGTTTTTTTTAGACGAACTTTCAACCTTCGCGCGTTATTTTTTTCTTCTCATTTTACATTATTGATGTAACTGTACTTTCTACTTTTAATTTATGCACTCCCCATTTGAATATGTAAATACCCCCTCCCCAAAACATTGTAATAGCATAGGGTTTACACTCTCACACTTTAAATTTCTGCAAAATATTAACTGTTAGTAATTAGGCTTGTATGAAAAGACTGAAATCAAACGCTAGCAAACTTAACACAAGACTAAAATAACTGAACATAACACACCATGTACATATTCATCTCTAGGATACCCCACTTCGGTTGCCTTCGGAAAACGGTCGCAATTCTCAAAACGTGAGAAGTTTTAGTGGTTGTCCTCTAGTTTGAAAGATCACAAGTCCCTCGATGACCCTCTCGATGTTGCCTCGGTTAAAAGTGATCTTAGAACTTTAGGACAATTACTAAAATTCCTTACCAAGTTGCCTTCGTGACTTTATCTTCCCTTCGATGTCCCTCAGACATCCAATGATAGAGCTACCTACTCACTATTAGTAGGATAGCACTGTCTAAAGGATAGGAGGAAAAGAACGACATTTTTGAGTACAAGTAGATAGGTATTAGATTCTTGCTCAAAATAAAACAAACTTTTTACACTTACACATTTCAAAAACACTTTCAAAAACATTCGCTTTTGTCAACACTCTTGAGGACTGGTACAAGAGTTATCATAAAGCGAATCTCCGCCCTAAGGAATTTTCAAAACAAATTTTCAAAACACACAAAACACAAGCAATTTTCAAAACAAATTTTTAAAACACACAAAACACAAGCAATTTTCAAAACATGAGCTAGCATCTAAGAGCCCGTAGATAACTACGTATGGAAAGAGTGCTAACACCTTCCTTTTCCATAATCTACCCCCCTACTCAGAAAATTCTTGAAAAGGTCTTTTTCTGTTCTTTTCACCATTTCCTTAATTTGGATAAAAGAAAAGTCCGTGGTGACTCTTGCTTACCGCAACATTTGAAAACACAAACGCAAAACCAGTATTAACAGTCGGTTCTGCCACCGTATCACAAAACTAGCTACTCTGCTGGGGACTATTAAAAAAGTGGGGTTACCTTAGAGTTAGTTCATTTTAAAACTGTTTTAATTGCTTGCTTTGTATGCTTTATCCTTGGAGGCTTTTTTGGGTTGTTACTATAGATCCTACACCCGGATCTGGGGGCATCTTTTTAGATAACCAACAATAGATCGTGAAGACTGTATGGCATAGACCGATATGGTTGAAGCGATAGCTGTGTTAGTGTGACACTTTGATTGGTACTGGTATCCATTGTGTTGAATCGAGGAGAATACGGGGCCACCGTGTGGTGTCATGAAGCACTAACGGACCTTAGAACCTTAGTTGAACAAACTTGGCCATTAGAAAGTTGTGAGATATCTGGCCTCAGTGTAAAGCTGGGGATTGGTTGATACTCGATGCTACACTCATTGTGATCAGACTTTCAAGATGTTTTGGCCGCAAGAAAAGATTGCTAAGCTGAAATAATGCTCGATAAAGAAAGATCAGTGATATTGATATTCCCTAGAACCCGGTTACTATTTCTAGGACATGTTGAACCAACTAAACTTCAAGAGGGTACTTACCTAAAATCTCCATGCAAGCCTAAACCTAAGGTCTTGTGTGTTTTGCTTGTGTATGATTAGTTTGCTTAAACATGACATCATGCATCATAACATCTGTATTTCATCACACTGACCATTTCAAGGACCAAGGGAATTCATATTCGTTCTATTTTGCAGATCATGGCTTTCGCTCGTAGAAATACTATCCAGATCATCTTTGTAAGAATACATATCCAACTCAAAGAGCTAGTATCAAGGGTTCCTGAGAGTTCCTTTTTCACCAAGAAATATGGTCGGCTTCTCAATCTAGTTACCTCAGGTTTTGATGAGAAGATGATGAGTGTACTCTTTCAATTCTTTGACCCTAAACACCATTGCTTCACTTTCCCAGACTATCAGCTGGTACTCACCATGGAAGAATTCTCTCAAATATTGGGAATACCTATTCTTGATCAGATGCCTTTCACCAGTTTAGAAGAAGCTCCAAAGCCAGAAGTCATTGCAACAGCTTTGCATCTGAAATGGTTTGATATTGTATCCAACTGGGAAACAAGAAGCGGAGTCAAGGGTTTTCTAGTCAAATTCCTATTAGAGAAGGCTCATCTGTTTTGGGATGATTTCGATTTCCAAGCTTTTGAGGAGGTTCTGGCCCTTATAATATATAGTTTAGTGTTGTTCACTAATCCAGACTTACTCATAAATGTGAATGCTATCAAGGTTTTCCTCTCTCGTAACCATGTTCCTACTTTACTCGGAGACATCTTGTATACCCTCCACACTCACACCATGAAGAGAAAAGGGATTCTTATGTGTTGCGTGTCATTGCTGTCAAGGTGGTTTATTTCACACCTCCCTAAATTAGAATTAAAGAATGAAGAAGGTTTGGGTTGGTCATGAAGGATAATGTCGCTTTCTCACACATATATTCTCTGGTATTCTCGATCTATGGGAGATATTTCTGCTATTGACCGCTGCGGGGAATTCCCTAATGTCCCACTACTTAGAATTAGGGGAGGCATAACTTATAATCCTTCTATGGCTTTGCGACAATTTGGTTATGCTCGAAGGGATGGTCCCTACGATATGCTTATCCAGGGAATTATGTTTAACTACGAGGATGATGTTCAAGGGTATCGTTAGAGGTTTATACGAGCTTGGGGCATGGTAAACAGATTTGATACCAAGACCTTGGGGCCTAATACTTCTACCCCTATGGAACCTTATCTCAAATGGGTATGAGCTTGCACTCAGAACCTCATATTGTTGTGTATAGCCATCTTACCAGTGGTTGTGGAGCCCATCACCGAAGGAGATGTTCCTTATACAGTTCTCCATCCTGACATGCCCACTGATCTTGAAGAGCTGAAGAGATCCTGGATTCAGTTGAAGAAAGAACGAGATACCTTTAGAGATTATTTCTATGTCAATGAGAAGAAAGTGTTGGAGCTTACGAAGCAACTTCACGAAGAAAAAAGTTGTAATGTCTATCTCGGCACGAAGAGGAAGCGCCCATGGGAAACCTGATTTCTTGGATTTTAGAATTTTTCAATTGTAAGCCTAAAAGGAAATTGTATTTTGAATTCTACTAATAAAATATTTGTTTCATTTTGGTTCACAAATTTAAATTTCCCGAAGTCCTTGAAAACATTGCATACATATCATTGCATAAACAGGTTTCAGGACATGCTTCTTATCTTCTTCGCTGTTTATTTCAGTAGTGGCTCTTGAACAAACAGTTAAGGAACTTTAGGCACAAAATGCTCAATTCCAAGAAATGTTCCTGAATCTAGCTAAGGGACAAGAAGATTTCAAAGCTCTAATTCTCAAGGACAAGAAGAAGAAAAAGAGGTCAGTGGGTGTTCTGAATATGGGAAGAAGGTTCAAAGGACCAGTGAGGCAAGTTTCAGATCTCGCAACTCCGTCAAAAGAGAGAGACAATCGGGAAGGAGAGCCAAGAGAAAAAGACCACAATACAAGGGAGTCTGAAGAAGATGAAGCTGATTACACCGAGGAACAATACCCTCCGGCTGATGATAAGTAGAAACAGCTGGAGGACCGTCTCAATTCTATGGAAGTTCAGAGGGTACCTGGCCTGGATTTCGAAGAGCTAGGGTTGGTTTCTAGAGTGGTTATCCCGCAAAAGTCCAAAGTGCCCGCATTTTCTAAATATGATGGGGTCTCATGTCCTAAGCTGCATCTCAGATCTTATGTCAAGAAGATCCAGCTGCACACTGCTGACAGGAATTTGTGGGTGCATTTCTTTCAAGACAGTCTATCAAGGACTCAATTGGAGTGGTTCTATCAGCTGAAGGGAACCAACATTCGTAACTGGGAAGATCTGGCTGTTGCTTTCTACAAGCAGTACCAATATAATTTTGACCTTGATCCAACCCATACACAACTTTAGAGTATGTCTATGGGTTCTAGCGAGGGCTTTAAAGATTATGCCCGTAAATGGATAGACCTTGCGGGAGGAGTCCAGCCTCCATTGTCTAATAGGGAGCTGATGAACATGTTCTTGGACACATTATCCAGGTCATTCTTTAACCACTTGATTGGAAGTTCTTCTGTTGGGTTTACTGAATTGATCCTGACTGGTGAACAAGTAGATGCTGGCATTAAAAGTGGTAAAATACAGAAAGATGCATCCTCCAATACAATGAAGAAGCCTTTCATTAGAAAGAATGAGGTCAGTGTTGCATATGGCCAAAGGAATCAGGTGATGTTATGATTTCCAATCCTGTACCAAACCAACAAAGGAATAATCAGTCCAGAATAGATAAGTCAAGGAGACAGTTTACCCGGATTAATATGACCTTGTCTCAAGTTTTGCCACATTTACTGAAATCCAATCTGGTTACCCTAAAGGAGGCCCCGAAGAATCCTAATACTGTCTCTCCTCACTACAATTCAAATGCTCGGTGTGCTTACCATTCTGAAAGTCTAGGCCATGATACAAACGACTATCGAGCTTTGAAGAACAAGGTGCGGGATTTGATTGAGGCAAAAGAGATTGAATTTGACGCTCCTGAGACCCCTAATGTTATAACTGCCCATATGCCCAAGCACGGTCGTGGTGTTAATGCTTTTGATGATGACATGTTTGTTGTTTCTGTTGATGAACTAGCTACTCCACTCTTTACTGTTAAAAAGAATCTTTTGCAAGCCGGTTTATTTCCGGGTTATGGTGAAGGTTGCCACGTATGTTTGTCTCTACCTAATGGTTGCCATTTGTTAAAGGAAGGTGTTCAACGCCTGATGGATGATAAAGAAATTATGTTTGAGAAAACTCCAGTTACAAGTGCTCTGTGTGAAGATGTTTCTATCATTACCATTTCCGCCAATCCTCCCTAGGTCTCCTCCAAAAACCTATCAGGATTACATATGTTCTGAAAGTTTCTCTGTTGATAATTACTTTTCCTGGACCTATGCCATATTCCTCGGATAAAGTTGTTCCTTAGAATTATGGGGTTGACATCTATTACCATGGCGTCAAGCAAGACCTGTTGGTTGTTAAAGACAAAGATGCTGAAGACTCTGATCCTGACATTAGTAACATTGTCGGGACCAGCAAGGTTACCAGAAGCGCAAGAGTTTTCTCTCTTGAGATCTCTCCTAAAATTGTTGCTACTCTTGTGATTATCCTTGTTGCTGCTCCTGCTAGTACTCCTATTACTACTCCGGTGATTATTCTTGTTGTTGCTCATGTCAATATTCCCATGGCTACTCCTGCTATTAGTCCTACTGTTATCTCTGCTACCGAGTCGGCCGAGACTCGGGGCAAAGAATTATTGGTTGAGCCTGTCCGGACGAAGGCACATCTAGAAGCCATTCTTGAGGCTTTCGAAAAGGAGATGGAAGAGATATTGAAAATAATCAAGAAAAGTGATTACAATGTCGTAGAGAAATTGGGGGAGACCCCTTCAAAAATCTCAATGTTGGCCCTACTGCTATGCTCTGAAGCCCATGCCAAGGCTTTAGTAAAATTCTTGATATCTGCCCATGTGCCTCAAGAGACCTCCGCTGATCAATTTGAGAATTGTGTGGCTAGTTTGACAGCTGCCAATGGCCTGGGATTCTCTGATGCAGACCTAACTCCCAAGGGAAAGAAACACAATGTTGCCCTACATGTCTCCATTGAGTTCAGGGGCACTACATTAGCCCATGTTATGGTATATACAAGTTCATCACTAAATGTCTTACCCAAGAACGCTCTAGACATGTTGGATTGCAAAGGGCTCAAAATAAATTCCAATAACATTGTGGTGAGGGCCTTCGACGGTTATAAAAGAATGATGCACGAGGAGGTGGACATCCCTATCAAAGTGGGTACTCAGACTTTTAATTCCACTTTCTATGTGATGGATATCCGCCCATCTTACTCCTGTTTATTGGGTCGACCCTGGATCCATGGGGCTGGTGCTGTTACTTCCACCCTACAACAGATGCTGAAGTACCCAATCAATTGGAAAATTATCACAGTTCATGGGGAGGAGGAGTACATGGTAAACCACCTGAATTCTTTCAGGTACGTTGAAATGGACGACGAGTTCATTGAGACCCCCTGTCAGAATTTTGAAGAGGTTCCACAAATCGATGCTGTAACCAAGACCACTACCATTGTTCCAAAGATTACCAGGCCTCCGCTGAAAATGGCTTCTCTCAGGGATTCCAAAGCATTAGTTAAAGAAGGTGGGTGTATAATTTGGGGCCAACTTCCGAATATTTCCTACAAATATCAATTTTGTTTGGGTTTTACTTCAGGAGCCCAGAGAGCTGCTCGCCGTGCTCGCGCCGAGGGACCACCTTTATGGATCAGCAACCATGGAGTCAATGCTTTGGAAGATAACGATAGTGATTATGATCTGGACAAGTGGATCTTCCCAACCATCAGCGGTGGACTCGGAAATTGGGAGGCTAAAGACTTTGTGCTCATTAATTTTATTCAAAAGTAATTTGTCTTTTTTGTTTTAAGGAAATGTAATATTTGAACAATTGAAACCTTACAACCTTGTGTCTTACCCGAGGCACAATGGTCTATTTGTGGGGGCCATTACTTTATTTTCATATGTCATCAATAAAACATTGGACGTTTCACATACAAATTTTACGCTCTTTGTTTTTCTTTTCTTCCTCTTTACTTTATCAAAAATATACATCTATTCTCTTACACACACTCACGTATCAAACTGCAGATCCACATCCACTCTGGATCCCATTGATAATGGTTCTGCTATTGCTCATTATGACTTTGAAAATCCGATCAACCAAGTCGAGGACGAAGGTGAGGAAGATTGTGAGGTACCAGGAGAGCTTGCCAGACTGTTACAACTGGAAGAAAGGGCAATACAGCCTCATGAGGAGCCAATTGAGACAGTGAACTTGGGTACTGAAAGGGACAAAAAAGAAGTCAATGTAGGTGCTAACTTAGAGCCCAGTGTCAAACAGCGGTTAATACAAATGCTACATGACTATGTTTAGGTTTTTCCTGGTCGTACGAAGACATGTCGGGACTTGACACTGATATTGTGGTTCATCGCCTACCTACAAAGAAGACTTCCCTCCAGTAAAACAGAAGGTTCATCGTATGCGGTGGGATATGTCAGAAAAGATCAAGGTTGAAGTCATGAAACAATTCAATGTCGGTTTCTTAGATGTCACATCCTATCCACAATGGGTTTCTAACGTGGTTCCAGTACCAAATAAGGACGGTAAGGTGCATATTTGTGTGGATTACAAAGACCTGAACAGGGCAAGCCCCAAGGATGATTTTTCACTTCCCCACATCGATGTTCTGGTTGACAACACCGCACAACATAAGGTATTATCCTTCATGGATGGTTTCTCCGGGTACAATCAGATCAAAATGGCACCTGAGGACATGGAGAAGACGACCTTTGTCACACAGTGGGGCACTTTCTGCTATAAAGTTATTCCATTTGGACTAAAGAACACGGGGGTAACCTATTAGCGCGCCATGGTAGCTTTGTTTCATGATATGATCCATCACGAGATAGAGGTCTACATTGATGATACGATATCCAGGTCTCATACTGAAGAGGAGCACCTTGATCACCTACAGAAGCTATTTGACAGGCTGAAAAAATACAAACAGAGGCTGAATCCGAATAAATGCACCTTTGGAGTAAGATCAGGTAAGCTCTTAGGCTTCGTTGTCAACATCAAAGGTATTGAGGTAAACCCTGTAAAGGTCAAGGCTATACAAGAAATTTCGACTCCTCGCACTGAGAAGGAAGTTAGGGGATTCTTAGGACGTCTAAACTACATTTCCAGATTCATTTCACACCTGACCGCTACTTGTGAGCCAATCTTAAAATTACAGAAGAAAGATCAAGCAGTGAAGTGGAATGACGATTGCCAATATGCCTTTGACAAAATCAAGGAATATCTCCAAGAGCCTCCAATTTTGATGCCACCAGTTGAAGGAAGACCTCTGATCATGTACTTAACAGTATTAGAGAACTCAATGGGGTGTGTGCTGAAGCAGCATGACGAGTCTGGTCGAAAAGAGCATGCAATATACTACCTTAGAAAAAAGTTTACCGACTGTGAAACAAGATACTCACTGATCGAGATAACTTATTGTGCTTTGGCATGGGTTGCTCGCTAACTAAGACAGTATATGTTGACTCACACTACCTTGTTGATATCTAAAATGGATCCTATCGAGTTCATCTTTGAGAAGCCCGCTCTTTCCGAAAGAATAGCAAGATGGAAGATGATCCTGGCCGAATACAACATTCAATATACAACCCAGAAAGTAATTAAGGGAAGTGTATTAGCTGATCATTTGGCTCATTAGGCCATGGACCTAAAAAAAGACTTGGATGGACTATGGAGGACCTGAAAAAAGATCCTGATGGACTATGGTTTTTGACGGAGCTTCCAACGCTCTTGGCAATGGCATTGGCGTTGTGATCATATCTCCTGAAGGCTATCATACTCCTTTCACTGCTAGGCTATGTTTCAACTGTACCAACAATATGACTGAATATGAAGCATGTATCATGGGTCTCAAAGCTGCAATTGATTTAAGGATCAAGTTCTTAAGTGTGTTTGAAGACTCGGCTTTGGTAATCTATCAGATCAAAGGAGAATGGGACACGAAGCATCCTAATCTCATCCCGTATAAAGAGCATGTGTTGACACTAATTCCATACTTTGAAGAAATTACCTTTGAGCATTTTCCACGAGAGGAAAATCAACTAGCGGATGCGCTAGCTACAATGTCATCCATGTTCAAGGTCAGGTGGGATAATGAGGCTCCCCAGATCACCATTGAGAGGATGGATGAGCCAGCATATTGTCACGAGGTTTGTACTGAAGAAGTAGTGGACAAGTCTTGGTTCTAATAAATCAAAAGATATCTTGAAGGCCAAGAATATCCTGAGGGAGCTTTAGTCAATGATAAGAAGTTCTTAAGAAGGTTCTCTGCCAAGTTCTTCCTCAGCAACGGGATCCTCTACAAGCACAATCATGACTCTACCTTACCTCAATGTGTAGACAAGAGTGAGGCAGAAAAGATTATGGCTGATTTGCACGAAGGTACCTTTGGAACTCATTTTAGTGGGCACTCAATGGTTAAAAAGATCCTACGGGCAGGATACTACTGGTCCACTATGGAAGCAGATTGTTATCAGCATTCACGGACTTGTCACAAATGCCAGATCTATGCTGAGAAGGTACATGTGCCTCCGGTTCCTATGAACGTCTTGACTGCTCCTTGGTCGTTCGCAATGTGGGGCATCGATATGATTGGGGAAATCAGACCTACGACTTCTAATGGACACCACTTCATCCTGGTTGCCATTGATTACTTCACAAAGTGGGTCGAGGCATCTTCATTTTCTTATGTTACCAAGAACGTTGTGGCTCAATTTATCATACATAACCTCATTTATCGGTACGGTATTATAGAAAGAATCATTACAGATAATGGTACCAATCTCAACAACACAATGATCACTGAGCTTTGCATGCAATTCAAGATCCAACATCATAACTCTTCTCCTTATCGGTCGAAGATGAATGGCGTTGTAGAAGCTGCTAACAAAAATAACAAGAGAATCATACAAAAGATGACGGTGACATACAAAGACTGGCATGAGATGTTACCATTTTCTCTTCATGGTTACCACACCACAATGCGCACATCAACAGGGGTAACTCCTTTCTCTTTAGTATACAGTATAGAAGTTGTCCTGCCCATTGAAGTCCAGATCCCTTCCTTGAGAATCATGAAAGATGCATGGTTGAGCGAAGACGAATGGGTTCAGACTCGACTTGACCAATTAAAATTGATTGATGAGAAGAGGCTCACAACTGTCTGTCATGGTCAGATGTACCAAAATCGTATGATCAAAGCTTTTAAAAAGAAGGTCAGACGTCAGGTATATCGGACTGGTGACCTGGTAATCAAGCGCATCATACTGCCGCAAGGTGATCCCAGGGGAAAATGGACTCCCACGTATGAAGGGTCATTTGTGATCAAGAACATTTTTTATGGTGGAGCCATGATCTTAACTACTATAGGCGGTGACGACCTTCCACACCCGGTAAACACGGACATAGTTAAAAGATACTACACATAAATAAAGACCCGCTAGGTCGACTGGCCTAGGAAAAAATTAGGGAATTCCGAAGAACCAAAAGGGTTCGGGAAAAATTAGGGATATACATAAAAAATATGTACACCCGGCAAGTCGAAAACCTGAAAACGCGGCTTGGGAAAAAAGGGGTATCTCGGTGGACTGAAAACCCGAAAGGGCGGTCCAAGAAAAAGTTAGGGACTTCAAGCGTATAACTATGTCCCATTGGATCACCTTACAGCTAATATTCAGTATCAACTATCAAGCTCAAGCGGTACTAATCAATCCAATCAACTTCAGACAAGCAATGAAAGGGATGAAACGCTCAAAGACATAAAGGCAATAGCAGAATAGGAACCCAATGTGATTATTTTACATAGTTGTCTTTCTTTGTATACTATTTTTGTGTAATTTCCAATCTTACGACAACATTCTCTTACTAGGATGTCTGTCTCCTTGTACAAAAACGCTTATTTCAAGTTAATACAAAGCTATTCCTTTGAAAGTGCAAAACTTCTGTTCTTATTTTTCTGTTTTGTGTGTGAAAATGTCCAGTGATTATTCTTGAACATATGCATTTGAATGTGATTACTGCTTACAAATATACACCTAAAAACAGAAAGACAGTTGCTAATGACTTTAAGAAACGGGACAATATCTAAGGGCCATCCACAAAATCCCCGCAGATGTTTTCCCCGGCAGCTACCTTCTCCAACAAGTACAGAGGCATGGGCATTCTACTACAAAGTCACTGCCATATTCTCAGCATGCAGCCTAAGGGTGTCAAGTGTTCTCATATCCCTGGTGGAGCAAGAATCCCCAAACTACTGCTCCAACGTCCCCCAGTGAAGTCGCCAAGCTTCTCATATTCCAACAAAATCCCCAGATAGTGCATGGAGTTTCCTTTCTCCAACAGAGTTTATTTCTCTAACAACAGAAGTTCATCTCCCAGCATTTCAACATTCAACAAATCTGAAGACTTACATTCTTTACCCCCAGCAACATCAGGGATTTATTCTCCCTGATTCAACAATATAACAATGGAACAACTGACACGTTCATACATTGCATTCATACATCATTTCTACAAACACCATAGCATATGCAGCACAAGTGCATATATCACAATCTCATTTATTTTTTAGAGCATCATGCAATTCATACATCATGACATCGTATGAAAATGACTTTACCTTTCAAGTTAAATTATCAGAAAGACAAACACCATCAACTTATACAACATGTCAGATATTAATACCTGTAACAAGCCAGGACAACTATCCCGACGACCAATAAAAACCAAGTTCCAGATTAATACCTGAAACCAACCAAGAGAAATATTTGTGGATGAATGATTGTAGATTAATACTTGTAACTAGCCAGGAGAACTATCTACATGAAGAGATTGAAGATTAATACTCGAAACCAGCCGGGAAAACTATCTTTCTTTCTCGGGTCAGAGATTAATACCTGAAACCAGCCAGGACAACTATCTCAGCGATCAACAATTTTCAAGTTCCAAATTAATACTTGAAACCAGACAGGACAACTATCTGTGAACAACTGATTTGTAGATTAACACCTAAAACCAGACAGGAAAACTATCTACAAAACCATACGAAGTAATCTTACAGGGGTTTCTTCTCATGATTTCCAGGTGCAGTCTAAGACAGACTCATCCTGAAGCAGCTCCACGCCAGTTCCTTCTAATATATCTCTGGATTTAGACTAACACGAACTCGTCCTGGAACATCCATACACATACTCTTTCTAATATATTTTCAGATAATGGTTAATCCCATTATCCCTAGTAAGTTACTGTGAAGCCTGGATTTCAACCAGAAAGCAGCAAACTTTCATCTCCAGATAACTCTTTTGCAGAGCCTTGGACAAATACAACTCCTATACTCTATTCCCCAAACAGAAATCAACATTTCCTAGCAGAGTCCTCCTCAGACAGCAGGAACAGGAACCCCCAAAGCGACCATGTGTGAAATCAACATCTATTTTGGATGCCATCTTTAAGCCCATCTCCGACGACTCTCTGTCATCTTCTCCAAATGGCACGCCCATTCCTGCCATCATCAACCATCAGTGTTACTACATGCAAGTTAAAATTTCTGGGCACTCTAGTGTTCAATCATCTTCCACCTTCAGATCACGAAAGGCAGATAAGCCAATCTAAATCTTCAGGTTTAAGAAGATTAAACAGGGGCAGCTGTTGTACCCCAAAAGTTTCCCTTCCATCTCTCAAAGATTTTTCTCACAAAATTTCCACTAAGTCAAGGCTGCAAAAAGTTTGCTTCGACTAAGCACCTAACCTCCTTCAAGCTTGCTTCAAATTTCCAAGTTTCGATTGAAGCCTTGGCCTTTTGCTTGTTTGTTGTATACAAGCTTCGACTGAGCATTTGTTTCCTTTGAAACAACCTCCTTAGATTCAAAAAGGAAGGGCTTCCTGTTGGTGTCCTTCGATTCAGAAGTTAGTTGCTCCCTACTGGTTTCTTTCGATTCAGAAGGTGTTGGCAATGGCCTTCTGTAGCTTTCCTTCGATTCAGAAGACAAGTGCCTTCTCTATTTTTGCCTTCAATCCACAAGAAAGGAACTTCCTTCATGCCAGCAGGAACAAGGCAATGGCCTCCTGGATACATCCTTCGATTGCACCATTAGATTTACCTGCTTGCTTGATTCACAATGCAATGGTTACCTACATGCCTGCTTTGATTGAGCCAGGGCCTCTGCAGGTTTCTCTTGATGACTATCTGTATGCAAGCTTAACTCCTGTTTCGATTGGGCATTTGATTTCTTTGGAGTAAGCTTGATTCCTACTTCGATTGGGCATTTGATTTCTTTGGAGCAAGGTTGATTCCTGCTTCGACTAGGCAAATACTCCCTTTGTACGTGCCTTCAATGCACAAAGCAAGAACCCCCTGCAAGTTTGTTTCGATTCACCAGCAATGAACTCCTGCATACCAGCTTCGATTAGGCACTGAGTATCCTTCGATCAGGCCTAGTTCACAAAGCTCCAACTGGGAAAAAGGCCCCTTCAGCTTGTCCTCAGCACATGTATGCCTCTTCATGGTTGTTTTTGGTCTATTAGGCAAAAAGCTTCTTCATGCTTACCTTGGTTTCACAAGGCAAAAACCCATCAGCTCGCCTTTGATTCACAAGGTAAAAGGCCCCTCTCACTGGTCTTTGATTCACAAGGCAAAGGCCCCTTCAGCTTGTCATCATCAAATGTATGCCTCTTCATGCTTGTTTTTAGTCTATTAGGAAAAAAGCTTCTTCATGCTTGCCTTGGTTTCACAAGGCAAAGACCCATCAGCTTGCCTTCGTTTCACAAGGCAAATGACCCCTCTCCAGCTTGCCTTTAGCATACAAGGCTAAGAGTCCTTCAGATTTACCTTCGATCCACCAGGCAAAAAGCTTCCTTCGACCCACAAGGCATTGGCTACCTTTGTGACAGCTTCACCTAGGCAATGGCCTCTTTTACGCTTTCTTTGACCTGCCTCATGCTAGCATCCATAAGGCATAGGCTGCCTTTGTTCCAGCTTCGACTGGTCAATGGTCCCCTTTGAAACATATGTACACACTTTAACACGCATGATAGCCCCTTCAAAGGCGCATTCATGTGGTCCTTTCGAAGAAGCATTCATTGGTTCATTCGAAGGACACATGATTATTGAAAACAAATTTGTTTTGTGATAGGTCTTGGTCCTACATGTGGCCAGGCCCAGGCCTCTTGTTCAATGGCACTCAAAGGTGGTGACAAAGAAAGTTTTCAATTGGCCAGATTGAAGTTTTCATTTGAGTGGTTTGAATCAAGCAGTTAGCTGAGTAAGGGCTCAATCGAAGAGGCCCAGATAATGAGACTTGAGCCATTCGAAGGGCACACCTTGGTGGGCTATTCGAAGAGGGCACAAGGAATACATATGGATTATTTAAAAGACATCCAAAAGACCCATTCGAAGGATGTACTAGAGGTCCAATCGAAGGGCAGGGACTGAAGGCATTCGAAAGCCATTGATGTCCACATTCATTCAAATTCAAAAAAGAGACAAGAATTCCTTACCTTTGGCCAAGTTTCAAATATTTGTTTATGGATACTAAACAACATTATTGAGCATGCTTATTTCCCTCCTACCTTGTCCCCTCCATCTTCTCTATATAAGGGTGGCATTTGCAAGCCTCAGGGACGGACATACAGCCTAGAGACCACACGAAAGTTGAAAAAAATCTCAATGTGGTGAAATTCAAAACTGGATTTCCAGCCATCATTCACCCAAATCAAGTGTGCCATCCTCCTCCTGAAGATCCCAGGATTCATTCCCAGCCCTCATTCAAGCCATCACGAGTCCAGAAGTGCCAAACCGGAACCACCCTTTTGGTAAAATTTTCAAATTCGCATCTCTAATATTATGATATAATAATGCCTTTTGATGTTTGCTTCGTGCTCAGGATGATTCATACGATAGGTTTGACATTAAAGCGTATGTGCTTTGATTCTTAAATGCCAACTTACCATTGATAGGGTCTTGAAACTATTAAGTTTCGATCTAGGCGATACATTCACTTTTAGGCCAATCTAAGGCCAGATTCAAAACCAAGACAAGATTTTACATAAGATAGGACCTTTGGTTTTGCTTTAAATTGCATTTTTCTTCAGGTTCAAATTTTGGTTGCCCGAAGAAGATGACCGCAGGTCTTCTCTGACACCGTTGACTCTCTAACTCAGTTTGGGAGTATGCGTGGCACTTTCATGTTACCTGATTGGTCCCTTTAATGTCATCAGAGCGCATTTTTTGTTTAATAGCATCTGAATTTGTTTTACATATAATACAATGCACCTGTTATAATAACGAATGAACAGGTTAGCTCAGCTGGTAAAGACGCGTATATGTGAAGGAGGGGACCTGGGTTCAAATCCAAGGTCCAGCATTTTTATCTTTTCTAATGAATTGTATGCAGATCCAATGCTCCTCAAGGCCAATTGCACATCATACACCATCATACCTAGCCATCAGATCATCATTGAGCTGGATCCAAGGGCTTCCATATGGAATCCATCATGCACCCTCAAGGCCTCATCTCACTTGATCCAGCGTGGCCTGGGCTCATCATTCATTTGGGCCAAGCAAATTTCCAAATAGCACCCCCATTTTTGCTTTAACCACCTAGGGCCATTTTACTTTTTTTTTGTTTTTTTAATTAAATAATTATTTTCTTTAACCACCTAGGCCCAAACTTAAGAATAATTTTTTTTCTTTACTTAAATAATTATTTTCTTTAATTGATTAATTAATTAAAATTTAACCTTTTCTTAATCTCAAATAAAATAGAATTGGGTTTAACTTATATATTTAAATTATTTTCTTTTTATAACAAAAAAAACAATAAAATTAGATTATTTTCTTAAATTAACTTTATTTTCTGAATAGATTTTAGGGCAATTTTCGTTATTTTCTTAAATCAAAAATCAAAGACAAAAAGAAAAAAGAAGATTTTCTTATTAGGTTTTTTTTAGACGAACTTTCAACCTTCGCACGTTATTTTTTCTTCACATTTTACATTATTGATGTAACTGTATATTGGGATGTAATAGTAATTAGACTTTACTTTCTGCTTTTAATTTCTGCACTCCCCATTTGAATATGTAAATACCCCTCCCCAAAACATTATAATAGCGTAGGATTTAAATTCCCGCATTTTAAATTTCTGCAAAATATTAACTGTTAGTAATTAGGCTTGTATGAAAAGACTGGAATACGGTGGTAGAACCGACTGTTTTTACTGATTTGCATTTTGAGTTTTTTGTTCACTAAATGTCGCGGTAAGCAAGAGTTGCTGCCGACTTTTATTTCATCCAATCATGGAAAAGGAAAAAACCTTTTTACCAACGCATGAGCCATAGTGGTGCCCCTGCATTCAATCGAGACATGCAGAGCATCATTATGCTTCCTTCCCTTTGGTGTCAAATCCGCATCTGAGAAATCCAGCCCATTATCAGCAGTCAGGCTGGCCACACAATCTTTAAACTGATCAGCTGAAGTCTCTTGCGGCACATGCGCAGTTTTGAGGAATGCAATCAAAGCCTTCGCATGGGCTTCAGAGCACAATAGCAGGGATAACATGGATATCTTTGATGGGGTCTGCCCCAGCTGCTTAACCACATTGTAGCCGCTCTTCTTAATGATTTTCAGTATTTCCTCCATTTCTTGCTTAGAGGCTTCCACAACAATTTTCCTAGGCGCCTCCGTCCGGGAAGGCTCACCTATAATTTCCTTGCCGCGGGTATCAAATGATTCGCCGACAGGGGTAATAACTGGAGTAAGAACATGAACTGTAGTTGAAGTACTAGCAGGAATAGCAAATGGAATGGCAATAGGTTTGTTGACAGTCTTAGGGGAAATCTCGCGAGAGAAGACCCTTCCACTTCGGGTGATTTTGCTGGTGCCGACAATGTTACCAATATCAGGATCAAACTCTTCATCTTTCAGATCTTGTTTGATGCCATGATAGTACACATCGGCACCATAATACCATGGGACAACTTTGTCCGAGACATACGGGACAGGACCAGGAACAGTGATTATCAGCGGGGTAATTATTGGAGCATATGTAATCCTAACAAGTCTTCTCGAGGAAACCTTGGAAGGATTTGCGGAAATGGTTATAATGGCAATGTCTTCAGATGGAACAACGGGAACCAAAGTTTTCTCAAGCAAAATTTCTTTGCTATCTATCAGGAGTTGAACACCTAATTTCAGCAAACGGAAACCAAAAGGTAGGAACGAACACATATGGCAACCTTCACCACAACCTGGAAATAAACCGGCCAACAACAAATTTTTCTTGACAGTCATGAGAGGAGTAGAAACTTCATCAACAGAGGTAACAAACAAATCAGTATCAACAACATTAACTCCACGACCGTGCTTGGGCATGGGAGCCATTATGACATTTGGCTTCTCCGGAGCATCAAACTATATTTCCTTGGCTTCAATCAAGTCTTGTACTTTGTTCCTCAGAGCCCAACAATCATTTGTATCATGGCCAGGACTCTCAAAATGATAAGCACACCAGGCATTCAGATTATATCGGGGAGATATAGTATTTGGATTCTTGGGAGCCTCTTTCAAGGTTTCCAAGTTGGATCTCAGCAGGTGAGGTAGCACTTCAACCAATGTCATGTTGATGCGGGTAAACTTTCGTTATGGTCTTTCCACCCTTTGTTGATTGTTGCATGGTGGAGCAACTGCAGATCTAGGTATCATCACGACACTTACTGTCTGACGATGTTCAGCCTTGTTTTGGCCCCTCGGGCTATAGATGGCACTGGCTTCCTTCTTACCAGCGAAAGGCTTCTTTACTGAGCTCGAAGAGGCATCCTTCTGTATCTTACTGCTCCAGATCCCAGCTTCTACTCTCTCTCAAGTTAAAATTAGCTCGATGAAGTCAGCTGACGAGCTGCCGATCAAATTATTAAAAAATGGACCAGATAGCATCCCTAGAAACATATCAACCAACTCCCTATCAGACAACGGGGGTTGAACTCTCTCAGCCAAGTCTCTCCATTTATGTGCATAATCCTTAAAGCCTTCACTTGCACCCATGGACATACTCTGGAGTTGAGTACGAGTATGAGCAAGGTCGGCGTTATATTAATATTGCTTGTAGAAAGCAGCAGCCAGATCTTCCCAGTTTTGGACATTGGCTCCCTCCAGCTGGTAGAACCATTCAAGCTGAGTCCCTGACAGACTATCTTGAAAGAAATGAACCCACAGATTTCTATCAGCGGTGTAGGGCTGAATTTTCCTGACGTAGGAATGAAGATGGAGCTTTGGGCAGGACACCCCATCATACTTAGCAAAAACTGGAGCTTTAAACTTCTGCGGGATGACCACCCCTGACACCAATCTCAATTCTTTGAAATCCAGTCCAGGTATCCTCTGAACTTCCATGGCACTCAGACGGTCTTCCAACTATTTATATCTATCCTTAACAGGAGGATATTGCTCATCATTGTAATTGGTATCATTGTCTGAAACTGCAGGACTGAGGTCCTTCTCTTCTTCTTGATTCCCCCCTTCCTTAGATGAAGAGGTCAGATCGACTTGTCGCTTCAACCGCTCTCCAAATCTTCTGCCCATATTCAAAATAACAGCAACCTTCTTCTTTTTCTTCTTTTCTTTCAGGATGAGGGCTTTCCGATCCTCCTGCCCTTTTGCCAGACTTATGAACATTTGTTGGAACTGGGTGTTCTGTGCCTGAAGATCCTTGATGGTTTGCTCGGAAGACATTTTATGCTGAAAAGATCAGCGAAGAAGATGAGAAACCTATAATGGTACCTGTACATGCAATGTTATGAATGGGATGCGTATGCAATGATTTCAAAGACTTCGGGAAATTTAAATTTGCAAACCAAAAATAAAAAAGATTTTATTAGCTGAATTCAAAGTTCGAATTCCTTTTAGGCGTTACAATAAAAAGAAAATCTAAAACTACAAAAGACATCAAAGTTCCCATGGATGCTTCCTCTTTGTGTCGAGATAGTCATTGAGTCCTCTTTCTTCATCCAGTTGTTTTGTGAGCTCTAAAACCTTCCTCTCCTGAGCATGGAACTGATCCCTGTAAGTATCTCGCTCCTTCATCAACTGAATCCAAGACCTCTGTAATTACCCAAGATCAGTGGGCATGTAAGGATAGAGAACCGTGTAAGGAATACCTTCTTCAGTAGTGGGTTCCACAATCACTGGTAAAATGGCCACATAGAGCATCATAAGCTTCTAGGCACGAGCTCGTACTCATTGGAGGTAAGGTTCCATAGGAATGGAAGTTTTTGGCCCCAAATCCTTGGCGCCCGATCTGTTTACCATGCCTCAAGCTCGTATGAACCTCCGGCAATACTCGTGAGCGTCATCCTCATAGTTGAATACAATGCCCTTGATAAGTAACTCATGGGGACCATCCCTTCGAGCGTAACCAAATTGTCGCAGAGCTAAACAAGGATTGTAGGTTATACCTCCTCTAATACCAAGCAGCGGGACATTAGGGTACTCCCCGCAGCGGCCAATAATAGCAGTGTTTTCCATAGCTCAAGAACACCAAAGAATATCCGTATAAGCGAGTGACATTATCCTTTGCGACCAACCCAAACCTTCTTCATTCTTCAGTACAGACTTAGGGAGATGAGAAATAAACCACCTCGATAGCAATGGCATGCAGCACATAAGAATCCCTCTTCTCTTCATGGTACGAGTATGGAGAGTGTGTAAAATATTTCCAAGCAAGGTAGGCACATGGTTGCGAGAGAGGAAGATCTTGATAGAATTCACATCTATGAATGATTTTGGATTGGGGAATAGGACTAACCCATAAATTGGAAGAGCCAAGACCTCCTCAAAAGCCTGAAAATCCATATCATTCCAAAACAGTTGGGCCTTGTCTATCAGGAACTTAGCTAGAAAACCCTTGACTCCGCTTCTTGTTTCCCAATTGGATACCACGTCGGCCCGTTTCAGATGCAAAGCTGAGGAAATGACTTCTGGCTTAGGAACTTCTTCTAGACCTGTGAAGGGTAACTATTCGAGAATGGGTATATCCAACAGCTGAGAGAATTCTTCCAAGGTAGGTACCAACTGATAGTCTGGAAAGGTGAAGTAGTGGTGCTTGGGATCAAAGAACTGAAAGAGTACACTCAACATCTTTTCATCAAAATTTTACGTGACCAGATTGAGAAGTCGACCATGTCTCTTAGTGAATGCAGAAGTTTCAGAAACCCTTGATACTAGCTCTTTGAGTTGGGAAGGTATCTTCACAAAGCTGATTCAGATAGTGTTTCTACAAACGGAAGCCATGATCTGCGAAACATAACAAAGATAAATTCCCTTGGTCTTTGAAATGGTTAGTGCAATAAGAACGGATGCCATGTTATGATACATGATGTCATAAGAAAACACAGGTATAGCAAACACAGGTATAGCAAACACAGTCAAATCACACAAAGTCCTTATGTTTAAGGCCTGCATGAGGTTAAAGGTAATACCCTCTTAAAGTTTAGTTGGTTTCAAGCTTGTCTTAAAAAGTAATCGGGTTCTAGAGGATCTCAATATCACTGACCATCCTTTATCGGACATTGTTTCAGCTCAAGCAATCTTTTCTTGCGGCTGAAATATCTCGAAAGTCTAATCTCAATGAGTGTAGCATCGAGTATCAACCAATCTTCAGCTCTACACTGAGGCCGGCTATCTCACTACTTTCTAATGGCCAAGTTTGTTCAACTAAGGTTCTAAGGTACGTTAGTGCTTCACGACACCACGAGGCGGCCCCGTATTCTCCTCGTTTCCCCACGAAGGATACCGGTGCCACACCAACACAGCCACCGCTTAAACCATATCGTTCTACACCGTACAGTCTCCACGATCTATTGCTGTTTACCTAAAAATGCCCCTAGATCCGGATGTAGGATCTATAGTAACCCCAAACAAACCCTCAAAAGTAAAGCAATCAAGAGAAGCAATTTAAAGACCTAGATCCTAAGGTATACCCCCACTTATTTCTTCCCTAGAAGAGTCGCCAGTTCTGTGATACGGTGGCAGAACCGACTGTTTTTACTGGTTTGCATTTTGCGTTTTTTGTTCGAAAAATGTCGCGGTAAGCAAGAGTCACCATCGACTTTTATATCATCCAATCATGGAAAAGGAAAAAGAACAGAAAAAGCCTCTTTTCGAGATATTCTAAGTACGGGGGTTAGATTATAGAAAGGGAAGGTGTTAACACCCTTTCTATCCATGGTTTTCCATGGGCTCTTAGGTACTTGCTCATTTTTCAAATTGCTTGTGCGTGCTTATTTTGAAAATGTTTTGCTTCGTGGTAACCCTTGTATCAGTCCTCAAGGGTGTGACGAAGTTTGTTTTGAAATTTTTTTTTGAAAGGTGTTTGTGTGAAAAGTTTTGTTGAGCAAGTACTTAGAATTCTACCTACTCGAAGAAAGATTGTTCGTTCTCGTTTCCTTTAGACAGCGCTATCCCACTATTAAGGAGTAGGTAGCACCGTCGTTGGAGTTTGTAAGGGACGTTCGAAAGGGACAAGTACAACCACTAAAGCAATAGTTAGAAAACTTTAGTAATAACCCTAGAGTCTTAAGATCTTTTTGAGGCAACATTTTCAAGGCAACATTCGAATGGGACATTTTGATCTTTTAGACTGGAGGGCAACCACTAAAATCTCCTATGCTAAATGACTGTTTAACGAAGGCAACCGAAGTGAGGTAAACCCTAGGAGTGAATATGTGCATATGAATAGTTTCAGTTATTTAATCTTTGAACATTAGGTGATCTACCGTTTTAATTTCAAGTAATCTTCTTGCCATGCAATCCTATTAGCATACATCTAGACGGTTAAATATTTGTAGGAATTTAAAGTGCGAAAAATAAACCTAGCTATTACAAGGCTTTGACAATTACATAATTATCTTGACCGAAAATAAAAATGCGGAAGCTTAAAACCCTAATTACTATTACAACCTCGAAACAGTTACAATAATAATAAAACAAATAAAAATACGCGCAGCAAATTAAATGCGAGAAAAATTGAGAACCCTAAAAATCTAATTGAAAAAATATTTGAACTAATTCTTGAGAAAAGGCTTAATTAGGTTATGTACGACTAAAACCCTAATTCTAATTATTTTTAATTATAAATTAAATTGAAATTAACCTAATTTAAACTAAATTAAATAATTCAAGAAAATAAAATATTTTATAAAAAAAAAGATTTTATGTATTTTTGTAGTTTTTTATTTGAGAAAAGAAACAATTTAATTACAAAATTTAAAACCTAGTTTCTATTTAATTTTAATTATGAAAAAGAAATTAAATTAACCTAACTTACTAATTACAATAAAATAAATATTTTGTATATATAAAAAAAAGCTCTTTTTTTTGTGATTTGTTGATTTTATGATTAATAAAAGAAGTAATTTATTTTTAGTGAAAAATAATTAAACAAACTAATTAATAAATGAAATAAAAGAAATAATAATAATAAAATGAATTAAGAAAGGGCCTGTGTTATGAGCAGTCTGGGGGGTATATGTTGAAATTCCCAGGCCCAAAGGTTGTTGAGCCCAGTCAACGCGCCTGATCCCATAGGGCGTTAACTTGAGGGTGCATCATGGTCCCTCACTGCTGGAGCGTACATCTGGATGGACGATAGATCCACTGGTTGGCTATTGGAAGCGCACGGTAGGCCTTTGGATGAGAATTGCACGCAATCTGTGAACAGAAAATAAGAAAATAGGCGTTGTTGGGACCTGGGATCGAACCCAGGTCCTTATGCTTACCACTGAGCGCCCTTGCCAGTTGCGCTATTGTGACTTGTTGTTACCATAGTGAAAACAAAATATAATATAAAGAAAATAAATAACTGAATCCCACACGCGCGAATTTTCAAATGGGCGAATGGATGATTGCCACGCCATCGTCTTCTCCAGGGAACCGTCGTGTTAGGCAAAGGACTTATACCTATGGGCAGTGTCTGTAATGACAAGTCTGTGAATTTCAAAAATCAACATAACGCAAGATAAATAAAATTAAATACCATGGATCAACCAGTTTTGACCCTCTGATCAACATGGTGTCATTCATTTAGGCTAATTGTTCTTGTATTCAAAAACCCCAAAACACACGTGGAAACCCTAACAATAGAAAGTACATATATAGGCTTCAAAAATGCAATTAAACTATTCAATCAGCTTGCAAACATGATAAGGATCACAAATATGTCAATCAAACATGCTAACAATGCAGGAATTGATGTAATCGTTTTCAAAAAATAAGGCAAACCGTGGGAGTGATTTCGTGTGTTTCTGGGCGAGATAAGACTTGCAAACGATCCAGTTGGCTTCAGGGATGCTCCAGGATACGATTGCTGGCTTTTAATTTCTCTGAAAGGCCTTGTGGAGTGTAAACCGAGTCACACGTTTTGTCTAATTTTTTGAGTTTGTTCTTTCTCTTCTACGACTGCAAAAACCTTGTCTCATGCCTTGTTCATGTTCAATATATATCTAGGAATGAATTAGGGTTATGAAATTGGATTGAATCTTTGCAATTATGAGAGATTTGATTTGATTTGATTTCCATGCTACATGTAAACTTGCTATTTTGAGCCAAATCATCCCTTTCTTGTACCAATTATGCTTGATTTATTTTGGTCTTGATATCTTAGCATATTTTGATTGCCAACATGTCCAAAAACCAAATCAAATCATATATTTGCTATTATTCACCAATTATTTGATTTAATTCAATTTTTAATTAATAAAAAATAAAAAAAAAATTGAAAAATGAAGAAAATAATGTGGGGGTGGATATTTGAGTCGTGGACCATATTATAAGTGAGGTGCAAGCATAAAAAGTTAGGCCTATTTAGCAAAAAATTCATTTTTGAGCATATTTGACTTTTGGCAATTTTGCAAAAAGGGTCAACTTTGACAAGACATATCTCCTGCAATTTTAACCCTAGAGAGGTGTTCTTGGACTTTTTAGAAATCCTATGATGTCCCCTAAGCAACCATTTTGGTCTCATCTCAATTGAGTCTTCCATGTTCATGTAAGAAGCTTTGACCCAAAAGGTGTTTTTATTGACTTTTCAAAAGGACCCATAATATAGAAATTCATATCTTTTTGTGGGTGTATATTTTGAACTTGTGGGGTGAAGATTAATTGTAGGTAATTTCATATTATTTAAAATGAGCTTTGGATGGAAAATTTCTGATAAAGCATGTGGAAGTTATGCTTAGTCAAAGTTTGGTTGACTTTTCCTAAGAAACCCTAATTTAGCAACTTTTGGGTTTTGATGAATTTGGAGTATTCATTGAGGAATCATGATCAACCCTTGATCAAATGATGAAAGTCACTTCAAAATGTTAATGTTGACCAAAAATATTGAAGTTTGACTGTATGTGGATCACAGTTGACTTTTGACCTAATACAGTCGATTCTCAAGCATATGAGCAGTTGACTGAGCAAACTTCTTGTGCAAGGCATGAAACTTGACATGTGGGGTCTTGAGAACACATTAGGACCAAGGAGAGCATATGAGGTCTTTGTAGTCCACCTATCTTGATGAAAATGGAAACCCTAATTTGAGATAACCTGCCTTACGAGAGAGTTTGTCTGGTCAACTCTTGGGAAAACTTGAGCAAATTAAGGATCTCAAGGAGTATGTGTTGAGTAAAAATGAGAGGGAAAATTTTGGGGTACAAAAATGACCCTCTCGATGTTGCCTCAGTTAAAAGTGATCTTAGAACTTTAGGACAGTTACTAAAATTCCTTTCCAAGTTGCCTTCGTGACCGTATCGTCCCTTCGATGTCCCTCATACATCCAACGATATAGCTACCTACTCACTAATAGTAGGATAGCACTGTCTAAAGGATAGGAGGAAAAGAACGACCTTTTCGAGTACAAGTAGATAGGTATTAGATGCTTTCTCAAAATAAAATAAACTTTTTACACTTACACATTTCAAAAACACTTTCAAAAACATTCGCTTTTGTCAACACTCTTGAGGACTGATACAAGAGTTATCATAAAGCGAATCGCCGCACTAAGGCATTTTCAAAACAAATTTTCAAAACACGCAAAACACAAGCAATTATCAAAACAAATTTTCAAAACACACAAAACAGAAGCAATTTTTAAAACATGAGCTAGCATCTAATAGCCCGTAGATAACTACAGATGGAAAGGGTGATAACACCTTCCCTTTCCATAATCTACCCCCCTTACTCAGAAAATTCTCGAAAAGGTCTTTTTCTGTTCTTTTCTGCCTTTCCTTAATTTGGATAAAAGAAAAGTTGGTGGCGACTCTTGCTTATCGCAACATTTGCAAACATAAACGAAAACCAGTATTAACAGTCGGTTCTGCCACTGTATCACAGTTAGCATTTTTTAATCGTATTAACTGCAAAAAACTCTTGATTAATGCATGATAAAAGTATATTTAACGCAATGTGTAGAAAATAATATATTCATGAGTTTTAAATAAAAATAATTTATTTACAAGATAAATAAATAATAAATAAAATATGATAATATTGATAATAATTAATAATTATTATTATTATTATAAAGAAAAAGAGATAAGTAATTATAATAATAATAATAAGAATATAAAAATATAATATAATGAATATAATATAAAAGAAATAATAATTTAATTAAAATCAGGGGGTGCATTTTCAATTATGAAGCAAAAATATGGGGTGTTAATAGTAATCTGGGCTAGGCCCAAATATAAATTCAGCAGGAGGGTGTGAATTTCTTTGTGGTTTAGTAATTATTAAATGAGGGGTGTCTAAAGCAATGGGCTTAGGCCCAACGAGTTTTGGAGAGGGCCTGAGAGATTGCGTGAGTGAGGATGCACGGTTGTTAGGGTAGGACTTGGCCTACGACCGTCCGATTACGATCTAATGGACGATAGCGACGGAGCATGACAATTACAGTATGCCAACACACAGGGTGTTGAAACGGATTATAACATTTTATTAACTTTTCATTGTTTTTGTTGTTATAGTAAATCACTTTCCTCTCTCTTGCCTTAACCTTTTCCTTTTCACTCTCTCAAACCCTAATTCTTAGCCCTTCTTCTCTGCGGCACCGTCTTGATCAATAACCCTCCCCTACCGCAAATCAAACCTAAACATCAAAAGAAAATAGAAATCTAATAACTCTTACCTCTTTCGTGATGAGTATTCTATGATTTTTATCCGTTCTGGGTTTAATCCCTTCCTCTGTTTTTAGCAGGTAGCGGTAGAGATTGAAGATTGATGGTGGAGCGGCGACAAGGAGTGACTGTTAACAGCGGTTAGCAACAACGATTAGGGTTTTGAATATCTAAACCCCAATCTCCCTTCTTTCGGGTCTTCAACAGCAAGCTTGGTATCTCCACATTCTTCTTTTACTGTCTCCTCTCTTATGTATATCAGTCCCCCCGGTTTCACGATTTCTCCGTCTCTGTCTCTTCTTTTTTCTTTTTGTATCAATCCCCTCCTCTTTCGCTGTTAATTCTTGTTAGTATTTATAGGTTTTTTAGTTCTAGGGTTTCTTCAAATATGTTGTTATGAATTAGCATAAATTTAGGAAGAATTGGAAAGAATTAGGGATTCGAAATTGTTGTTGATTGATTTTGTATTGAATGAGAATATTGTAATTGATTTACTATACTTTTCAGATTTGGCTTGTTTCAATTTGTACTGATTTTCTGGATTTAGATTATGTTTCTTAAAGATCTGATTTGTTTTAGTTTAATAACTTTGGATTTCTACAGTAGTTGTTCAAGCGTGATTTTAGGATAATTGAAATAGTTGTTGTTTCTACATTGGGCCTGCACCGTTTTAATTAATTTGTCCAGCCTGTGTAGACACTATTTGGGCCTTGCGCTGTTATACGGAATTGAGCTTCTTCCGTAACATGCATTTTTTTCTGTCCACAACCACTTTTATTTTTGTCAACCCTTTTTCTAAAACAAAAACATTTAATAAAACCTTTTATTAAAATAACATGATTTATTAGCATTACAAAATTAATTAATAAAAATTAAACCAACAATAATTTTATTCAAAAATACAAAAATGGGCCACCAGTGATTTTTTCAATGAGCCTTTTTCTTTTCCATTCAAATTGGACCTCAATTGGCCCAAACAGCAACCCAGTAATTATAAGAAGAAAATTCGTTAAATAAATAAAAAAACGTTAATGGGCTTAGTTATTAATTAATAGCAACTTAAACTTAAGTGGACTTAATAATTTAATAACCTAGTAATTATTATTATTTTGAAATAATTTTCCATTTTCGAATTACATGGGCCATTAGCCAACATGCTTTGCGAATGGGTTTGTGAGTCTTTCTGATTTAGAAAGCCCCATTTTCCTGAATTAAAATACGCCCCTCTTACTAATTTTAGTTCTTCTTAAAAAGTGGGCCAACAGATATTGCTAGACCATCCTTAATTAAACATTTCTTCCGTCTTTAAAATCTTGAAAATATAATCATCGAGGTAGGGAAAATTTGGGGTACGACACCTACGCTATTACATCATTAGGGGGATGGGGAGTATAATTTATGAATGGGGATAAAATAGGAGCTTAAATATTACAACCATATTAAATAGCCATGAATAACATATATAGAAAGTATAAAAACGGCGTAAAAGAGAGGAAAATTGTATTTTTAACCATTATGTGTCGACGCATGCATCTATGCATCGACACATAACTTTTCCTTGCTCTTGTAAAACCAAATTAGCCCAACATGAGTCGATGCATAATGGTATGTGTCGACTCATTTCTTGCATGTGTTGACACATACACATTTTGTGTCGACCCATGCACCTTTTTTTCTTTCTGTTTTATACCTGTTATAGCAGTATGTGTCGACTCATAACCTGTCCTGCCACTAAAATGAGTTGACTCATGTGAGTATGTGTCGACTCATACTGTAATTGTTTCACTCTATCATTGTTTTGCTGCATACATGAGTTAGTTCTCAACACATGGTTAGTGAAAATGAAAGATAAGCATATGGTTAGCTTCAAGTAAATTATATCTACATTTTATCTTCACAAACGAACCACTAATGATGCTTGTATGAAGAGTTTAAAGTCAAGAAGACTTACCTTGAAGCTGAAATTTGTGCTTTGAGTTTGAGTTGTTGTCTTGATTGTTCTTGAGATGGAAAAAACATAGATGTTACAAAAGCTTCTCTTGAGTTTGAACAACCTCTATATGATGTATGTAAGGTATTTAGATGGTTTGTTTGGATAGAACTTGCAAGGTGTGGGAGGTTCAAGGATTTGAATTTCAAAGCTCAAGAGTGGAAGCTTTATGGACAGTTATAGCTTTTTGAGAGTATGAGATTTCTGAGGGCTTGTCTACACAACAACACTTCTGGATTTTCTCTATTTTTTCTGACCTCTTTCTCTTGCAAATGCTTCTCCTATTTATAGGCAAGAGGTTTGTGAACAAGCTGGTTTGGTTTACAAACTATGGAGTTATGGCTAGGTTGGATTGCAAATATCAAGTTATGTCATGGTCCCAAGATGAAGTACCAAAGTTGTTGGTTTAGAGGGGTTACTTTCCATGATTTATGGTGGAGCAAAATCAGAAGCAAACAAAGTATGGGCTCAAGACAAATTTGTACAAAAAAGTCTGCTTTTCAAGAATAGCAATGGTAACTTTATGCCATAAATGGAAAGATCTTTTGGACAATGGCTCAAACACTTAGGTAATAGCTCAAGAGTGGGTGTAAGCATTAAATTATGATGAGATTTTCAAGCAAGAAGGCTTGTAACACAATATTATGTGGCATAGCATAAGGGTTTTGTTATGTGTTCTTCAACAAAGTGACTTGCAATTCAAGAATGGATGCCCAACTTCATGCCCTTGAATCTCCTAGCTCAAGTATGATAAATTCATGCTCTTAGATATTTTGGAAAGCTTGAAACATCCTTTATAACTTTCATTTTGGCCATTTTGACAAAATCATCTTGGAACTATGTGGAAAAAATTCCAAGCAGTTGGATAAAATCCTGACCAAAATTTGTTGAAAATTTCTCTAAGTGTTAGATGAAAATATTATGACTTAATGGGCTTATATCTTCAAATATAAGCATTTTTTGGACATCAAACCTATGAGAAAACTCTCGTTACTCCAACTCCTGTCAAAGATGTTGCTATAATTACCATTTCCGCCAGTCTTTCCAAGGTCTCCAAAAGACCTGTTAAGATTACATCCGATCCAAAGATTGTACCTCTGAAGATAACTATGCCGAGGCCTATCCCATACAAGTCCAACAAAATAATACCGTGGAATTATGGAGGAGAGATCTTCTACCACGGTGTTAAGAAGATCGAGTTAGTTGAAGAAAGTTCCGATGAAGAGACTTCTGACATAGGAAATATTGCCGGGACGAGTAAAATCACCTGCAGCAGAAGAATTTTCTCTCCGAAGATTGCTCCTCCAAGGGCAATCTTCGGACCCTCAAATGCTCCTAAGGTTACTCCTGTGTCGGTCAACATATCTGTGTGAACCCCAGTTATTGAAGAAATTGTTACCCCTGTAGTGGTACCCTCTGCTGTTGCTACTGATAAAGGTAAGGGGATCCAAGAAGCACCCGTCAGGACGAGGGCTCAGCCTTTGGTCATTCCCGAGACCACTCAAAAGAAAATGGAGGAGATTTTAAAAATAATTAAGAAAAGCGACTATGATGTCGTAGAACAACTGGGGCAAACCCCTTCAAAAATCTCTATGTTGGCCCTATTGCTCTGCTCCAAAGCTCATGCCAAAGCTTTGATTAAATTCTTGAAGACGGCCCATGTGCCTCGGGAAACCTCCGCGGACCAGTTCCAGGAGTGTGTAGCCAGCCTAACAGCCGACAATGGTTTTGGCTTCTCCGATGCCGATTTAACATCTAAAGGAAGAAAGCATAATGATGCGCTGCATGTCTCGGTGGAATGCAGAGGGACTACTTTAGCTCACGTTCTGGTTGATACCGGGTCGTCTTTAAATGTCTTACCAAAGAAAGCATTGGATAGACTAGATTGTGAAGGTCTAATTTTGAAGCCCAACAACATTATTGTCAGAGCCTTTGATGGTTCTAAGCGGATGGTCCACGGGGAGGTGGACATCCCGATTAAAGTGGGTACTGAAACCTTCAATTCCATATTCTATGTCATGGACATCCTCCCCTCCTACTCTTGCTTGCTAGGAAGACCCTGGATTCATCATGCTGGAGCTGTTACATCTACTCTGCATCAGAAGCTTAAGTATCTTGTCCAGGGGAAAATTGTGACAGTTCACGGTGAAGAGGAATACATGATAAGCCATCTTAATTCTTTCCGCTATGTGGAATTGGATGGTGAATTCATCGAAACCCCCTTTTAGCATTTTGAGGAGGTAGCTCAGGAAGTTGCAGCAGTGCCTTCTATACCCGTCATTACCAAACCTGTGTCCCGGATGTCATCCCTTAAAGATGCAAAGGCTGTGATTGAGGAAGAAGGAAGCACAGTATGGGGTCAGCTGCCAGATTTTCCTTACAAGACAGATAAGTTTGGCTTGGGTTTCACTGCTTCTGCTCAAAAGGCTGTGCGCCGCTCCTGGGCTGGAGGGCCACCATTAAAGATCACTCATCATGGGGTCAGTGCTTTGGAGGATGGTGAAGAGAAACCTTGAAGACTGGATTTTCCCTACCGTTGAAGGAGGACTATGCAATTGGGAGGCAAAGGATTTTGTTCCCATTACTTTCATCAATCAGTAATTTATCTTTCGAACATTTCTGTTGGTTTGTAATAATTCCTAAATAATTCGTACACTTTTAACCTTGTGCCTTATCCGAGGTACATAGTTCCATTTGTAAGGGCTTGATTTTTCATCTTCATATGCCATTTTTAATGAATCATGGACGTTTTTACATATAAACTTTTGTGTTCATTTTCTTTCTTTTTACATTTTATTTGTTTAAAGGTGGCTATCCCTTACACACACCCATACTCACCAATGCAGGTACCAATCCACTCCGGATTCCATGGGTAACAATTCTGCTATGGCCTTCAGTGACTCTGAAGATCTGGTCAATCATGCCGAATACGAAGGTGATGAAGACTGTGAAGTGCCTGGAGAGTTGGCTAGACTGCTGCAATAGGAAGAAAGGGCTATTCTACCTCACGAGAAGTTGTTAGAGACTATCAACGTGGGAACAGAGGCAGACAGAAAAGAAGTTAAAGTGGGTGCCAACCTAGAGCCAAATGTCAAGGAGCGCTTAGTTTAGCTGTTGAATGAATATGTTGAAATCTTTGCCTGGTCCTACAAAGACATGTCAGGACTAGATACAGATATTGTGGTTCACCGTCTCCCTACAAGAGAAGACTGTCCACCGATTAAACAGAAAGTTCACCGCGTGAGGCCCGACATGTCTGAAAAGATCAAAGCTGAAGTGATGAAGCAGTTCAATGCTGGCTTTCTTGCTGTTACTTCCTATCCACAATGGGTTGCTAACATTGTGCCCGTGCCTAAGAAGGACGGCAAAGTCAGGATGTGCGTGGATTACAGAGATTTAAACAGGGCTATCCCTAAAGATGACTTTCCACTACCGCACATTAACATCTTGGTTGACAATACAGCTCAGCATATGGTATTTTCTTTCATGGATGGATTTTCAGGGTACAACCAGATCAAAATGGCCCCTAAAGACATGGAGAAAACTACCTTTCTTACACAGTGGGGTACATTCTGTTATAAAGTGATGCCATTCGGACTGAAGAATGCCGGGGTAACCTATCAACGCGCCATGGTGGATTTGTTTCATGATATGATACATCATGAGATAGAGGTCTATGTAGACGATATGATAGCCCGTTCACAAACTGAAGAAGAACACCTCGACCATCTGCAAAGGCTGTTTGTCAGATTGAAGGAGTACAAGCTCAGACTGAACCCTAACAAGTGCACTTTCGAAGTTAGGTCCGGTAAACTTTTGGGATTCATCGTCAATAACAAAGGCATCGAGGTTGATCCTGCCAAAGTCAAAGCTATATAAGAAATGCCTGCCCCTCGCACTGAGAAGGAAGTCAGAGGTTTCTTGGGACGCCTAAACTACATTGCAAGGTTCGTCTCTCACCTAACATCTACCTGTGAACCAATCTTCAAGTTGTTGAAGAAAGATCAGGTGGTTAAATGGAATGATGACTGTCAAGTTGCTTTCGATAAAATCAAGGAGTATTTGCTGGAACCTCCTATCTTGATGCCACCCGTCGAAGGAAGGCCGTTAATCATGTATCTGATTGTCCTGGAGAATTCAATGGGGTGTGTATTGGGCCAACATGACGAGTCTGGCCGAAAAGAGCATGCCATTTATTACCTTAGCAAAAAGTTTACCGACTGTGAGACCTGCTACTCACTGCTCGAGAAAACTTGCTGCACTTTGGTATGGGCTGCTCGCCGACTAAGGCAGTATATGTTGACACATACCACTTTGCTGATCTCTAAGATGGATCCGATCAAGTACGTCTTCGAGAAGCCTGCTCTATCTGGAAGAATCGCTAGATGGCAGATGATCCTCACCAAATATGATATATAGTACACGACCCAAAAAGCCATAAAGGGGAGTGTGCTAGCCGATCATCTGGCCCATCAAGCTGTCGAAGATTACCAATCCATGAGGTTCGACTTCCCTGATGAGGATATCATGACTTTGAGCAACATCGAAGAAACCAGACCGTATGACGGACTTGAACAAGGATCCCGATGGACCCTGTACTTTGATGTGCCTCCAACGCACTTGGAAACGCTATCGGTGCTGTACTTATCTCTCCTGATGCCTGCCATACACCTTTTACCTCCAGACTCTGCTTCAGCTGCACCAACAACATGGCCGAGTATGAAGCTTGTATCTTTGGTCTCAAGGCTGCTATTGACTTGGGAATCAAATCATTAATTGTATTTGGGGACTCAGCTTTGCTTATCAGTCAAATCAAAGGAGAGTGGGATACTAAACACCCTAACCTCATCCCTTACAAAGAACATGTCCTGGAATTGTTACTACATTTCGAGCAGATCACCTTCGAGCACTTCCCGCGAGAAGAGAATCAGCTAGCAGATGCGCTAGCTACAATGTCATCCATGTTTAAACTTAACTGGGATAGTGAGGCTCCCCAGATCACCATTGAAAGGATGGAAGAACCCGCACATTGTCACGAGATTAATACCGAATAAGTAGTGGACCAACCTTGGTTTCATGACGTCAAAAGGTATCTCGAAGCACAAGAATACCCTGAAGGAGCTTCAGTCAACGACAAAAAGTTCTTAAGGAGATTCTCTGCCAAGTTCTTCCTAAGCAATGGTATCCTATACAAGCGCAATCATGATTGCATTCTGCTCCGTTGTGTGGACAAGGTTGAAGCTGAGCAGATCATGGCTGAGCTGCACAATGGTACCTTTAGCACTCACTCAACCGGACATACGATGGTTAAGAAGATTCTACGGGCAGGCTACTACTGGTCTACCATGGAAGCTGATTGTCATCAACATTCCCGTACTTGTCACAAATGCCAAATCTATGCTGACAAGGTACATATTCCTCCAGTTCCTCTCAATGTCCTAACAGCTCCTTGGCCATTCGCTATGTGGGGAATCGACATGATTGGAGAGATCAAGCCTACAGCATCCAATGGACACCGCTTCATCTTGGTAGCCATTGATTACTTTACCAAGTGGGTTGAAGCAGCTTCTTTCGCATCCGTTACAAAGAATGTTGTTGCCCGCCTCATCAAGCAGAACCTCATATGTCGGTACGGTATCCCCGACAGGATCATCACTGATAACGATACAAATTTGAACAATACTATGATCACCGCTCTGTGCGAGCAGTTCAAGATTCAACATCACAATTCATCTCCTTATCGGCCTAAGATGAACGGTGTTGTCGAAGATGTGAACAAAAATATCAAGAAGATCATTCAAAAGATGACAGTCACCTACAAAGACTGGCATGAGATGTTACCGTTTGCTCTACACGGGTACCGTACCACGGCACGAACATCAACTGGGGCAACACCCTATTCTTTGGGATAAGGCATGGAAGTTGTCTTACCTATCGAGGTTCAGATTCCCTCCTTGAGAATCATGAAAGATGCTGGTTTGAGTGAAGACGATTGGATTCAGACCCGACTTGATCAACTTAACTTGATTGACGAAAAGCGACTTACTGCTGTTTTCCATGGTTAGGCGTATCAGAAACGTATGATCAAGGCCTTCAACAGGAAAGCCAGGCGCCAGGTATATCAAGTCGGGGACCTTGTAATCAAGCGGATCATCTTGTCGCAAAATGATCCCAGGGGCAAATGGACTCCTACTTACGAAGGACCATTTGTGATCAAAAACATCTTTTCAGGTGGGGCAATGATCCTAACCACCATGGACGGCGACGACCTGCCGCACCCTGCGAACGCAAACATAGTCAAAAGATACTACGCATAAACGACCCGACAAGTTGAAAACTTGAAAGGGCGACTTGGGCAAAAATGGGCATCCCGGTGAATCGAAAACCCGAAAGGGCAGTTCGGGCAAAAATTAGGGATAACAAAAAAATCTGTACACCCGAAAAGTTGAAAACCTGAAAGGGCGACTTGGGCAAAAAAGGGTTTCCCGGTGGACTGAAAACCCGAAAGGGCGGTCCAGGCAAAAGTTAGGGAATTAAAGCGTATGACTATGTCTCTTCGGATCACTTTAAGGATAATCTCTTCACCAGACAAGCTCCGGGCTTCTGATCAACTCAATCATCGTCGGACAAAGCAACGAATGGACAAGATGTCCAGAGTTACGAAGGCTATAGCAGAATGGGAAGCCCATGGAATTTTTACACATAGCCACCTTTCTTTGTATAAATTTTTCTCATTTTTTATGACAACATTCTCTTACTAGGATGTCGGTCTCCTTTGTATAAAATACTTACACAAAGTTAATACAAAGATACTTCAAAGTGCAGAAAATTATTTGCCTTTTCTTTCTTTTTACACTTGTGTTTTATTTGAAAACGTCCAATGATTTATTAAATAAGCATATGCATTTGAATATAATAATTGTTTACAAATAAAACAAAATGTGAAAGAATAATTACTGATAGGTTGAAAGGATAGGAAAACGTCTTTAGGATATTCCAAGTGAAATCCCCTGCAGTACATCATCGAGGTCCCCAGTGGAGCCAAAACCTTGAAATACATGTCCCCTGCGGAGTTAAATTTCAAAATCCCCACCAGAACTAAGTTTCCAAACTCTCAATCCCCAACGGAGCCAAAAACTTTGAACTACAGACCCTCAGGGAAGATGAAACTTTCTTCCCCAACGAAGTCCAAAACTTCAACCCTTAAACCCCGGTGGAAGACCATCCAGTTTCCTCCAATTCCCCAGAGAGTTTGTCTTAAAACCAGAAAATTCCCTTGCAAGTTATCTTAGAACCTGCTAGCTAACCAGACGACAGCTTCAGATAATTCCTCAGTAGATTAGCATACAACCCAAGCTCTTGAAAACTCTCCAACAAAATAAACTTTCTCCCCACAGAGTTATTTCCCAACAGATTGAAGATTCTCAATCCCCAGCCACAGTCATCAAGTTTCTCGGGACTCCCCAAGCGGGTTTCTCAAGCAGCACTCGACATTATTCTTACAACGGAATGTCTATCATGTTCCAACTTCGAAGGACTTGAAGGATCCCTATATCCCCAGGAAAGTCGTGAAGGATTCTCACATTCCCACAAAAGTTGTCAAAGTTTTGATAATCCCCGCGAGTTGCCAAGGATTTTCTATCCACATCATCAGTCAAAGATTTATCTTCCCCGACAGCAGTCAAAGATTTTATTATCTCCCGTTATCAAGGATTTATTTTCCTCAGCAAGACAGCTAATCAGCTTACATGCACATACATCACATTTATAAATCATGAACATTGATAAAACACATATATTGCATCATACATTTCATGCAGCATAACTTTGTGTTTCAGCTAACATTCTACCCTTTTTCAGGATGAGATTAGCAGCTATCTTTAACAAACATTCAAAGCTCAAATACAGCTTAGAGATGCCCCAGATACGGATGTTATTCTATTGCTTATTCAAATCAATGCTCAAATTCCTGTTCCAGTTCAAAACTATGAAGCCCAAATTCGACCGAATAATATCTTGATCATACTGAAGCCCAGAGATCGACCAGAAAGTAATTGAATCCCCAGCGAGTTTTTGTGAAGCCTGGATTTTGACCAGATAGCAATACAAGACTGTGAAGCCTGGATTTTGACCAGATAATAATAAGGTACACTATGAAGCTTGGATTTTGACCAAATAACAGTTTACTCGGCCAATTGCTTTGAAACCCAGATTCAACCGGATATTAGTAGGCCCCAAAATCAGAGGGAAGCCCGGAGGCGACCATATAACCATTTGATTTCCTTCTGAAGCCTGGATGTTGACCAGATAGGAAGTAAGGTATCATGAAGCCTAGATTTTGACCAGATAGCAATACAAGACTGTGAAGCCTGGATTTTGACCAGATAGCAATACAAGACTGTGAAGCCTGGATTTTGACCAGATAACAGTGAGGTGCACTATGAAGCTTGGATTTTGACCAAATAGCAGTTTACTTGGCTAATTACTAAGAAGTTTAGAGTCGACCGGATATTAGTATGCCTTAAATTCAAGTTGAATCCCGGAGGCGACCGGATAACAACTTAATTTCTTCTGAAAGCCTGGAGCACGACCAAATAAGAATTGAGGAGTTGCGAAGCTTGAAGAACGACCAGATAGCAAGTCTAATCTCATCCCCTCAGTAAGTCACTGAAGAGCCTGGAGCACGACCAGATGGCAGTGCATTTTCACCTCTTCAAACCAAGAGATGATACCCCAGTAGAATAACGGACAACTGAAGCTCCTAAAATTCTATTTCTACCACGACAGAGACCAGCATTCCCCGGTATGATCCTCCTCAACAACAGGTATACGAGTTCTCGCAAAGGAATCTCTTATGCGATTGACACTTCTTGGATGGAATTTTTAAGACCATCTCCAGTAAGATTCTATCATCACCAAATGGCATCTTTAATCTCATTTCTTCAACCACGTTTTGACGAGTGCGAATTTACGGGCACTCTAGTGTCCAATCTCCTTTTACCTTCGAGTCACGAAAGGCAAACTCTCCAATCTAACTCTTCAGGTTCAAGAAGATTGAACAGGGGCAGTTGTTGTACCCCAAAATTTTCCCTCTCATTTTATCAAGATTTTTCTTCACAAGACTCTTTGGATTCCAGACAGGATTAGGGTTTTGCTCTGCTCAAGACATCTCCTTGCACTGTTGACCTGAAATTAGGGTTTGAGTTTGCATAGGGATTTTTTGGACTTCCAATGCTCAAAGTGACTTTCATACTTCATGTTGGAGTTATAAGATTTCCCATACCAAGTTTCAAGCTTTGAATCAAATTTTTGCCCAGTCAATTGGACAGTTGACCTAGAAATCAACTGTATTGGGGAAAAAGTCAATTGTAACCAATTTACAGTCAAAACTCATAATTTTTATCCACATCAACATTATAGACTCATATGGACCATTTGATCAAGTTTGGACCATAACTCCTCAAGAAATTTGATCAGATCATCAAAAGGGCAAAATGGTCATTTTTAGGGTTTTGACTGCAGAAGGGCAATTTCTGATTTTTCACATAGCCAATGGAAAATTGGGTTCAAGCATGGATTCAAAGATTCAATGGCATCATATTGACCTAATCACAAGGTTCAAAAGATCTCAAAAGCATTGGATTGACAAATGAATTTTCCAGTCAACTGATCAAAAATCAACTGTATACTGAAAAGTCAAACTTTAACTTTTTGGTCAAAATCAAGTGCCAAGGGTCATTTTTCATCAAGATGTGTCAAAACATGAAACTTATTCATCAAGAAACTTAATTTTTCAAATTAGGGTTTAAGATTGAAAAATTTCATAACTTAGAATTTTTCTAAGTTATGAAATTTTCTTATTTTTTCCCAACTTTGCTCAACATTTTCACCATGATGCAATTGGATTCAAACAAAACTTACAGCATGAAATTTGTAGTCCTCCACAAAATCTACAACTTTGATTCACAAAGTTTTCCCAAAAGATGCTTGTATCTCAAGTTATGATTTTTGGAATAAGGGTCCATGAAACTTTTAACTTAGTGAAATTTTGCCCTAGTTTAGGCAGGATTTTGACCTATCTTCATGGAAATTTTTCACCTAGTTCCACTTGGAATATCAAAATTCATTTCAAATATGGATTGTAGAGCATGTTACAAGCTTTCCAAAATGTCCAAGAACTCTCTAAAATCATTTGTGATTAGGGAGAATCGAAGGTTTGAATTTGGCAAAAAGTCACTTTGATCCATGGCATTTTTCATGTTGCTACAAATTGCAAAATCTATCCAGCCTTACTTGTACTTGCTCACAGGTCTTTAAACCCTTCCACACTCAAAAATTGAATGCAAAATCAATGGTTTAAGGCATTATTCTGATCAATGGAAGTTTACACAAGGGTTTAATCCATTTTTGGCAAAAAGGCAACAATGTTATTTTCATAAAGCACAACTTTATGTCAACTTGTTTACCTTGAGCCTTGAACCCATCTCTTTGCAGCAAAAAAGCTCCATAAACTTAGGCAATGGTACAACAATCTTGTGCATGCTTGAAGCTAGCCTGTACAGGCCTGCCTTTTGTCAATTCACACTTTTCTTAAAAGCCAAGTCAACTTGCCAAAACAAAGAGAACTCTTGTATCTGATAAAACCAACTCTTGTAACCATTCAAGACAAGTTTTTCATATTGCCTTAAGTCAGAAGCACGAGCTAACCACTTCTCAAGCCTTCTAAAACACCAAAACATCGTCTTCTTGTAAAATAGGGCAGCTTCTACAGTTGCACCTCCATCTCACAAACCAGTCGTGCTTTTATCCCAAACCTCTTACAACACACTCCATACAACCCATCTAAGCTCTCCCAACCATTGGCCAGTGACTCTAACTCCATTTACAAGCTTCACCATTTATAAATTCTGCTTGTGCAGGTTGACTTCTACAGGCTTATTCAAGCAAACTCAAAGCAAACTAAGCATTGGAGAAGGTCAAAAGAAGTTCAAGCAAGCTCCCAAGCATCTCAGGCCTCATTGAAAACCTCCACATTGTCATACTCGAGTTCAACTGAAGCAGGTATTTTTCCAACTTTCTATCTCTCTATTTAGGAATCATTAGGCTTAAGTTTGTGAATAAAAAATATAGTACTCATTGCCCTTAAGTTGTACATATGCATAGGTTTCATTTAAGTTAACTGTGTTGAGAGAATTTGATTGATGAACTTTCTGAAAAAGTTAGGTTAGAAATTAGGGCCAGAGAAATTCTCTCTGGTCTTTGAGAGTTAGATTAAGTTCTTTACATGGTTGGAATCGTGTTGGAAAATGCTATAACTTTTGTGTTGTGTGTTTTTGCTATAAAGCACGTATGTAGAATTTCCAGATTTGTACATAGCGCGCTTTTTTTTTCCAAAGGTTGAAGACGAAGCTGGATCTGGGTTGGGCCTTGGTTTCTCCTTGCTTTTGACACCTCCTGACTTGCTATTTGCACCACGCAGCCCATTTGTTTATTTTTTTTGCATATTTTTCTATTTCTTTTTCATTTCTGACTTTATTTTATTTTTTCTAAACTTTAAAAATTACCAAAAATATTTTATTTAATTTTCACATTTTATTTTATTATTTTTATTATTTTTTAGACATAGAAATAATTATTAAATAGTATATACTTTTATTTTCTTTAACAAAAACTTGTAAATAATATAAAAAAACATTATATTTTATTTAGTATTTATATATACTTAAATAATATTTTCTCACATTATTTTTATTTTTTGACATTTGTATATATTTTATTTATTTTATTGTACATAAATAAATAATACATAATATATATATATATATATATATATATATATATATATATATATATATATATATATATATATATATATATATATATATATATATATATATATATATATATATATATATATATATATATATATATATATATATATATATATATATATATATATATATATATATATATATATATATATATATATATATATATATATATATATATATATATATATATATATATATATATATATATATATATATATATATATATATATATATATATATATATATATATATATATATATATATATTTTTTTTTTTCTTTAAAAAAATTAGGGTTTCCACCCTTAATAAAAATAATCTTTATTTTATTATTTTTAATGCATTAAATATTTTATTTTTACATATATAAAAATAATACAAAAACATTTTTTACATATTTATAATATATTCCATATTTATTTAATTGTCCATTTAAATATTTGCTTATTTATTATTTGAACAAAGAATTCAATTTGGTTGTAATAATCTTAGGGTTCTTTAATTTCTTGCAAATAATCCCCTATTCAAAATTGTATCGCCCTCCCATATCAATGTTGTAATAACTTAGATTACTTTTACGCATTTATTACTTTCAAATATGCCATGACAGAGATTAGGGTTTGTATGCAATATCCAAAATCAAAACAAATAGCTAGACCTAATACAAGACATAAAAGCATGTAAATTGACAACACAATGCATACATGCACCCCTAGGGTTTCATCCACTTGTTGCCTTTAAAATGGCCATAGTATGCATGTTGAGTATCTTGGCAAAACAAAAACAAAACAAAAAGATCATAGTCCCTCGATGACGCTATCTTGGTTGCCCATACAAAATGATCTAGTCCCTCAAACAAAAACTTGCTAAGATACTTAGCACAATTGCTATCATGGTCAATACGATGACCCACGCCTGTCCCGTTTAACATCCAAATACAAGGTTGTTTACCAAATACAATGGTAAAACAACAATGTAAAAGGGTTAAAAATGTGTAGGAAATATCTTTGAGTAGATAAGGTAGATGCCCTTATTTACTTGAAAAAAACTTGCAAGCATCCTTGCTATTTTCAAAACACATCACAACACAATTTCAAAACATTTCCCAAAACAAAATTTCAAACAATTGAAACATTTTTCAAAAGACAAACACCTTTGTATACATTCAAACAAGAATCATTACAAAGGTTGCCACAACGATGGCCTCTTTTCAAAAAAATTTCAAAACCACACACAAAGCACCATTTCAAACAATTGAAAAGCAAAAGCAAGTGATCTAAACAAGTAACTAAGAGCCCATGGAAAACCATGGATGAAAAGGGTGCTAGCACCTTCCCTTTTCATAATCTACCCCCCGAACCCAAGAAAACATTTCAAAGGTCTTTCCTGTGCTTTTTGACCTTTTCTTTGGATAAAATAAAAAGTCGGTGGTGACTCTTGCTAAACCGAAACATTTGCGAACACAAACGCAAAACCTCAAGTCAGTTCTCCCACCATATCACAAACAGCTGACAATGGCCTAGGTTTTTCCGATGCAGACTTGACCTCCAAAGGGAGAAAACATAACGACGCGCTACATGTCTCGGTGGAGTGTAGGGGAACCACCCTAGCTCATGTCTTGGTTGATACGGGATCATCTCTAAATGTCTTGCCAAAGAAAGCCCTGGATAGGTTGGATTGTGAAGGACTAACCCTGAAACCCAACAATATAATCGCGAGAGCATCTGACAGCTCTAAAAGGATGGTCCACGAGGAGGTGGACATCCCAATTAAAGTGGGAACTGAAACCTTCAACTCCACATTCTATGTGACGGACATTCGTCCTTCTTATTCTTGCCTGTTGGGAAGACCTTGGATCCACCATGCTGGAGCTGTCACTTCTACTCTGCATCAAATGCTCAAGTACCTTGTCCAAGGGAAAATCATAATTGTTCATGGCGAAGAGGAATACATGATTAGTCATCTGAATTCTTTCCGATATGTAGAATTGGATGGAGAATTCATTGAAACCCCTTTCCAACACTTTGAAGAAGTTTCTGAAGAAATAGCGGCGACCAAGGCGGTGTCCTCAACTCCGGTGATCATAAGACCTCCACCTCGGATGTCATCTTTAAAGGAAGATAGGGAAGTTGTGGAAGAAGGCGGATCCACCATCTGGGGGCAGCTTCCGGACTTTCCTTTCAAATCAGACAAGTTTGGCCTAGGATTTACTTCGACTAGTCAAAAGGCTGTGCGCCGCTCCCGTGCCGGAGGTCCACCTGTGAAGATCAGCCACCAAGGGGTTAATGCACTAGAGGACAGTGAAGAAGAGGGCGGCTTGGAAGACTGTATTTTTCCTACTGTTGGCGGAGGACTGTGCAACTGGGAAGCAAAAGACTTTGTTCCGATTACTTTCATACCGCAATAATTTATCTTTTCCATTTCTGTTGGATCTGTAATAATTCACAAACAATTCATACTTTTTCAACCTTGTATCTTACCCGAGGCACATAGGTCCATTTGTAAGGGTTCTTATTTCATTTTCATATGTCATTTTAATGAATCATGGACGCTTTTCATATATAAACCTTGTGTGCTCATTGTATTTCTTTTACATTTTGTTGTTTTAAGATGGCTATGCCCTTACACACACCCACACTCACAAATGCAGGTATCCTTCCATTCCGGAACCCATGGGTAACGATACTGCTATAACCTTCAGTGACTCTGAAGATCTGGTCTACCAAGCCGAGTACGAAGGCGAGGAAGATTGTGAGGTGCGAGGGGAATTGGCCAGATTATTACAGCAAGAAGAAAGAGCAATTCAGCCTCATGAGGAGTTGTTAGATACAATCAACTTGGGAACTGAGGATGATAAAAAGGAAATAAAGATAGGTGTCAATCTAGAGCTGAGTGTCAAGGAGCGCCTAATTCAGCTATTGCATGATTATGTTGAAATCTTCGCCTGGTCATACGAAGACATGCCGGGACTTGATACAGACATTGTGGTACACCGTCTACCCACAAGAGAAGATTGTCCACCAGTGAAACAAAAGGTCCGCCGCATGAGACCTGACATGTCAGAAAAGATCAAAGCAGAAGTTATGAAACAGTTCAATGCTGGATTTCTGGATGTTACTTCCTATCCATAATGGGTTGCTAACATTGTGCCCGTGCCTAAAAAGGACGGCAAGGTGAGAATGTGCATGGATTATAGAGATTTAAACAGGGCCAACCCTAAAGACGATTTTCCACTTCCACACATTGACATCCTGGTTGACAACACAGCTCAACACAAAGTATTTTCTTTCATGGACGGATTCTCAGGCTATAACCAGATCAAAATGGCACCTGAGGACATGGAGAAAACTACTTTTGTCACACAGTGGGGTACATTCTGCTACAAAGTGATGTCATTCGGACTGAAGAATTCCGGGGCAACCTATCAACGCGCCATGGTAGCTTTGTTTCATGATATGATACATCATGAGATAGAGATCTATGTAGATGACATGATAGCCCGATCACAAACCGAAGAAGAATACCTTGATCACTTGCAAAAGCTGTTTGTCAGGTTGAAGGAGTACAAGTTAAGATTGAATCCAAACAAGTTTACATTCGGAGTCCGGTCCGGTAAACTCTTGGGTTTCATTGTCAGCAACAAAGGCATCGAGGTTGATCTTGCCAAAGTCAAAGCTATACAAGAAATGCCTGCTCCTCGCACTGAGAAGGAGGTTAGAGGTTTTTTGGGACGCCTAAACTACATTGCTAGGTTCATTTCTCACCTAACGTCTACTTGTGAACCAATCTTCAAGCTGTTGAAGAAAGATCAGGTAGTCAGATGGAATGACGAATGTCAAGTTGCTTTCGATAAAATCAAGGAGTATTTGCTAGAACCTCCTGTCCTGATGCCACCCGTCGAAGGAAGACCGCTAATCATGTATCTGACCGTCCTAGAGAATTCAATGGGGTGCGTACTGGGTCAGCATGACGAGTCTGGCCGAAAAGAGCATGCCATTTATCACCTTAGCAAAAAGTTTACCGACTGTGAGACCCGATACTCACTGCTCGAGAAAACTTGTTGCGCTTTGGTATGGGCTACTCGCCGGCTAAGGCAGTACATGTTGACTCATAACACTGTTGATATCTAAGATGGATCTGATAAAGTACATCTTTGAGAAGCCTGCTCTGTCCGGGAGGATAGCCAGATGGCAGATGATCCTAACGAAATACGACATACAGTACACAACCCAAAAATCTATAAAGGGGAGTGTGCTAGCTAACCATCTGGCTCATCAAGCTATAGAAGATTACCAATCCATGAAGTTCGACTTCCCTGACGAAGACATCATGACAATGGACAATGTTGAAGAGATCAAACCATATGACGGACCTAAACAAGGATCCCGATGGACCCTGTACTTTGATGGGGCTTCCAATGCACTTGGCAACGGCATCAGCGCAATACTCATTTCCCCAGAAGGTTGCCATACTCCTTTCACCGCCAGACTTTGCTTCAACTGTACGAACAACATGGCAGAGTATGAAGCGTGTATCTTTGGACTCAAGGCTGCCATAGACTTGGGAATCAAATCCTTAAATGTTTTTAGGGACTCAGCTTTGGTCATCAGTCAGATCAAAGGAGAGTGGGATACTAAGCATTCAAACCTCATCCCTTACAAAGAACATGTTTTGACATTGTTACCACATTTCGAGCAGATTACCTTCGAGCACTTCCCGCGAGAAGAAAATCAGCTAGCAGATGCTCTAGCTACGATGTCATCCATGTTTAAACTTAACTGGGATAATGATGCTCCCCAAATCACCATTGAACGGATGGACGAACCCGCACATTGTCACGAGATTAATACCGAAGAAGTAGTGGACCAGCCGTGGTTTCATGAAGTCAAAAGGTATCTCGAGACCCAAGAATATCCCGAAGGAGCTTCAGTCAACGATAAAAAATTCTTAAGGAGATTCTCAGCTAAGTTCTTCCTAAGTAATGGCATCCTATACAAGCGCAATCATGATTCTATTCTGCTTCGTTGTATGGATAAGCTTGAAGCTGAAAAGATCATGGATGAATTGCATGATTGTCCCTTTGGCACTCACTCTAGCGGGCATACGATGGCTAAGAAGATTCTACGGGCAGGCTATTACTGGTCTACCATGGAAGCTGACTGTTATCAACACTCCCGCACTTGTCATAAATGTCAAATCTATGCAGACAAGGTGCACGTGCCTCCGGTTCCTCTAAATGTCTTAACATCTCCTTGGCCCTTCGCTATGTGGGGAATCAACATGATTGGAGAGATCAAGCCTACAGCTTCCAATGGACACCATTTCATCCTGGTGGCCATTGACTACTTCACCAAGTGGGTCGAAGCAGCTTCCTTCGCATCCGTTACTAAGAATGTTGTTGCCCGCTTCATCAAGTAGAATCTTATTTGCCAGTACGGTATCCCCGAAAGGATCATCACTGACAATAGTACAAACCTTAAAAACACTATGATCACTGCCCTGTGCGAGAAGTTCAGGATTCAACATCACAATTCATCCCCCTATCGGCCAAAGATGAATGGTGCAGTTGAAGCTGCTAACGAAAATATCAAGAAGATCATACAAAAGATGATAGTCACCTACAAGGACTGGCATGAGATGTTACCGTTTGCTCTTCACGGGTACCGTACCATGGCACGTACATCAACTAGGGCAAAACCCCATTCCTTGGTATATGGCATGGAGGTTGTTTTACCTATCGAGGTTCAGATTCCCTCTTTGAGAATCATGAAGGATGCTGATTTGAGTGAAGACGATTGGATCCATACCCGACTTGATCAGCTGAATTTGATTAATGAAAAAAGACTTACTGTTGTTTGCCACGGTCAGACGTATCAAAAATGGATGATCAAGGCTTTCAACAAGAAAGTCAGACGCCAGGTATATCAAGTTGGAGATCTAGTGATCAAGCGCATCATCTTGACACAAAGTGATCCCAGGGGCAAATGGACTCCTACCTATGAAGGACCATTTATGATCAAGAACATCTTTTCTGGTGGGGCAATGATCTTAACCACCATGGACGGCGACAACCTGCTGCACCCTGCGAACGCAGACATAGTCAAAAGATACTACGCATAAATGACCCGTTAGGTTGACACACCTAGGCAAAAAAGGGGCATCCCGGTGAATCGAAAACCCGAAAGGGAGGTTCAGGCAAAAATTAGGGATAAAATTAAAAAAAAATTATACACCCGGCAAGTTGAAAACCCGAAAGGGCGACTTGGGCAAAAAAGGGTTTCCCGGTGGACTGAAAACCCAAAAGGGAGGTCCAGGCAAAAGTTAGGGAATTAAAGCGTATGACTATGTCTCGTCGGATCACTTTAAGGACAATCTCTTCACTAACAAACTCTGAGCTTCTGATCGACCCAATCATCTTCAGACGAAGCAACGAATGGACAAGATATTCGGAGATATGAAGGCTATAGCAGAATGGGAACCCCATGGGATTTTTACACACATAGCTATCTTTCTTTGTATAAATTTTTCTTACTTTTATGACACCATCCTCTTACTAGGATGTCTGTCTCATTTGTACAAAACACTTATTCAAAGTAAATACAAAGATATCTCTTTCAAAGTATAGAAAACTATTTGCCTTTTTCTTTACACTTGTGTTTTATTTGCAAAAAACGTCCAATGATTCATTGATGAACATATGCATTTGAACATAATTACTGTTTACAAATAAACAGGATGGAAAAGAACAATTACTGACAGGTTGAAAGGATAGGAAAACGTCTTTAGGCTATTCCATGAGCCATCCCTACAGTACATCATCCAGATCCCCAGCGGAGCTAAAACCTTGAAATACATATCCCCAGCGGAGCTAAAATTTTAAACTCTCATTCCCCATCAGAGCCAAAACTTCTAACTATCAATCCCCAGCGGAAACCATTCAGTTTCTCCAAATTCCCCGGCAAGTTTGTCTTGAAGTCTGGAAATCAACCAAGATAACAGTTAACTTTTGTCTCTCCCCAACCTAGGGTAATTCCCCAGTAGAATGGCAGACAACCCAAACTCCTCAACCTACTCCCAGCAGTAAGCCTTCTTCCCCATAGAGTTTCTGCTCCCCAACAGAATGAAGATTCTCATTCTTAATTCCCCAGTGAAGTAGCCAAAGTTTTCATTGCTCCCCAACGGAATGAAGGTTCTCATCCTTAATTCCTCGCAGAAGTCATCAGAGTTTTCTTTATTCTCCAGCAGATTAAGGATTCCCTTTGTGTAATCCCCAGTAGAAGTCATCAAGGTTCTCTGGATTTCCCAAGCAAATTTCTCAAGCAGTATATGGCATTGCTCGCAACATAATTTTTGCCAATACACCAACTTCAAGACATGAAGGATCCTTGTATCCCCACAGAAGTTGTCAAAGATTTTTAATCCCCAACAATCGCCCAGGATTTCTTATCCTTAGCAGTCAAGGATTTATTTTCCCCGGCAGCAGTCAAGGGTTTTATCTTCCCCAGCTGTCAAGAATTTATTTTCCTCAGCAAGACAGCAAATCATCTTACATGCACATACATTACATCCATATATCATAAACATTGATAAAACACATATATTGCATCACGCATTTCATGCAACATAACTGTGTGTTTCGGCTAACATTTTACCCTTTTCAGGATAAGATTAACAAGTTACCATTAACAGTATACAATCATAATACAGTACAGATACACTCCATACGCGGAAGTCATTCTGTCACTTATTCAGATCACAGTACAGATACACTCCAGACACGGAAGTCTTTCTATTACTCATTTAGATTCAGATTTCAAATACAGTTCAGATACGCTCCAGATACGGATGCCATCTTGATACTTATTCAGATTTCAACTATCAGAAACAGATTAGATACACTCCAGACACGGAAGCCATTCTATTTCTCATTCAGATCACACTTCTAGATACAGTACAGATACACTCCAGACACGGAAGTCATTCTGATACTCATTCAGACCTCAACATTCAGATACAGTACGGATACGCCCCAGACACGGTTACCATTTTGTCACTTATTCTGATTTCCCCAGCTCAGAGACGCTCCAGACACGGAAGCCATTTTGTCGCTCATTCAGATCACTTATTCAGATTCAACATTCAGATACAGCTTGGATACGCTCCAGATACGGATGCTATTACATTACTCATTCAGACCTCAACATTCAGATACAGTACGAATACGCTTCAGACACGGTTGCCATTCTGTCACTTATTCTGATTTTCCCCAGCTCAGAGACGTTCCAGACACGGAATCCATTTTGTCGCTTATTCAGATCACTTATTCAGATCAACATTCAGATACATCTTGGATACGCTCCAGATACGAATGTTATTCCATTGCTCATTCAGATTCAGTCCCCAGATACAGTACAGATACGTTCCAGACACGGATACTATTCTGATGCTCATTCTTTTGACTTACAGCAAACATTCTTGGATGGCATCTCTAAGACCATCTACAACAAGATTCTATCACATCTCCAAATGGCATCTTTAAGCCCATTTCCTCAACTACACTTTGACGAGTGCAAATTTACGGGCACTCTAGTGTCCAATCATCTTTTACCTTCGAGTCACAAACGACAAACTCGCCAATCTAACTCTTCAGGTTCAAGAAGATTGAACAGGGGAAGCTGTTGTACCCCAAAATTTTCCCTCTCATTTATCAAGATTTTCCTCACAAGACTTCTTGGACTCAAGACAAGATTAGGGTTTGGTCAGCTCAAGACATCATTTTGCACTAATAACCCAAAATTAGGGTTTGAGTTTGCACAAGGATTTTTGGACCATCAATGCTTCATGTGACTTTAATACACCATCTTTGACCCCTAAGATTGCTCATACCAAGTTTCAAGACTTGAACCACATTTTTGCTCAATCAATTGGACAGTTGACCTAAAAATCAACAATATGGGGGGAAAAGTCAACCATGGCCAATTTACAGTCAAACTTCATAATTTTTGATCCACAACAACATTATAGGCTCCTACGTACCATTTGATCAAGTTTGGAACACAACTCCTTAAGAAATTTGATCAAATCATCAAAAGGGAAAAATGGTCAAAATTAGGGTTTTGATTGAGAAAGGGCAATTTTTGATTTTTTACCTAGCCAATGACCAATTGGGTTCAAACATGATTTCAAGGACTCAATGGCATCATCTTGACCTAATCACATAGTTCAAAAGATCTCAAATGCATAGGATTGACATATGAATTTTCCAGTCAACTAATCAAAAGTCAACTATACACTGAAAAGTCAAACTTTGACTTTTTGGTCAAAATCAAGTGCCAAGGGTCATAATTCATCAAGATATGTCAAAATGTGAAACTTGTTGACCAAGAAACCTAAAATTGCAAATTAGGGTTTTAATTTGAAATTTTTCATAACTTAGAATTTTTCTAAGTATGGAAAATTTCTTATTTTTTCCCAACTTTCCACAACTTTTTCACCATGATGCAATTGGATTCAAAAAAAACTTCCAACATGAAAGTTGTAATACTCCATGAAATCTAAAAATTTTATTCACAAAGTTTTCCCAAAAGATTCTTGGATCTCAAGTTATGAATTTGTGAATAGGGGTCCATAAACTTTTTAACTTAGTGAAAATTTGCCCTAATTTAGGCAGGTTTTTGACCCAACTTCATGGAAATTTTTCACATAGTTCCAAGAGGTATATCAAAATTAATTTCAAATATGAATTTTAGAGCATGTTGCAAGCTTTCCAAAATGTCCAAGAACTCTCCAAGATCATTTGTGGTTAGGGAGAATCGAAGAAGAGAAAATGGCATTTTGTCACTTTTGTGCAAGCCATTTTCACAATGCTTCAAGTTGCAAATCAGATCCTAGCATGCTTGTACCTTGCATTACAGGTCCTAAATCCATTCTACACTCCATAATTAAATGCAAACTCATGGGATAATGGCTTTATTTTGACCTTTAGAGCATTGTACAAAGAATAATTCCATAAATGGCCAAAAGTTCACAATGCCATTTTGATAAAGCAAGCTTTTCCAACTTTATCAGCCTTGGACTTGTTCCTTGGAGGAAGGAATTTTCCACAGATAACAAGCAACTTGTACCAACTCTCTGCAGCTAGCAAGCAAGCAGTACAAGCATTTTGGCTTAAGTCACTTCAACTTTCTTCAAATGCAAGAAAAGAGGCAAAAGGGATCAGAACTTGTACAACTGCTAGAGAGTGGACTTGGTATCACTCCATGCATATTCACAAACTTGTTGCAAGCTAGAACACGAATGCACAACATCTAAAACACTCTAAAACTCAGAAAACACATTTTTATGCCCAAACAGGGCAGCTTCTGCAAAACTCTTGCGATATCAATATTGGCTCGTGCGTTTCTCCCTTTAACACTTGAAACACCTTCCATACATCCCATCCAAACTATCCAAGCCTTTGCACTGTAACTGTGAGCTCTATTTCAGACATCACCATTTTCAAACTTGAAGGTTGCAGGTTGACTTCTACAAGGAGTTTCAAGCATCCTCAAGGCCAGCTAAGCATTGGAAAAGCTTGAGGGAACTTCAAGGAAGCTCACATGATCTTCAGGCTTCCCTCAAAGTCCCTACATTGCCATATCCAAACTCAGCTGAACAAGGTATTTTTCAAAACTCTATCTCTCTATTTAGGAATCCTCTAGCTTTGATTTGTGAAGCAAAGATGTAGTCCTTAACATGGTGAAGCTGTACATATGCATAGATGTCATTTATATTAACTGAGTAGTGAGAATTTGAAGCTTGAAGTTCATGAAAAAATTAGGTCAGAAATTAGGGCTATAGAAATTCTCCCTGATCTTTGAGAGTTAGATTATGAATCTTATATCATTGGAATCGTGATAAAAAATGCTATATGTTTCATGTTGCAAGTTTTTGTTTTTGTGCAAAGAATAGAGAGTTGCAGGTTTGAAAAAACGCGCGCAGGAAAGGAATCAAGGACAAGGACGAAGATGTTGTCTTGGGCTTTTTTGTTTCTGGCCTTTTTTGGTTTTTCTACTCACACCCCCTGAATTCCTTTTGCACCCCCTGACTTATTTCTAATATTTTCATATTTTTCTTGCATATTTTTATTTTATTGCTTGCATTTATTTTCTCCAATGATAAAAAATCGCCAAAAATAATTTATTTATTTTCACATTTTATTCTATTTATTTATTTATTTTTTGCATAAAAATAGTTTATTTTGACAAGTGGTTTCTATTTTCTTAAATAAACCTATAAATAATAAAAAAATACTTAATATTTTATTTCACTATTTTATACATATTAAATATTTATTTTTCATACATATTTAATTTTTAATATTTGTACATAATATTATTATTATTTTTCTTGAACAAAATGAATAAAATCAATATAGAATATATATTTTCTTTTAAATCAAAAACTAGGGTTTCCCCTTTCAAAATTAACCATATTATTTTTCTCTTTTTCTAGGGTTTAATAAATCATTTTCTCATATAAGAAATCAAATACAAAACATTTTGCATGATTACATTTTATTTGCATATTTAAATAATTGTTTATTTATTTATTTTGCACAATAATTCAATTGGGTTGTAATAGTATTTTAGGATTTTATTTTGTGAAAATATCCCCATTCAAAAACTTGTATCCCCCCTCCAATAATAATTGTTGTAATAGCTTAGATTTATTTTACGCAATTTATCGCATTATACCATGTTTAGTAAAACTAGGGTTTACATGATAAGACAAAAATCAAACAAATAGAATGACCTAATACAAGGCAAACAAAAGCATGTAAAATGACAACACATTGCACACAAGCACCCCTAGGGTTTCACCCATTTGGTTTCCTAACAAAATGGCCATGGTATACATGCTAAGTATCTTGGCAAAACAAAAACAAAACAAAAGATCATAGTCCCTCGATGACGCTATCAAAAGGGTTGCCTAAAACAAAATGATCTTAGTCCCTCAAAACTTACTAAGATACTTGGAAATATTGCTATCATGGTCATACGATGACCCACGCCCATCCCGTTTAACATCCAAAGATAGGGTTGTTTACCAAATCAATGGTAAATCAACAATGTCAAAGGAATAAAAATACATAGGAAAGACATTTGAGTAGGTAGATAAGCTTCTAGTTACTTGATCAATTTACAAAAAATTCTTGCTATTTTCAAACAAACACACACATTTTCAAAACATTTCCAAACAACTTTCAAAACATTGAAACATTTTTTCAAAAGACAAACATCTTTGTATACATTCTTACGAACGAGAATCATTACAAAGATTGCCTAAACGATGGCCTCTTTTCAAAATACTTTCAAAACCACACAAAGCACCATTTCAAACAATTTCAAAAGCAAAGCAAGTGATCTAAACAAGTAACTAAGAGCCCATGGAAAACCATGGATTAAAAGGGTGCTAGCACCTTCCCTTTTCATAATCTACCCCCCGAACCCAAAAACAATCTCAAAGGTCTTTCATGTGCTTTTTACCTTTCCTTATTAGATAAAAAAAAGTCGGTGGCGACTCTTGCTAACCGCAACATTTGCAAACACAAACGCAAAACCTCAAGCCAGTTCTCCCACCACATCACATGGTCTTTCTTGCAACAATAGTTATAAAATAAACTATGATGAGATTCACTTTTTCTATTTGAATCCTTCTTAATCAAATTATACTTTTTATGAGGCTTTTCAATCTTTGAAAAACTAATAGAAAAAGTATCATAAAGTTGTAATTCCTTATCCACTTTGATTTCAAGAGTACTCATCTCTTGTTGCCAAATTTTACAAGTTTTACAATTGAACGGACAAGGTTCATTATCCTTCTTTTTAGAATTTTTGACTATCTACAATAGATTGCTTTAATGCTTCAAATTTCTTATTGGTTTCTTCAACCTTTTCTTCCAAGTATGTAAAAACTTTTTTATTGGAAGCCAATTTCTTATAAGCATATAATGCTTCTTTTTGTAGATTCTCAAAAGCATTTTTCAATTCAACAAAATACAACTTATCAACGTTAGAGTATTTAGAATGGCTTACATTATTTTTCTTGCTTTGACGTTGATATGCCATGAAACAATAATTTTCCTCTTCATCGCTATCACTTGAGCTTTCATTACTTGAGACATCACTATCATTATCCCAAGCAACATAGGTTTTCTATAATTCCCAGAGTTGTTTCATTGGCCCTTTCCTTTCTTATTAGCAAGAGATAGGCAATCCAACATAAAATAACCCGGATTTCCATATTCATAGCACATACCTTTTGCCTTATCTCTTTTGTTGTCTTCATCTTTGGAGGATGTAGATTGTCTTTTAAATTTCACAAGGTTTTTGTCGGAGTGTTTGACAATATTCTTCTGAATATGAATTGTATCTCCTCACAAATAATCCCTTTTGCTCACTATCTGAATCTTCTTCATCACAAGAATCACTATCATTAGTGTGCTCATCCCTTGAGTATATTGAACTTGAATCCCTAAGAGCTTTAGACTTCGTTCCTTCCTCCTTATCAATGTCTTTCTCATTTTTCTACTTTTTCTCAAGCTTCTTTTCATGTTTATCCAAGAAACTGAGCTCTTGCTCGAGTTCTTCCAACTTTCCAAACAAAGTGGTGAGATCAAGTGTTACAAGATTGTTGGCTTCCTTGATCACGGCGACCTTTGGTTTCCAATACCTAGTAAGACATCTCAAAACCTTTTTAGTAGCAATAATATTGGAAATAGGATTGCCTATCAAATTTAAATGAGTAATAAGATGCAAGAACCGCTTTTACATTTGAGCAATGGTTTCACCATGCTTCATGCAAAAGAGTTCAAACTCTTGATTAAGTGTATTAACTCTAGCTTGTTTGATCTCATTAGTTTCCTCATAGGTAACTTGTAGAGTATCCCACATAGCTTTAGCGGTATCACAATGGGAAATTCAATAAAACTCATCAACACCAAGGGCGGATATGATAATGTTTTTCGCTTGACAATCATGTGCCTATTTCTTATTATTTTCTTCATTCCATAAATTTTACGACTCTAGTGTAACAACACCATCAACCTCATATGTCACTGGTGTTGTACCTTTTTGAATGGCTTCCCACACACCTTTGTCATATGAGTTGGCATGAATTTGCATACAAGTTTTCCAATAACTATATTTTTCTCCCTTGAAAATTGGGGCTCTTTTAAGTTCGTACACCATTTTCTAATAAGTTTTGAAGCCGGAATTAACCAGGCTCTTGATGCCACTTGATAGATGACCACGCCTTATCTAGAGGGGATGGGGTGAATAGATCACCAAGCCTAAAAATTCAGATAAAAATTTTGGGTTTAGAAATAGTTCAAAAAGAGTGCACGCGAAAGGCTTTGATATAGATAAAAACTTGCCGTCTATACGAACCAAGTTATTAGATGTTATATATATATATATATATATATATATATATATATATATATATATATATATATATATATATATATATATATATATATATATATATATATATATATATATATATATATATATATATATATATATATATATATATATATATATATATATATATATATATATATATATATATATATATATATATATATATATATATATATATATATAATGAACAATATAATAATGAATTTATAAACTTCAATCAAGTAGCAAAGTATTAATCATTTATAGCAAGTTACTAGCAATATTATTTCTAGTGGTAACTAGCAAAAGAACAAACAAAATAATTTGTCGAACACTTGGTGTGCGGCTTAATTTTCAAAATTTTCCTTTGAGTTGTGTTGATATAAAAAAGAAATTATAATCAAAAGTGATTACAAGCTAATCAACACACAATTCAAAACAAAAACAGTCACAGAAAAATTCTTATGAGTCGATTGATTACTCAATGCTATTTGACAAATTGATTAATGAAAATTAAAGCAAGTAAAGGGATAATAAAAAGATACACGAGAATTTTTTTAGGAAGTTCTCCAATCGTCCTCGCTATGGCTACGTCTCCCCCCAACTCCAATTTTCGAATTAGGATAATTTATTACTATGCAAAAAGTCGCTACAAGAGAAGTGTTCCAAGAGCAACCCTACTGTTATACCCCAATTTTTGCCCCTAAGATACCTCATCATATCATATGCGTCTCATGCATATCATCGATTCCATGGATACGAGATCAAAGGCTTTGGAATTAGGATTTTTCTCTTTGAATTAAGGTTGTTACCTTACTCAAAGTTGGTTCAACTGGCGTTCTCATCATTCTTGGTTTCATCATGTCTTGCAATTGAGCAGACCACGAGCTAGGGTTTTGATTCCTCTCAATACCTCAAGTCGTCTCCTCATCATCATGTATCCAAATCAAGAGAATTGGGGTTTCCTCCCAATTGTCTTCACCATAACATATTACTTTTAAGAAGTTTAAAGGATTGAATCGACATCTTATTCTTATTATGATACTTATCAGTGGATTAGGGTTTTTACCCATGGCGGTTGAGTTTGTCAATGTTTCAACTTAAGGTCATTAGATTTCATACTTCAAGTCTTATCATTCATCTTCAACCTGTTTCTCAGGGCTTTAATTCCGTTGCATGATTGTTGGTTATCAAGTTATGATGCCTTTATGGTTTAAAGTTCAAAAACATGAATCATGGCACAAAATGTGAAATTATGGATTCATTGGGAGCAAGGCATTTTTCTTCTAAGAGAGTTACTGTGGCCAATGATTGCTTTGATATGTCTTTTGATTGGTTGAAATATGGACTAAGGTCATCAGTCATTCAATTAAGATAAGTTTCTCCAATTGCAAGGTAATGTGGACTCAAAATTAAGGGGTTCATCCAAATGTGCTATGAGTTCAATGTGACAAAGTGGCTCAAGGCTTTGGTTCATAGTTCGCTATGGCGTCAGTATTGATATGTCAAAAGAAATTCAAAAATGCGAAAGATATCAATATGCCTTCATTATAAGGTTACTCGATATTTATTAACCATAGGTCATGGATTCCAGTATTTCATTCAATTGAAGATTGAAATTCAAATACCTCCATATTCGTTCAAGTTTAGTTCTTTGGAATTCAAGAAATAAGACAAATTGTTCATATTTTTCAAGATATTACATCAAGAAATTATACATAAGACATATACCTAATCCTAAACCTAATGGCTACCATGTTTGTGCTTCCATCTCCACCGATTCATATCTACAATTCAATCTTCATGCCTCACCTTCGAATGTCTCAACCATATTCATATGCTTCCTCTCAACTTATCCAAAACCGATCAACCATGCTCATATACCGAAATAGACCTGTTTCAATAAATTGACACAAGCCCACATGAATGTCAGGAGCATGTCGTGCTGCAAACACAGGAGAAGAAAAGTGAGTAAATTCATATGCAGCCCTGTAAAACTGATTAGCCGAAAACACAATAAACCAGTTCAAACATAAAATCCAATTCAGAAAAGTTATCCACTAAACCAGTTGGCCAAAAAGATCAAAAGATTTTAAATCCATCAGTGCAACATCACTCAAATGATACTATTGAAGCTCTTAATCAGAAAAAGAACAATGCTCGCGGTACAGTTAAACAGTGTGATTCTGTCAAGGAAGCCAGGTATAGGTGGGGGAAATTCTATAGTTTTTCCATCTTAAAATGAAGAAGAAAGCAAGCATATTGTCAAAAATGTACCTATTGGTGATGATCCTCCATTATCTCAACAACGGAGAGTTGCAAAGCATGTGCACTCAGTTGTGTTACGGTACAACTATTACCACAAAAAACAGTATCCAGAGCTAGCATTTGTGGCATTTAAGGAATTATGCAAATTGGCTGTGAATCTAAGCCAAGCTTTATTAACGTATTTGAGATTCACCCAGAAGTCTGATCAAACGGACCCTTTTGATATGGAACATCAGCTGTCAATAATAAGGAAAAAGACTGATAAATAGATGAGAGTGAAACTGAAATTAATCAGAAATAACTATAACAACTCTAACTGATTTTTCAACTGAGTTCCTAACCGTCATAACAAAAATCTATTGCATCTACTGATCCAAATCTCTAACTGCTATAACAATCGTACCTAACCTTATATCAGAGGAGTCTCATCCATTGGATCGAATAACCGAAAATCAAAATCAATGGTTGAAGTCAATTCTGATATAACAAAATTTCTACTGCTTTATAACAGAATGCTAACAAAAGAAGAGAGAGGAGGAAATGGGGAGGGGTGGAGAACAGAAATAACCGAATTAGGGAGAAGAAGCTAACAGATTCCTAACAAAAAAGGCTAACAGATTCAGAACAGATAACAAAAAATTGTAAGACTCACCTTTTCTACGAGGGGAGTCATTTGGAACCTTGATTATCTTGGTCATCATTAACTTTCCATTCTTTCTTTCATCCAAGACCTTGATTCTCTCTATCTCTCTCTGAATGCACAACACTTCAATCCTCAATCATCATCCATTTCTAGACCTCTGCATATTCAACCTACTTCATCATTTTCGGCATCCTTCACACAACATCTTCACTGATTCTACAACCTTCATCATAATTGCACCGAAACCATTATTTCATCATCATCTTCGTGTCAATGATCAACGCATCGGTATCATCCATGGTTTTCTTCAAACGTTAGCATCATCTTGCTGCAATAAGCTTTAATTTGTTGCAAGAATCTCGCGTCATCAATATTATCGTAGCGATATTGCAACATCAACTCCTGCAAGTCATGCCGATTCAATAAGTTCAGAAATGAGATAACATAAGATACCAGAAAGGGGATAGGGAGAAGTGATTTGTGATTCCTTATTCATTCACACAAAGAAAAACTGGCAAAGGGGTCATTATTTACCAATCAGAAAAACTCACCTCAAGAATCTTCTTCAATCGAAGCTTTCTCTCTCTGTTCCATTTTCTTGATACAATTTCATCATCATCACTGCATTAGCAAATCGTCGCAATTTTAACGATCTCCATTCTGCAAGCGCAACAACAACGACATGGCAACACCTCAGAAATGATCTAAATCGTACACAGAACCATAACAAGAAGAGTAGAAGAAAATTAGGAGTGAGGAGAAATAAAGAATTCCGAAGAGTACCTGGTTATGTGAATCTCAGACACCTCTCTACCGCCACCGTCGTGAGTTAGGCATCATGAGGTATCGTTTTAGTTTTTTTTAGCGTTGCATTGTGATTTAGAGGTCGATTAACCACCTTCTCGCGCAATTTTCGTGGATTAGAAAATCTAGGGTTCAATATCCCTAATTTTTTTATCTTCAAAGTTGGGTGAAACAGAGATTTAAAATGGAGAAGATGAAGCCATCGTGAAGGAATCAGTGATGAACAACATGAAGAGAGGCGTAGGTTGACGGAAGAGTCGTGCCGCTGTAGTTTGTAATGAGAAAGAATTCGATGTCTTCTTGGAGAGACGAAAAGTCCCAATTTATAACCCTAGCTCAGTTCACAGTAGCATTGTGTCATCATATCCTCATCTCATTCAATTTTTTTCTTTTTCTTTAGCTTAATGACTGTGTTGTATAGTTAACAATGTTGAAAAGGAATAAATGTTGGAGTGGGCTGAACAGAAATCCCCCTAAGCCCATCATCATTTTTTTGAAAGATTCTACCTTGCAAAAAAAAATTGCCTGGGCTTCATTCAGCAGGTCTCATGTCTATACACCTCCATTCCATTTAACACCCCCCTGACCAATTATATTTCCTATGTTTTCTAGATTTTGTTTAAGTTTTGGCTTAAATTCCTTTTATAATAAAAGTAGTAGCAAAATACATATAACAAAAAAAAGCAATAAAAAAGTATAGATTTTGGGATTTCCTCTTTTTTTTAGGGTAATAAACTACAAGATCAATAAATTTTGTTAGACTTTTATGTGATTTTGGAAATTAATCCCTAATTTTTGATTACTTGAAACTTATGAATCACCTTTGTTGTTGATTTGAATCTTATGCAGGTTCATTATTTGATATGCGGATGTGTTTGGATTTCGATTGTGATTTATTTTCACTTCGATGAAGCTTCGACACCTATTCCGAGCATTCGATCTCTGACTGTTTGTTTATTGATGTCAGCTCGCGCGAAGTATTCTGGGTTTCTTTCCTTCGGTTTCACTTTTTGCAGACTTTATTGTTTGTTTGGTATTATATTGCTTCCAATTTATTTTTCTGCGTATTTATCTCTTTCTAGATATCATGAGAAGTAGGAAATAAAGAGAGTGCGCTCGAAGTCCCTGTTTAAAGACCTGTAGCATGCATTCCGCACTTCATTTCTTATATGTGTTATGCTTGTGTTTGTTTCCTTTCTTGTTGATCGATGAGTCACTCAATTTAGAAATTGAGATCACGACTTCACTCTTAGTGCATGCTCCCTATAGGATTTTATCGCTTTCCTTTATTTCTTGTTGATCGATGAGTCACTCAATTTAGAAATTGAGATCACTACTTCGCTCTCAGTGCATGCTCCCTATAGGATTTTATCGCTTTCCTTTATTTCTTATTGATCGATGAGTCACTCAATTTAGAAATTGAGATCACGACTTCGCTCTCAGTGCATGTTCCCTATAGGGTAGTATGTTAGACTTTCATTGTCATGCTAACTTAGATAGGATCCCTCATTGTATGATAACATTAGGTTAGAGATAGGTTAGTCTCCCTTAGATGTTCTCTTCCCATTTTTGCATAATTGCACTTAAAACTAAAACTTCCTTTTTTTGGCAAATGTATAAAAAATGCTAAGCATGTAAAAATTCTTTTCATGATAAAAAAATACCAACCAATCCATTTCTTTTCGCCATTCGGCTTTCTCTTCTAAGAGCATGTTTAGCTCCTTTCCACTACAGGTCGTGAGTCTCCGAAGGTCGAGCAGCGGTGGAATGATCAAATGCAACATTGTGCATTTAAAAATACAAACAAAAAAATATATGAGCCGAACTACGGCGCTCTGATTCCTTAAAGGGGATACATAGGCATCTGGTCACGAGGCTCAGCCGAGCGAAAATTTGTAAATATTTCCTTCTTTTCCCCGTTTTTTCTTTGTATGCATTCCCTCTGAGTTTATAACCCTTAAGAATTAGATTGAACACACCCTTTGATTAGAATGACGAGAGTGGATCCCGTAGAGTACTATGGAAGTGTGGGGTGCTAATACCTTCCCCTCGCGTAATCGACTCCCTTACCCAATCTCTCGGTCGCAAGACCTTGATTTCCCCATTTAGGTTTTTCTTCGATGATTTTCCTTTCCCTTTTATGGGATAAATAAATACTCGATGGCGACTTCATTGATTTTACCGCTACAGAAAAATGGCGACTTCATTGGGGAGAAAATGTCGACCAATTGATGGTTCATCCCGTGAGTCAATCCTAGCTCCCGTTTTTGTTTTCTTAGGGTGGTTATCACTATGCTTTTATGGATTATTCATTTTTATATGTTTGAGCATATGTTTGCATTGCATCTTTATTGTTATTTTTTATATTGTTGTCGTGCTGGTTTCTTTGTTTCTTTGTTGGGTGGGTGTTACTATGAGGTAAAAGGCCCAATACCCAGGCCAAGTGGAAACCACAGGAACACTAGGAATAGAGTGGAACATGAACAACTAGTTGACTTAGGTTTCACTATGCCGCCATGTCGTCCACACTCAGATGAGGTACAAATGATGGGCTATCATTTTCACGTAGGTGATATGGCGATAGTTTTTCAGGAGTACCCTCGATTCTGAGTTACCATTGACCTTACCATGACCTAGTCATTACCCGTGAATGGGGAGGGAATAATCTTTACAGGTACGGATGGTGACTATACATGTTACGTTGGTGACTCTGATTATACTGATGACTTTGATCCTTGGTATTCTGAATTGGTCCGGACCTTTGATCTTATTACATATGAAAGTGGTTCTGTTATTAGTTCAGCAGTTATCTAGTACCGTAGAAGCTTTGATCCCATATGTTTGCATACATAGCATGTTAATATAATTATCAGCATACATGTTATTTTTTCTTCCAAACATTACTTCCTTGATTCCAATTGTTAAGACGAAAAATAAACATAAAAAATAATATATAATAAATACATGAAAAAAGAATATATAATAACATTGTGGCTTAATAACTGGAATAAAAGTGTATGAACTTTTGGAAATAAGAATATGGAATTTGTATTGCATGTCATGCATCATGTTACGTTTGACTATACATTTCATGAGTTCCACAGAAGTCTTACCCAAGGTCCTTTGGTCGTTTGAATCAAGTTGTCTCATCAGTACAACACTCGTGCTAAGGGAAGATGGAAAGCATTAAGCAAGAGATATTTGAACTCCGCAAAGAGGTAACTACTTTGAAGGCTTATATGGAATATCTAATTGCTTTGTTTAAAACTTTGATTTCCGCCCAAGTCAATCCTTCTAAGAAGGAAGAAGAGATGGCAAAAGGCTTCACATAAACTCTGAAATCATTCTTTCCTGAGAAGGTGATAGTCAATACACCCAATGATTTCCCAGAAGAAGTGAATGTGGGAGTGCTCCTAGAAGATAATATCCGAAAGGAATGTTTATCTGAAGACAGTGGCACAACCAGTAGTGTGAAAAAGTTTGGTAATAATTTTTCTAAGAAGAGAACCAGAAGAAGAAACAAACAGCATCAGAATCAGCATGTTTCTTCTGTCATCCCTGTGTTCAATTTACCTCCAGCCGCTCTAGTTTGTCAATAGAATCAGCAAGTTCCTGATCAGAAGAAAGCTCAGTTTGATCCAATTCAAATGACTTATACAGAGTTGTTTCCTATCCTAATACAGAGGAATTTGGTTCAGACTCGACCTCCATCTAAGATTCCTGAGAAGATACCTTGGTACTACAAAGCTGATTTGACTTGTGCTTTTCATCAGGGAGCCCCTGGGCATTGTATTGAACAATGTTATCCATTAAAAGCTGAAGTCCATAAATTGGTCAGAAGTGGTATCTTATCACTTACAGATATTTGTCTCGAAGTTCAAGCCAAGTATTTGCCAAAGAATAAACGTGATTAAAGAATGCCCTGGATTTCAAAGATGATTAGCTTTCTCATGTTTACTGGCAATTTTACTGATTTCTCATTTGTAATTCTTCTTGTTAATCATCGTACTGTTTGCATGTAAGAACTTGTTTACATTTGAATGATTATCTTAATACAATGAATATGTTTGTCGTGAAGAAATCCATTCGTTTCACTCATATTTATTTTTAATTTTAAATTGATTTTTGCATTATGACACCAAATTGTTATCCATTCTCTTGCCTAGACATGGTTTGGGGAGAGGATGATGAATTTAAAATGCAAAGTTTCTGGTTGTATGCTTTTTAATAAAACCCTGTTGACGATGTACAGGCATTGTTTCAAATTCCCAAACACCGGAGATATAAGGGAGTGAAACCCTTGTTAACCCCTTTGAGCCTTGAAGCAGGAGTTTCTTTTCTATTCAGAAAAATCCTCATTTTTAACCTGGGGCAGAGTAGTGTTCAGTTAATATGATCGAGCGTTCGGAACTCATCAGAAATGTGCATTTAAGGATACAACAATGGTTATCCATAAAAAGGTTGAAGAGACTCAAAATTGTAATGGCTAACCTTCACTTATCAAGAGTGGGCATCAATTGATGATACCCCAATGAGTATCTCTCGCACCTCAGAAAGTCAGTAGACGATGATATAATTATGGTTATCCCTCATCTTCCAAGAAATATGGCTGTCAGAATTCTTCCAACAAGTCGAAAATGACTCAACATCACGCGGCATGTTCAAGAAGAAAGAAAAGGTAATATAAAAATGAATGAAAAATGAAATGAATAAGAAGTGATTAAAGAAAAAGACAAAAATCCCCGCTAAGTCGAAACTTGGAAAAAACTCGCTTAGGCAAAAGTCAGGGCATCCCGCTAGGCTTCATAGTCAAATTCAAAAAGAATTTGTCCAGGAAAAAGTTAGGGGAATGATGAAAAGCCTGAAAGGAGAAAAAGGATTACAAAATGGATTTCCTTAGCAAAGAAATATGTTGTGTGATCAGACAATAAAAGTAAAGATAAGTGATTGTCGTATCCAAAGAAAACCTTGGTTGGTTCCTCAACCGTCTCGAAATTTCTTTTGAGAGATAAATGATTAGGTCGAGTAAACTGAACTTAGGACTGGATAACACCATGAAGGGGGTGGGTACCAAATAACTTTGAGCCTTAAAATCCTTTTTTTATAAAACCGTGAACCAGGCCACGTTACAACCCTCAAAAGTCCTATTTGAAACAAGGTTTATTTTGAAAGCGTACTTCAACGAGATATCGTTTTCTGACTCTCATGAATTTTGCTAAAATTGTTGTGTTGGTATCATATGCTTTTGTTATCTTTGATAAAAATAAAAATAAAAATAAATCAATTTTGCGTCCTGGATAGTGATTCATTCATAAGGTTTTGCGAAATATCTTCAATAAAATCTTCAAGACTTACATAACTGTTGCATTAGAATCATCATTCTTAGAATAAATATTGTTCTACTTGTAAAACCATTGCATGATATCAAATAAGCTTACATTTGAGTATCATCAAAGGGCACGTAGCTAAGAAGAAGTTGTCGAGTAAAGAAGATGCAACATTCAGCTAATCTAGGGTAGTTACGTCGAGATTCGACGAATCTCTAGGAACTTTTTTGGTCAGGCTGATTATCCTAAAAGCAGACAGCCAAGGGTAAGTCGTGAAAAGGTATCTCGACCACTATGGTAAACTTGGGACACCAAATTTGTTTCCAAGGGCATTCCAGATTTTTTTAGACAGTTACTAGGTTCTTCCATGAGCCAAAGATTTTCCTCAAGCAATATTATTTCTGATGATCTGCATGGTAGATAGGTGCATGGTTCCCTCTACAGTAACTGACCAGCTAGTGGGTGTCTTCAAGGTTGTGGTGTGGTAGTGGGTTTGCAATCCCATTTTCTTCCCCAGTTAAGCCTTCGTTCAGATTTTCTTCAAGTTATTATTTAATGATGGGTTTGTAATCCCATCCTCTCCAGTCAGGTCCTGATTCAGATTTCTCCGACTGTGTGTAATTTTCTTCCATGGTCAGAAGGTGATCAAGCAGAGGTTGCGAAGTTACAAAGCACGTGCTTAGTTGTCGAACTCTTTCTCCCTTCGTGTTGAGAAGTAATGTAGAATCTTTAGCAGGATATTATGCCCTCCAGTCATGATATTGTTGTTGTACTGTGCTTCTAAACAACCAGACAAGGGAAATATACATTCTAAGAAGTTTTGAGATAAGCGTCTACTCCTTGGGGTTTCTCTCACTATGCGCTGAGTTTGATTTAAAATCCCCATGAGCTAACCTATTACTGTGATGATAATTTCTTAACTCTCCAAATGTGTCAAATATGATGCTTCCCTCTGAAGTTGTTATCCCGTGAAAATCCATGATCTCTCTCTCCAGAGAATTTTGCACAACTATTATGCCTGATATTGAAGACTGTATCCAGGCTCTCTTTGGTGTGTGTGGCTTCTTTTCTCTAATGAAGTTAGCATAACAATCCCCAGTTGAAGTATCAACGATGTAGTTTTGCATCTTCCCCGGTAAAGTCTGTATTGACATCCCCAGTTGAAGTCTCGACGACATGGTTTTCATGTTCCCCTAGTGAAGTTAGTTTTGGAATATCTAGTGAAGTATAGATGATGAAGCTTCCTCTTCCCTTATCGAATTCCGTATTGGTATTCTCTGGTGAGAAATAGAATAGTTTATGATATTCCCGCAACTTTATTTGTTGCTAGTCAGGTGGTTCTTTGATTGTTTTCAATCCATGTGCTTCCCAACGAAGTTAAGCCGTGAAATAGGACTTTGTTTCCTCTGTTGATGCTTACCCTCTCGTGGAATCTAATCTTCATCCTGCATGTGACCTGGACAAGTGTTGTCTCTACCCAAGATTAGATTTTTCTGGTTATCCCTAGTGTATTATGGTTATTTTGTCAGCATGCGCATGATAACATCCATACATTCATACACATCATGCATAGATGAATTTAAATTCATCACTCATTTGCATTCATTGATGTTTTGTCAGCATGTTATCCTCTTTGAAAAGTTATGTTACTCTCTCTCCAATAGGGTTGTCAATGTTAAACAGAAAGTGTATATCCTTTCAATTTCCCCACCGAGTTATCCCTCGTGGAAGAATTTTGCTTTAGCCTTCCCATTCAGTTCATTATCTGGATGGAGTGTGATCCTCTTTTGAGTTTATTTCTCATCGGGTGCTGACTTGGTTGATTATCTCATCCCAGTTTATTTCTGGTTTGAGTCTGTAGTCCCCGACAACGTTATTATTCTGATTTCTGCAGGCTTCGAGCCTTGATTTGAGAATGTGCATTTATTTTGCACGCAAAGACTTTTTCTCCTCAACAGGAATGTATTGGTATTTCCCCAGGAAATCAAGCGTCATTTCTCGCCACTCTTATTACAATTCCTTCTTAAAACAGTAAGCGGCAGTTCTCTTTATTTGAGCAACTTGTTCCTTCCCAGTAAGTCTGTTAATGCAAGAAGATGTTTTTCCAATGAATTGTAGCCTTGTCATTATGGAAGGTAGTTTGTTGATGAAAATTTGTTACTTCCAATGAATGGTAGTCTCGTCATTATGGGAGATAGTTCGTTGATGAAGATTGTTTTTCCAATGAATGGTAGCCTTGTCATTATGAAAGGTAGTTCATTGATGAAAATTTTATATTCCAATGAATGGTAGTCTCGTCATTATGGGAGATAGTTCGTTGATGAAGTTTGTTTTCCCAATGAATGGTAGCCTTGTCATTATGGAAGGTAGTTCGTTGATGAAAATTTGATATTCCAATGAATGGTAGCCTTGTCGTTATGGAAGGTAGTTCGTTGATGAAATTTTTTTACTTCCAATGAATGGTAGTCTCGTCATTATGGGAGATAGTTCGTTGAAGAAGATTGTTTTTCCAATGAATGGTAGCCTTGTTGTGATACGGTGGGAGAACTGACTTGAGGTTTTGCGTTTGTATTCGCACTTGTTCGGATTAGCAAGAGTCGCCACCGACTTTTTATTTTATCCTAAAGGAAAGGTTAAAAAGCACAGGAAAAACCTTTTGAGATGTCTCGTGGGTTCGGGGGGTAGATTATGAAAAGGGAAGGTATTAGCACCCTTTTCATCCATGGTTATCCATGGGCTCTTAGTTACTTGTTTAGATCACTTGCCTTTGATTTTCAAATTGCTTGAAATGGTGGTGTGTGTGTGTGTTTGAAAATGTTTTGAAAAAGAGGCCTTGTCTAGGCAACCGTTGTAACAATTCTTTACTCGAATGTTTTACAAAGGTGTGTATCATTTCGAAAAGATGTTTCAAATGTTTTTGAAAGTGTTTGTGGAGTGGGTTTTGAAAAGTAGGCAAGTGTGTTTTGCAAGTTGGATCAAGTAACTAAGAGTTGTCTACCCCTAAATTTACTCAAAGGTTTTTCTCATATTTTAACCCTTTTAACAGTATTGTTCCACCATTGTATTTGGTGGACAATCTTGTGTTAGGATGTTAACGGGACAGGCGCGGGTCATCGTATGGACCATGAATGCAATGGTGCCAAGTATCTTTGGCAATTTTCTTGAAGGGACTATGATCATTTCGTAGGCAACTTTCGAAAGCGTCATCGAGGGACTATGATCATTTGATTCGTTTTGTTTTGCCAAAGAAACTCGACATGCAAGCATGGCCCATTTTGGAAGGCAACGAGTGGGATTACCCTAGGGGTGCAAGTGTGAATGGTGTATTGATTGTCATGCATTTGTCTTGTATTAGGTTATCTAGCGTTTGATTTTATTTACATGCAAACCCTAGGTCTAAACATGGTATAATTGGAAGCGATAAATTGCGGGAATTTAAAATCTACGCTATTACAAATAAGTATCCGGGAATGGGGGTACAAATATTTACAAATGGGGATGAGACTTTAATAGGAGAGTAGTGTCCAAATAATTTACAACCAAATCGAATCAATCGCAATGTAAATGTAGCAATGTAATAAGAGTAAAGCAATGTAAATGTATCAATGTATTTGTGTAAGTGTATGTTTATTTACAAGTGGGAAGATGTTTAACTTAACGAAAAATTAAGTATTGTTTATTTATTTTGTATTCTTGTATTTTTGTTAATATGTACAAACAAAAGTTTTAATAAAATAAAAGAAAATGTTTAAGAATTCTATTTTTATGAATTAATGTTTTATATACAAAAATTTTAATTAAAGAAAAAAGAAGTGTTTTAAGAAAAATTAAAGTTTTATGTATGAAAAAGATTTATTAAAAGTTTTAAAACCAAATCTATTAACCTAATTATATTTTAATATTTATGTATTTTTTCAAATAAAATAAAAGAAATAATTAAGAAAATTTGTATGAAAGTGTGTTATTTTTATTTATCAAAGAAAAATATTAATTTGGATTATATATAAAAATGATAGAGTGATAATTATAAAAAAGGAATTAGTTTATAAAAGAGATATTAATTTATGTTTAAAACAAAAAAACAAAAAAAAAAGAGAAAGGGCTTAATGTTAGTAAAAGGGGGCAGGCCCAAACGAGCAGTCTTAAGCAACAAGGGGGGTGCGTCTGGAATTGTATGGGCTTAGGCTTCTCTGGATGGGGTGAAAGCCCAAGGGTTTGACACAAGTTTGTTTTAGGGTTATTTGAGTTTGTTTCATTTTGGGGAACTAGGGTTACAGAGGCGCGGCGCCGTTCGTCCTCTTCACTTCCTTCCTCTTCACTTTTCTCAATATATGGCCACTGAATGAGACCCTCCGCCTAGGGCCACCGAGCGCTGCCGTCTACTCCTCTTCCCTCCATTGTTGAGCGTAACAGCGATAAGCATAGGTAAGAAATTTCCCATTTTTACATCTTTTGCTTCAGTTCGTGCATGTTCTGATCATTGTTTATTATTATGTCTTGTGAGGTGCTTTAAGGAAAGGAAAGAGTTTTATACCTTTTGGAGACAGAGGCTTTTGGAGATGGAGGAGGAGCGGATTTGGAGGCGCTTCAGGAGGCCAAGGGCGGAGAAATGCATGATGCGCTGTGTTGGCTTGCTGGAAATCCGGTACCTTTGTATTTCGCCTTTTTTTGGTTTGATGATGATGAGGTCTGAGAACCCTAGAACAACTTTCTTTTCCTCTTCTCTTTTTCCTGCTTCTGTATGCTTGCTTGGTGGCCCTATGATGAGCCCAGCTCTGAGGGATTTGTGATTTGAATGTTATTCTGATTTTGAGTATTGTTTGCCTCTGTATGTTTGCCTTTGTATGTTTTCAATGATGAACCCTTTTGGTTCTGAGAACTTCGTTTGGGTTGAATGCTGTTTGGACAAAGGCTTATGTAGGTTAAAGCAGTAGGCTTGTATGGCTTTGATGCTAGTTTACAGGCTTGGCTTCGATGTAGATTTAGGCTTTGGTTTTGTAAGGCTTAAGGCTTCAGTTTGAAGGTTGTTAGGTTAGAGACAGGTTATAGGCTTTTGCTTGAAGTGAAACTGAGTTTAATGCAGGTTTGGTGTGCTTTGAGAGCTTGTGTTTGAAAACTGGTTTAGGCTGTAGGCTTGTGGTCCTGCAAGTAGTTTAGCAGGTTGATATGCTGGTTTTGATTGTTTGTTGATACAGTTAAGGCTTGAGGCTTGATGCATGTTTAAGCTTCAGTTTGTGTTTGACAAAGGAGGCAGGCTGTTTGTATGTTTTGTGTATTTGAAGACAGGTTAGGCTTGAAGCCTTTTGAATTGAAACAGGTTTTTGAAGTGTTTGAAGCAGGTGAAGGTTTTTGTTAGGTTTGGAGGCAGCTCTGTATCTTCTTATTGATACAGTTTGTGTTCTTTTAGCTTTGTGTTATTTCTGCCCTCCTTGTACTGTGTTGTGGTATGTTTGTTTTATATTAAGCCTAAGCCTCAAGCCTGTAAGCTACTTCCCTCTCTCTTCTCTCTCCTTACAGATTAAAAGCATATTATATTGCTTGCACTGTATTTCTGAAAAGGTGACTGGCCTTGGAAAGTAATGTAACTTTGTTTGCTTGCATTAGTTGACTTCCTATGCATATTTTCCAGTTTTCCTGCATACTTTGTGTACTTCTTTGACAGCTTTGAATAGCCTTTGATATCTTTTTGGCAGCTTGTGAACAGTTTTTAGTTTGCTGTCTAGTTTGGACTTTGGTTAGGCCTTATGCAGTTCAGTTTGCCTTTGGACTTTGGTTGGAATTTTTGGAATTATGCAGCTTTGCTTGACATTTTGAATTTGTGCAATTCATACTTTATTTGCAAGCATATTCTATTCCTCTTTGTGAACCGAGAGTAATCTCGTGATTTTCAGAGAGGGCAAATAAACTGATTCCGGCCAGTCACTTTTAATGATGATTTTAAATTAACTGTCTGCTCTTTTATTTTATCTGCTTTTGACTTCTTTTCTCTTCTTTTTGCAGGTAAAAATAATTGCGCAACGGGGAGCAGCAAAATAGAAGACGAAGACTTAGAAAAGATTTAGGATAGTTTCAATTTATTTTTAATTATTGTAACAGTATTAATGTAAACATCTGTAAATAATCTTACAATGCTCAAATAATTAAAGATGAATAAAAGTCCTCCTTTGATCAGTTAATTCTTTTTCTTCTTCAACTGTTTATTTAATTATTTATAATTCTTAAATTATAATAACTGGAAATAAATCCCAACTATTTTAACTCAGAATAATAAATAATCAATAAACGTCCGGAGTTCCGAATAATCAAAGCATTGCACAGCTAAACAACAAACGTCCACATGTCCTTTTTTCACTGATTAATGCAACCTTTCAATTCAAATACCTCAATCCAAATCTCAGAGTAAACTGAAAAGAACTGTGGAATTAATTCTTTCTGAGAACGCGCACACAAAACCCTGATTCTTGACTTGACACCACAGAAACTCCTGTCTGATCAAACCTTGAGCCAAACTCAACCAAACCCTAATAATTTGCTTGAACTGTATCAAAAGTCCATGGAAACCCTAATTGGAATAGACTAATAAGAAAAAGTCTGTTTGACTGATTCTTATGCCAATCTGAAAAATCAGGAAAAGCCCGAAGCTGTGATTTCTTGTGGAAAAATAAGAGGGCAAATTTTGGGGTACAACACTTGTCATTATGGAAGGTAGTTCGTTGCTGAAATTTGTTACTCCAATGAATGGTAGTCTCGTCATTATGGGAGATAATTCATTGTTGAGTTTGATTGTACTTCAATGATAAAGACAATTCATTGAAAGATCCTTACAACAGTATTTTTACCCTTTCCAGGTGAAACATCTTGGTTAAAGAAGAAACTAAGACCAGTTCGTGGCTTATAGTCAGGATCGAGGGGAAATTTATCTGATTCTCCATCAAATGGTATCTCTTCGAGGAAGTTTCGCAAGAGAAGTTTGTTGTGAAATCTTTACAAGTGGTAGTCTCTTTATTTGAGATAGCTTGTATTTTTACCCTTTCCAGGTGAAATATCTTGGTTAAAGAAGAAATTTAGACCAGTTCGTGGCTTACAGTCAGGATCGAGAGGAAGTTTATCTGATTCTCCATCAAATGGTATCTCTTCCAGGAAGTTTCGCAAGAGAAGTTTGTTGTGAAATCTTTACAAGTGGTAGTCTCTTTATTTGAGATAGCTTGTATTTTTACCCTTTCCAGGTGATATATCTTGGTTAAAGAAGAAACTGAAACCAGTTCGTGGCTTATAGTCAGGATCGAGGGGAAGTTTATCTGATTCTCCATCAAATGGTATCTCTTCGAGGAAGTTTCGCAAGAGAAGTTTGTTGTGAAATCTTTACAAGTGGTAGTCTCTTTATTTGAGATAGCTTGTGTTTTTACCCTTTCCAGGTGAAACATCTTGGTTAAAGAAGAAACTGAGACCAGTTTGTGGCTTACAGTCAGGATCGAGGGGAAGTTTATCTGATTCTTCATCAAATGGTATCTCTTCAAGGAAGTTTTGCAAGAGAATTTTGTTGTGAAATCTTTACAAGTGGTAGTCTCTTTATTTGAGATAGCTTGTATTTTTACCCATTATAGGTAGAACGCCTGAATTTTGTTAATGCATATTTCACCTTCAGTAATAGTTGGTGCATATTTTGATATCTTTACCTTCAATAAAAGTCAGTATTGTCCTATGTTTTTTCTACCTTCATTCTTGAGTGGGTAGTTCGCTTCCATTCTTAGGCAAGATTGATCTCTTTCTCCTCGTCGAACCTTACTCCGATTGAGTCGAGTTATTTCTGGCCATAAGTGCTAATGCCAAATATTTGATTACCAGGCATAAGAACTGATACCGAGCATTCACTTACTAATCTAGGTGTTGATGGTTATCGTCGTCTTTGAGCCGGTATTCTCTTTATTGTTCCTGTTTTCAGTTTTCTGATTAGCGGTTGTTGATCCCCTGTGTTGATGTTACTCTCTTTTTGCTATCCCCTCTATGAGTGGATAGTTCACACTTATCGGTTAATTGTTGTCATCCACTATTTTTCCCTCAATTTTGGAGTTTATGCTATTTTGTCTCCTCTCGGGATCTTACCTCCAGTGAAGTTGAGTTTTCTTTTCCCCGGCAGAGCCAATTCGTCTCTGATAGATTCAAACTTCTATCCTCGGAGTCGTGTTGTTCTACAGAGATTTATTTTCCTGGTAGAAATCTTTTTGTAATCTGTTGATTTCATTCTTGCTTCTCTAGTGGCGTCTTGTTCACCTATGTGAAGTTTATCTTCATAGTCATAAGCATCACATGGAATCTTAGGGCCAAAAATAGGGCTTGTTTTGTATTTAAGTATCTTTAATCGCGTCGAAACGAAGATTTTAATCTTCGTATCTCCAGATAGAAGACACTTAAATAAGGGCAGCTGTTATACCCCAATTTTTGCCCCTAAGATCCCTCATCATATCATATACGTCTCATGCATATCATCGATTCCATGGTTACGAGATCAAAGGCTTTGGCATTAGAATTTTTCTCTATGAATTGAGGTTGCTATCTTACTCAAAGTTGGTTCAACTGGCGTTCTCATCATTCTTGGTTTCATCATGTCTTGCAATTAAGCAGACCATGAGCTAGGGTTTTGATTCCTCTCAATACCTCAAGTCGTCTCCTCATCATCATGTATCCAAATCAAGAGAATTGGGGTTTCCTCCCAATTGTCTTCACCATAACATATTACTTTTAAGAAGTTTAAAGGATTGAATCGACATCTTATTCTTATTATGATACTTATCAGTGGATTAGGGTTTTTACCCATGGCAGTTGAGTTTGTCAATGTTTCAACTAAAGGTCATTGGATTTCATACTTCAAGTATTATCATTCATCTTCAACCTGTTTCTCAGGGCTTTAATTTCGTTGCATGATTGTTGGTTATCAAGCTAGGATGCCTTTATGGTTTAAATATCAAAAACATGAATCATGGCACAAAATGTGAAATTGTGGATTCATTGGGAGCAAGGCATTTTTCTTCTAAGAGAGTTATTATGGTCAATGATTGCTTTGATATGTCTTTTGATTGGTTGAAATATGGACTAAGGTCATCAATCATTCAATTAAGACATGTTTCTCCAATTGCAAGGTAATGTGGACTCAAAATTAAGGGGTTCATCCAAATGTGCTATGAGTTCAATGTGACGAAGTGGCTCAAGGCTTTGGTTCATAGTTCGCTATGGCATCAGTATTGATATGTCAAAAGAAATTCAAAAATGCGAAAGATATCAATATGCCTTCATTATAAGGTTACTCGAGATTTATTAACCATAGGTCATGGATTCCATTATTTCATTCAATTGAAAATTGAAATTCAAATACCTCCATATTCGTTCAAGTTTAGTTCTTTGAAATTCAAGAAACAAGGCAAATTGTTCATATTTTACAATATATTACATCAAGAAATTATACATAAGACATATACCTAATCCTAAACCTAATGGCTACCATGTTTGTGCTTTCATCTCCACCGATTCATATCTACAATTCAATCTTCATGCCTCGCCTTTGAATGTCTCAACCATATTCCTATGCTTCCTCTCAACTTGTCCAAAACCGATCAACCATGCTCATATACCGAAATAGCCATGTTTCAATAAATTTATACAAGCCCACATGAATGTCAGGAGCCTGTCGTGCTGCAAACACAAGAGAAGACAACTGAGTAAATTCACATGCAGCCATGTAAAACTGATTAGCCGAAAACACAATAAACCAGTTCAAACATAAAATCCAATTCAGCAAAGCTATCCACTAAACCAGTTGGCCAAAAAGATTAAAAGATTTTAAATCCATCAGTGCAACATCACTCAAATGATACTATTGAAGCTATTAATCAGAAAAAAGAACAATGCTCGCGGTATAGTTAAACAGTGTGATTTTGTCAAGGAAGCCAGATATAGGTGCGAGCAATTCTATAGTTTTTCCATCTTAAAATGAAGAATAAAGCAAGCATATTATCAAAAATGTACCTACTGGTGATGATCCTCCATTATCTCAACAACAGAGAGTTGCAAATCATGTGCACTCAGTCGTGTTACGGTACAACTATTACCATAAAAAACAACATCCAGAGCTAGTATTTGTGGAATTTAAGGAATTATGCAAATTGGCTGGGAATCTGAGCCCAACTTTATTAACGTATTTGAGATTCACCCAGAAGTATGATCAAACTAAACCTTTTGATATAGAACAAAAGCTGTCAATAATAAGGAAAAAAGACTGATAAATAGATGAGAGTGAAACTCAAAATAAATCAGAAATAACTATAACAACTCTAACTGATTTTTCAACTGAGTTCCTAACCGTCATAACAGAAATCTATTGCATCTAGTGATCCAAATCTCTAACTGCTATAACAATCGTACCTAACCTTATATCAGAGGAGTCTTATCCGTTGGATCGAATAATCGAAAATCAAAATCAATGGCTGAAGTCAATTCTGATATAACAGAATTTCTACTGCTTTATAACAGAATGCTAACAAAAGAAGAGAGATGAGGAAATGGGGAGGGGATGGAGAACAGAAGTAACCTAATTGGGGAGAAGAAGCTAACAAATTCCTAACAAAAAAGGCTAACAGATTCAGAACAGATAACAAAAAATTGGAAGACTCACCTTTTCTACGAGGGGAGTCATCTGGAACCTTGATTCTCTTGGTCATTATCAACCTTCCATTCTCTCTTTCATCCAAGACCTTGATTCTCTCTATCTCTCTCTGAATGCACAACACTTCCCTCCTCGATCATCATCCATTTCTAGACCTCTGCATCTTTGTGATACAGTGGGAGAACTGACTTGAGGTTTTGCGTTTGTATTCGCACTTGTTCGGTTTAGCAAGAGTCGCCATCGACTTTTTATTTTATCCTAAAGGAAAGGTTAAAAAGCACAGGAAAAACTTTTTGAGATATTTCGTGGGTTCGGGGGGTAGATTATGAAAAGGGAAGGTATTAGCACCCTTTTCATCCATGGTTATCCATGGGCTCTTAGTTACTTGGTTTTTAGATCACTTGCCTTGATTTTCGATTGCTTGAAATTGTGGTGTACGTGTGTGTTTTGAAAATGTTTTTGAAATAGACGCCTTTGTTTCGGCAACCATTGTAATGACTCGTGTTTGAGTATATGCAACGGTGTGTATCTTTTCGAAAAGATGTTTCAAAGTGTTTTCGGAAGTTTGTTTGAAAGTGTGTATGAAGTGTGGTTTTTGAAAAGGAGGCAAGTGTTTTTGCAAGTTGATCTCAAGTAACTAAGAGTTTGGTCTACCCCTATTGTACTCAAAGGTTTTCTCTATGTTTTCAACCCTTTTTTAACAATTTTGTTCCGCCATTGAATTTGGTGGACAATCTTGTGTTTAGGATGTTTAACGGGACGGGCGCGGGTCATCGTATGGACCATGAATGCAATGGTGCCAAGTGTCTTTGGCAATTTGCTTGAAGAGACTTGATCATTTTGATAGGCGACTTTCGAAAGCGTCATCGAGGGACTTATGATCATTTTGAATTGTTTTGCCAAAGAAACTCGACGTGCAAGCATGGCCCATTTTGGAAGGCAACATGTGGGATCACCCTAGGGGGTGCAAGTGTGATTGTGTATTGATTTCATGTATTTATCTTGTATTAGGTTATCTAGCGTTTGATTTTATGTACATGCAAACCCTAGGTCTAATCATGGTATAATTCGAAAGCGATAAATTGCAAGAATTTAAAGTCTACGCTATTACAAATAGTATTCGAGAGTGGGGGTATAAATTTACAAATGGGGATGAGACTTTAGGAATGTAGTGTCCAATAATTTACAACCAAATCGAATCGCGATCAAATGTAAACAATGTAATGTATAGCAAAGTATAAGAATAGCAAATGTATAATGTATCGAATGTAAAATGTATTGTGTAGGTATAGGTGTAATGAGAATTATTTACAAATGCGAGATGTGAATTTAAATGTATTATTAAGTGTATTATATGTTTTTGTATTATGTACAAAAAAGTATTTTAATTAAAAGAAAGGAAAATGTTTTTTAAATTCTATTTTTTAGATATTAAAAATAATGCCTTTAATTAATTATGTACAAATCAAAAGTTCTAATTTTAAGGAGAAAAATATTAACTTTAAAGAAAAAATTATGTAATTATGTATTTATGTACAAATTATTTTTAAGAAAAGAAAATGTATTAACTTAAAGAAAATTTATGTATAAATCAAAATAAGTTTAATAAAATAAAAAAGTGTTTTAAATAATTCTAATTCTTATGTATTTTATGTTAGTATTTTTTTATGTACAAAGTCTTAATTAAAAAAAAAACATTTTAAGTTTTTAGGAAAAAAATTAACATATTAATTAATTATGTATTATGAATGTTTTGTATAAACAAAATTAAATGCAAAGAAAAATGTCTTTTTGAGTTTGTTTAAAAGAACAAGAATGGGCCTAAAGGGGGTTTATCTTGGCCCAAACCTGATCAAACAGAAGCAAGGGAGGGGGGGGGGGGGGTGCCAATGGAAACTCGTTTGGGCTTAAGCTGATTTAGGAAGGGTAAAGGCCCACTGATTTGAGACAAACGCTTTAGGGTTCTTAAGTTTTTCGTATCATTTGGGGATTCTAGGGTTTACAGAAGCGGCGCCCTTGCTTCGTCCTCTTCGTTCGTCATCTTCTCCATGGCTACTGAGTTAACTCTAACCATCCACGGCCACCCAAAGCCACCTCTGTTTACCCCTCCCTCCACAAGGTTACCCCAAGCGATGGTTACGAGGTTAGATTTTCGTTCTAATGTCTTACGCCTTTACATGTTTTTACTCATTTTTGATTCTTGATTATATTGCTTTGATGTTTGTGCAAGATGTTGGAAAAGAAAGAAGAAAGAAGAAGGGTTTATACCTTTGGAGAGGGGGTGAGGAGACGGATTGGAAGGCGCTGTGGGCGGCCAAGGGTGGAGGGCGCGATGACACTGGCTTTGAATCCTGGTATTTGTATTCTTTTTCCTTTTTGAGTGTTGGTTCAATGATGATGCTTGAGAACACCTCTTTAACTTCTTCTTCTGTTTGTCTTGATGCCTCGCCTTTGCTTATGTATGCTTCTTTATCTCCTCCTTCTCGCTGCCTTTGTTGCCTAGCTCGATGCCTTGGTTATTATGCTTATGAGATATGTTGCCTTCGTTTGCTTGCCCTTGTTGCCTCTAATATTTGCCTATGATGAGAATTCTCTGAGGCCTTATATGTTTGTTTGCTGAACTTGGTTGACTAGCTTGCTTTGCTTGATGTTGTATGATTTGGTTTGTTAGCCCAATGATGAACCCTAGGTTCTGAGGGCCTCAATGCTTGACTGAGTATGTTTGATGTCTCGGCGATTCTGTTGGTTGGTGCTTGCTTGGACAAAGCTTATGCATGTTTTTAGACTTAAGGCTTGACAGATTTTGTTGACAGGTTATGGTCTTGAATGGTTATGGTTTTCTAGGTTGAAAGGGTTGGTTTGCAGGTTTTATGCTTATTGTAAGTTGGTCACAGGTTTGGGCAGGATGTTTGTGAGCTTTGACATGGTTTGGAGCTGGAGGCTGTTGGTAGGTTTAAGGCTATACTGGTTTTCAGGTTGTGGCTTGGACCATTTGTGTTGTTTTGATCTTGGCTTTAGTTTTAGGCTTGACTGCAGGTTCTTGAGGCTTGACCGGGTTTACTGGTTTATGCTTCAGGCTTTAGTTGACATTGGTCTTGGCTTGATGCTTTCAGCAGGTTGAGTGTTGTTGTTGGACACAGGTTTTTGGTTGCTGATTGATGGCCTTACTGGTTTTAGGCTTATGCTTCAGCTTGGACAGTTTTGTGTTTCTATATGTTTTTCAGTTTTTTTGCTTTTTCACTTCTGCCTCTTCCTTACTGTTTTATTGACAGATTGTTTTTTATATATTTTTCTGCCTCAAGCCTAAAACTGTAAGCCCAACCTCTTTTCTCTCTTTTCTCTCTCTAGTACAAATCAAAACATTAAAAATAATGTTAAGTGTACTTTTTCTGAAAAGGCATACAGGCTGGAAAATGATGAAATAGGACTAGCTTGCTTGCATATGTGGTCTTAACCTGCATACTTTCCTTCTTCAGCTTTCCTGCATCTTTGTGACAGCATGGAGTAGCCTTTGTATCTTGACATCCTTCCATATTTTGGACAGTTTGACATTGGACTTTGTTTTGGCAATTTGAACTTTTATACATGCTGTTGGTTTTGAACTATGCAGTTAGTTTTGAACTATGCAGTTAGTTTGACAAAATTTGAATTAGTGCATTTCAATACTTTGTGCATTCATGTTTAGCAAGCAATATTCATCCCTCTTTGTGAACCGGGAGAAATCCCGTGATTTGTAGAGAGGGCTAACTGATTCCAGTCAGTTGCCTTTAATGATGAGCCCAAATTAATTGTCTGCTTTTAATTATTTATCTGCTTCTGACTCTTTCTTCTTTCTATTCTTTGCAGATAAAAATTAAATGGAGAGGAATAGCAACAGATGGAGGATGAAGAATTGAAGGCTTAGAAAAATATTAGGATAATTTTATTTAAATTTAAATAACTGTAATATTATTATTGTAAATACTTTGTAAACGAATACTTGTATTTAAATAACAATTGTAACAAATATTTAAAGATGAAATAAAAATTCCTTTTATCCAATTAATCCTTATTATTTCCAATTGTTTATTTATTATTTAAAATTCTTTAAATTATAATAATTGAAAATAAATTCCAATCATTTAACTCAGAATGATAAATAATCCATAAACATTGTGGTCTTTAGCATCGATCCATTAATAAACCTGGTGTTTCAAAAATTCAAAGTAATGCACAGTCAAACACAACAACTGCCCAAATATCTTTTCTTCTCACTGATTTTAATCAAACACTGCAAACTCAATCCAAATGGTTCAATCCACATCTCAGAATAACTTGATAAGCACTGTAGAATTAGTCTTTCTGAAAAATCTGCGCACAAAAACCAAGTTCCTGATCAAATGCCAAAGAAGCGTTCGCCTGATCAAAGTTGAGCCCAAAATCAACCAAACCCTAAGCAAACTGTTTGAATTGTTCCAGAGCCATGAAAATCAATGAAAACCCTAATTTTATCTGACTGACGAGAAAAGTCTGTTTGACCGATTCTTGAGCCAATCTGAAAAAATCAGGAAAAGCCTGAAGATGTGATTTCTCGTGGAAAAATGCGAGGGCAAATTTTGGGGTACAACAATCTTCAACCTGCTTCATCATTCTCGGCATCATTCACACAACATCTTCACTGATTCAACAACCTTCATCAGAACCGCACCGAAACCATGATTTCATCATCATCTGCGTGTCAATGATCAACGCATCAGTATCATCCATGGTTTGTGTTATACCCCAAAATTTTCCCTCCCATATTCTTCAAGATTTGTCAAGAATGGTCTTCAAATCATCTCCTAAGGCAGTCAATTCAAAATTAGGGTTTTGGTTCTTTCAAGGAATTTGTGGTTTTCAATGGTTCAATCAAGTCTCATAGGCCTATATACATTCTCAAGCACCTACATGCCAAGTTTCAAGACTCATAGTGCCAGTTTGCACAATCAAAAGCTCCATTTGATCTATAGTCAACTGCAAGGGAAAAATGGTCATTTTGCAGTCAAAAGTCAGAATTCTTGGTCAACATCTTATTTTGAGTTCACAATCATCATTTGATCAAGTCTTGATCATTATCCCACAAGAATAGCTCAAAAATCATCAAGATGCAAAAAGTTACTATTTTTGGACAGTAGAAAAGTCAACTGTAATTTGACAAGGGCATAACTCTTTCATGGTTTATCAGAAAAATCTCATCCAAATCTCATTTGAAAGAGGATGCAATTTCCTACAATCCATCTTCAGACCCCAAGATCAAGAAATGCACTCACAAAAAGTTACAAATTTTTACATTATAGGTCAATTTCAAAAGTCAACAAAAGTACACTTTGAGTCAAAGGCCATAACTTGAGATTGGTAAATCCAAATGACATGGGACCAAAGGCATTGGTTAGAGGACTTCAAGGGATTTCCAAAATGTCCAAGAACATGGTCATACGATCAAAATTGAGCAAGTTGTGCATTGGAGAAGTTGGGAAATTTTCATGAATTTGCAAAAGTCAACTTTGCTCAAAACCCCTTCTTTTTGCTAATGGGCCTCAAATCTCTCTTTGAGACTTCACCCATGACCTATGCACGACCCACCAAGTTAAATTGGATTTATTTTCTTAAATTTATTAATTAAATGGATTTTTAATACATATTAATTCATTTAATTAATTTAAATTATAAGAAAATAAAAGATTTGATTCTTAAACCTATTTGTGAACCAAATATGATCCAAATATGCTGACCAATTCGTGCACAAGCTAAAAGATACAAAAATATCCAATTTTGGCAACTTGTTCAATCATGAAAAATCAAGAATATTTGATTTATCAATCAAAGATTCAATCTTCAATGCACATGGGTATGGGTCCAAATTTTGACCTAAACTGATTCCCTTATATGCAAGCAAGCCAGGCATAACCTAATACACGACCTAAGAACTGCTAAAACGGCCAAACCAAAAACTGAAAAAGCTTGGAAAAGAGAGAGATCGAATTCTTGGTTAGAGCTTGCTTCAATCAAAAATATCAACGTAGTGTTCTTGCTTGCAATCTCCTGAAGCCATAGCAACCAGAACCGGACCTTAAGACCCCCTGAAACGCACTGTAAGTCGTCACGAATGGACCTCTGAACATGGAGTCCCAACTTCCAGTTCTTGCACTTTTTCTTCAAAACATTGGCATATTCATGTTTATTATTTGATTTCTAACATAACTGCAATATTCAATTTTGTTTTTATGCCATGTATCGTGATTCCCGATTCTAGGGTTCATATTCTTGCTTTTTAGGTGTTTTTGATATAGGGAAAATTGGCCCCAATAATTGGTATAGGAGTGATCAGGAGACAAAGATGAGGTCAGCCATGGCTTTGGATGGTATTTCTATGGCCTAGGGTGAATTCTAGGATACACCTAGGAATTTAGTTGCGGACAAAATCCGCAGGTAAAAACCTGGTTATTTTCAGCGAAGAAGACGACTACGCGTCCTCTTCCCATTGGCCGGTTTAAAATCAGCGCGCTTTTTATTTATTTTTTTAGGCATTAGTGCTTATTTGATATATATTAGTTGTTGTTTATTATTATTACAAACGCAGCATAGTGGTGTAGTGGCAGGGACGCTGGCCAATGAGTATTGGGACCTGGGTTCGAATCCCAGGTCCCCCAAATATTTGTTACAATTTTTCTTCATATGTTCATGTGCAGCACCCCACGCGTGGTACACCATACATCATTGCTTGATCTCGTGCCAGATGGCCTTCAGGCCAAATCTGGTGGCCAGGGATGAAGGATCACCATAGTGCCCAGTCAACGTTGTCACAGGAAATTGGAAGAGTCAAACGCAGGCTTGTAGCAATTGGGCCTTGGGCATGCTGATTCCACCTCCAAATTGGGCCCAACACCCCCTTCATGAGTTTATTTCTTTTCCTTTCTTTTTTATTTTTTCTTTCATATTAATTATTTTTATTACTATTATTTTAATTAACCAATTAACAAATTAACCCCTTTTTTATAAAAAATTCAGAAAACATAAAAAATCTATAATATTTTTATTTATTAAATTTAATTAGTTTATTTTGTAAATAAGTATTAACTTAATTTGTTTAGTTCTAATTAGGCATAATATTAATATTTTTGCAATAAATTAAAATTAATTAGAATTAGGTTTAAATATATTTAATCATTTTATTTTTTATTTCTTTAAACATTCAAAAACCCAAAAAAATATTTCTTTTTATTAATTAATTAGTTTAGGTTTAATTTAATTCAAAATAACACAAAAATCTCCTTCTTTCTTAAAAAAGGGTCAAAACCCTAAAACTCTCCGATTCAATTTTCTCGCGCGTATTATTTTTGATTCATATTCCATATAATTGTATTTGCTCCGAGGATGTAATAGTTTTAATTAGGATTATTTATCGCTTTTATTTATTTTCCGCAATTTACTTTTTCAAGGGTTTGTTTTTGGCAATGTAAGTACCCGACGCCTTGTAATAGCTTAGTTTTATTTTCCGCAACCATTAACTGCTAGATGTATGAATAATAGGCTATGCATGATAAGATCTACCTTAATTTAAAATCAACTGTAGCTCACCATAACATGTACAAAGATAACATAACCGAAAATTGACACATTTGCACATGCCACTCCTAGGGTACGCCTCACTTGGTTGCCTCGAACGTGGTCATTGAGTATAGGAAGTTTTAGAGGTCGCCCTCCTGTCTAAAGATCAAAGTTGCCTCGAAACAGTTGCCTCGAAAAAATGATCTAAGACATTAGGGATACCGCTAAGGCGTCCTAACATTGCTTAATGACCACATGTCCCTTAATCGAATTGAACCGAAAACTCCAACGACGGTGCTACCTACTCCTCAATAGTGGGATAACACTGTCTAAAGGACATTTACACAGTTTAATTCCTTTTGAGTAGGTAGATGTTCTTAGGTACTTGCTCTTTCAAAACAAAACAAACTTTTCACAATTACACTTTTTGAATAAAGTTTTGAATAACACTTCATACACTCTTGAGGACAGAAACAAGAGTTAAATCGAAGTTTTCAAACAAAACTCTTTTCAAAACCCATGAACACAAGAAAAGCAAAAAACTTTTTGAAAACATACTGAGCAAGTACCTAAGAGCCCGTGGATAACCACGGATAGAAAGGGTACTAACACCTTCCCTTTCTATAATCTACCTCCCGAACCCGAGAAACGTCTCGAAAAGGAATTTTTTTGTGCTTTTGTCCTTTCCTTGTTGGATAAAATAAAAGATGGTGGCGACTCTTGCTTACCGCGACATTTTGCGAAACGCAAATGCGAACCAGCATTCCAAAACAGTCAGTTATATTTCCACCGATCACAGAACTGGCGACTCTGCTGGGGATATCTATAAGTGAGGTGTACCTTAGGATTAGATCACTGTTGTTTTCAATTGTTTGCTTTGTATGATTTATCTTTGTGGGCTTGTATCGGAGTTTCTATAGATCCTAACCCGGATCTGGGGGATACCCTTTAGGTAAGTAGCAATAAACTGTGAGGGAACTGTCCGGCGTAGACCGACACGGTTGAAGCAGTAGCTACATTGGCGTGGCACTTTAGTCTGTATCGATATCCCTTGTGTTGGAACAAGGAGAATATGGGTCTTCTGAGGAGTCATTAAGCACCAACTGACCTTAGAACCTTAAATTGACCAACTTGGCCATAGAACAGTAGCAATATGCTACACTCATTGAGACTAAACTCTCGCGATGGTTCTGGCCGCAAGAAAAGGTTGCCAAACTGGAATTATGACCGATTGAGGGTAGTCAGTGATATTGAGATCCTCTAGAACCCGGTTACTATTTTCTAGGACAGGTCTTAACCAACTGAAACTGAAAAAGGGTAGTACCTAAACTTCATGCCAGCCTGAAATCTAAGGGCTCTTTTGTGTGACTTATGTGCCTTTACCATGTTTGCCTTTTGTGAATACTTGTGGTGTGCCTTTACCATGACATCATAACATCATAACATTGCATACATCCTGCATAAGGACTAACCCATTTCAAAGACAAGAAGGTTTCATCTTTGCTCTGTTTTGTAGGACATCATGATGCCCATGCGTAGGAATACTATCCGGCTCAACTTTGTTCAACCACCTACTTTGCTTAGAGAGTTGGTTGTCAGGATTCCAGACACTACTTCCTTCATCAGGAGGCATGGTTCTCTTCTCGGTTTAGTCACCTCAAAGTGGGACCAACAAATGATGAGTGTCTTGGTCCAGTTTTATGATCCGCTATACCATTGCTTCACCTTTCAAGACTTCCAGCTGGTCCCTACCCTGGAAGAATTCTCTGAGTTGCTTGGTATCTCTATTTTGGAGCAGACTCCATTTACTTGTTGGGAAAAGACTCTCAGGCCTGAAGAGATAGCCGCAGCCCTTCACTTGACCAAAGAGGAGGTAATGGCTAACTGGGAGACTAGAAGTAGAGTTAAGGGCTTTTTGGCTAAGTTTCTGGTTGGCAAAGCTAATTGTTTCTGGGATGACTTAGACTTCAAAGCGTACGAGGACGTTCTGGCTCTCTTAATCTATGGTCTGGTATTGTTTCCAAATCCTAAAACCTTTGTTGATGTTAATGCCATTCGGATCTTCATCTCTCGGAACCCTGTACCCACTCTCTTGGGTGATATCCTTCATCAGCTCTATGCTCGTACCGCCCGAAAGCGGGGAACTTTGATGTTTTATGCTCCTTTATTGGCGAGGTGGTTTATTTCGCACCTCCCTAAGTCCGTACTGAAGAACAAAGAAGGAAGGGGTTGGGCTCATAGGATAATGTCTCTTACTAATAATGACCTTATTTGGACTCTCAGAGGCTTAGATGAGGTGGCTGTCATTGATCGTTGTGGAGAGTATCCTAATGTTCCATTGATCAGAACCCATGGAGGAATCTCTTTAACCCATGTTTAGCTCTTCGTCAGTTTGGAAGGGCCAGAAGAGAAGGGCCTCATGAGATGTTGATACCTCATATCATCTTTGACTTTCAGGGAGATAGCGACGAGCTGCGTCGTAGATTCATCAGGGCTTGGGATAGAGTTCACAAATCTGACCCACATGAGTTGGGACCAAAGACTTCCCTACCATTGGAGTCATATTTCAGATGGGTCCGCATCCGTGCCCAGAAGTTAGGTATGCCATACGAAGCTGTCAGGCCTATTACTCTTGAAGTTGTTGATAAAGACGGGGTTCCTCCAACTATCCTCCATCCTCATACGCCCACTGATATTGGCACACTGAAGAGGTCTTGGGCGCAACTGCAGGAAGAACGGGATTCTTATCGGGAAAGGTTCAATAAACAAGAATAGAAGATCCAGAAGCTGACAAAGCAACTGTAGAACGAGCGGATCCTAAACGACTATATCCGCACTGAGAAGAAGAGTCCATGGGAACATTGATGGACCTTTGAGGGTTTCTTTTATGGTTTTATTTACTTTTCAGTATTTCCATTCTTGTAACGCCTAAGGGCAATTTTTTGAACAGTTTAAATTCTGAAGTTAAATCTAATAAAGTGTGTTTCCTTTCTTGTCTACAAATTTGAATCCCGATTTTCTTTGAAAACATAAATCATACGCATTTCATCTCATGCATTGCATAAACAGGTACCCCTTTTACATGTCACTTATCTTCTTCGCTGTTTATTTCAGCAATCATCATGTCTACTGAACCTTCCACTGAGCAAGCTATCAAGGCCCTCCAGCCCCAGAATGCCCAGTTTCAAGAGTTGGTTATAAGCCTAGCTAAGGGTCAACAGAACTTGAAGACCCTGATTCTGAAAGAGAGGAAGAAGAAGAAGAAGAAGAGGACTGTCCTGTTCAACACTGGACGCAGGTTTGGAAATGGACTGCAGAATGAGGTTGATCTGACCACCTCATCTGTAGGGAAAGACAGTCCACAAGATAGAAGGGTTCCTAGCCCCGTAGTCTCTGATAATGAGACGGATTATGATGAAGAACAGTATCCTCCTGCTGAGGATAGGTACAAACAATTGGAGGACCGCTTGAGCGCTATGGAGATACAGAACATGCCCGGGCTGGACTTCGGAGACCTAGGTCTATCCTCTGGGGTGGTGATTCCCCATAAATTCAAGGCACCTGCCTTTGACAAGTATGACGAAGCTTCTTGTCCAAAGCTGCACCTCCGGTCATATGTAAGGAAGATCCAGCCTTACACAGCTGATAAGAATTTGTGGATCCATTTCTTTCAGGACAGTCTTTCAGGGACTCAGCTTGAGTGGTTCTATCAGCTGGATGGAGCCAGTATCCGTAACTGGGAAGATTTGGATACTGCATTCTATAAGCAGTATCAGTATAATTCCGACCTCGCTCATACGCGTATCCAACTCCAGGGTATGTCAATAGAGACGGGTGAAGGATTTAAAGAGTATGCTCAAAAATGGAGAGACCTTGCCGGAAGGGTGCAACCACCTTTAACTGATCGTGAACTTGTTGATATGATTTTGGGGAGCCTGTCTGGTCCATTCTTTAACCATTTGATTGGAAACTCTTCAGCCGGGTTTACAGACCTTATCTTGACTGGTGAGAGGATTGAAGTTGGTATCAAGGCTGGGAAGATACAGAAAGGTGCCTCATCGAGCACCAAGAAAAAGCCATTCAAAAAGGAGTCCAGTGTTGTCTATGGTTCATAGAGACAGAATAGATCGGAACACCGCCAAGCTGTCAACGCGGTGGTTATTTTAAAACCTGCTGGTGCTCCTCAGCATCACAACCAACAAAGGGGAGAGAGACCTAGAAGGCAATTCACTCGTCTCAGCATGACCTTGTCCCAGATATTGCCACAGTTGCTGAAGACCAATTTGGTGACTCTAAGGGAAGCCCCAAAGAATCCAAATACTACATCATCAAAGTATAACCCCAACACCCCCTGCGCTTATCACTCTGAGAGCCCGGGGCATAATACAGATGATTGTTGGACTTTGAAGAATAAGGTCCAAGACTTGATTGATGCAAAAGAGATTGAGTTCGAGGCGCCCGAGAGGCCTAATGTCGTGACTGCTCCCATGCCCAAACATGGAGTAAATGCCGTAGAGGAAGACTTGTTTGTAGCCTCTGTGAATGATATTGTTACCTCGCTGATGACCGTCAAGAGGAACCTGTTGCTAGCCGGTTTATTTCCGGGATATGGTGAAGGTTGCCATTTGTGTTCTGTTTCATTTGCTGGTTGCCCATCTTTGAAGTCAGGAATCCAAAATCTGATGGATAATAAGGAAATCCTGTTTGAGAAGATTGTTGTTCCTGCCACCCCTACTGAAGAAGTTTCCATTATTACCATTTTCAACAATTCTCCCAAGGCTCCCTCGAGGAAGCCTGTCAGAATTACGCCTGTTCAGAAGATTGCACCTATAATCATCACTGTCCCGGGGCCCATCCCCTATACACCTGACAAAGCTGTCCCTTGGCACTATGGGGAAGATGTTTATGTTCTTGGAGTTAAGCAAGAGTTTGATACTAATACCGGCGTCAGCAACATTACCGGGCCCGCTAAAGTCACCCGCAGCGGTAGACTTTTCTCACCTGATATTGCGCCACCAACTGTCCGGAGACCTGTTGTCATTTCACCTGCAAGTGTACCTACTTCCCTTCCTGATCAAGTTCCTATTTCTACCCCTATGGCCGAGTCATCTGACGCTCGGGGCAAAGGGATCGCCACTGATATGCCTGCCCAGACGGAGGCACCGAAGACCATCAATGTTGAAGCTTCCAAACAAGAGATGGAAGAGATTCTAAAGATCATTAAGAAGAGTGATTATAATGTAGTTGAGAAGTTGGGACAAACCCCATCCAAGATTTCTATGTTATCACTGTTGTTGTGTTCAGAGGCCCATGCCAAGGCTCTGATTACCTTCCTGAAGACGGCCCACGTTCCACAAGAGACATCAGCTGATCAGTTTACCGAGTGTGTGGCCAATTTAACTGCTGATAATGGTTTGGGTTTCTTCGACGCTGATCTGACTGCTAAAGGGAAGAACCATAACGATGCCCTGCATGTCTCCATTGAATGTAGAGGCACTAATCTTGCACATATGTTGGTTGACACTGGTTCCTCGTTGAACGTCTTGCCCAAGAAAGCTCTAGACAGGTTGGATTGCGAAGGTTTGGAGCTAAAGCCAAGTAACATTGTTGTCCGGGCCTTTGATGGGTCTAAAAGGATGGTGCATGGTGAAGTCGATATTCCAATTAGAGTTGGTTCCCAAGTCTTCGATTCTACATTCTACGTGATGGACATTCGACCGTCCTATTCTTGTTTGCTGGGTCGTCCATGGATCCATAAAGCTGGAGCTGTGACCTCCACACTCCATCAGAAGCTGAAGTACCCGGTCAGAGGGAAGATCGTGACAGTTCAAGGGGAGGAAGAGTACATGGTCAGCCACCTCAACTCGTTCCGGTACATAGAGATGGATGAGGAGTTCATTGAGACCCCATTTCAACACTTTGAAGAAGTTCCTCAGACACTGGCATCAGCTGAGACCGTGGTTGAAGATTCTCCTTTGAAGATGGCTTCCTTAAAGGATGCCCGGGTTGTTGTTGAGAAGGGTGAGTATGCAAACTGGGGTCGACTTCCTGATTTCACTCAGAAGACTAACAAGTTTGGTTTGGGTTTCATTGCAGAAGCTCAAAGGGTTGTTCGTAGTGCAAGAATTAGAAGACCTCCTGTGTTCATCAGCAACTCGGGAGTGAATGCCATCGAAGATGACGTGGAGGAATCTGAATTCGACAGCTGGATCTACCCTACGACCAAAGGTGGACCAAACAACTGGACGGTAAAGGAATTCGTCCCTATTACTTTTGTTACTCATTAATGAACTCTTTTGTTTTGAATTTGTAACAGACAATGTTTTGAAACTTTATGGCCCGGTGTCTTACCCGGGGCACCGTGGCTTCATTTGTGAGGGCTTTTGTGTGTCATTTTCATATATCATTAATAAAAGCATTGGACGTTTCTTGCATTTCAAATTTTGCGCTCCTTGTCTTTCTTTATTATATATTGCAAAACAGCTATTTACACACACTCACATATACAGGTCCCAATCCACTATGGATCTCACTGGTAACGACTCTGCTACTGCCAGTTATAACTTTGAAAATCCGATCAACTTAGCCGAAGACGAAGGTGAAGATGATTGCGACGTGCCTGTTGAGCTTACAAGACTGCTACTTCAGGAAGAGAGGGCCATTCAGCCACATGAAGAGCCAGTGGAAACGGTAAATCTAGGTACTGAGACAGACAAAAAGGAAGTCAAGATCGGTGCAAACCTGGAGTTTAGTGTGAAACAGCGGTTGATTCAGATGCTGCATGACTACGTGGAAATCTTTGCCTGGTCCTACGAAGATATGCCTGGGTTGGATACTGACATCGTGGTTCATCGTCTTCCTACCAAGGAAGACTGCCCTCCCATAAAACAGAAGGTTTGTCGTATGCGCCCAGAGATGTCCGAGAAAATCAAGGCTGAGGTTATGAAACAATTTGACGCCGGTTTTCTAGCAGTAACTTCTTACCCTCAGTGGGTTGCCAATGTGGTTCCGGTACCGAAGAAAGATAGTAAGGTCAGAATGTGTGTTGATTACAGAGATCTGAACAGGGCGAGCCCTAAGGATGACTTCCCTCTACCTCACATCGACGTCCTGGTTGACAACACTGCTCAGCATAAGGTATTCTCCTTCATGGACGGTTTCTCCGATTATAATCAGATAAAGATGGCTCCCGAAGACAAGGAGAAGACCACTTTCGTTACTCAGTGGGGCACCTTTTGTTACAAGGTCATGCCTTTTGGGTTGAAAAATGCTGGGGCAACATATCAGCGTGCCATGGTTGCTTTGTTTCATGATATGATCCATCATGAGATTGAAGTATACGTCGACGATATGATTACAAGGTCCCAAACGGAGGAGGAACACCTTGACCATTTACAGAAGCTATTTGACCGGTTGAAGCTATACAAATTGAGGTTAAACCCGAACAAGTGCACATTCGGAGTGAGATCTGGCAAACTACTGGGTTTCGTCGTAAGCGATAAAGGTATTCAAGTAGACCCTGCCAAAGTGAAAGCCATACAAGAGATGCCAGCTCCCAAGACAGAGAAAGAAGTCAGAGGCTTTCTAGGATGGCTAAACTACATTGCCCGATTCATCTCGCACCTAACTGCTACTTGTGAACCAATCTTCAAGCTATAGAAGAAAGATCAAGTAGTATGTTGGAACGATGAATGTCAGGCCGCTTTCGAAAGAATCAAAGAATATCTCCAAGAGCCACCCATTCTTATGCCACCAGTTGAAGGGAGACCTCTGATCTTATACTTGACAGTACTTGACAACTCAATGGGGTGTGTGTTGGGTCAGCATGACGAGTCTGGCCGAAAAGAGCATGCTATTTATTACCTTAGAAAAAAGTTTACCGACTGTGAGACCCAATACTCACTGCTCGAGAAAACTTGTTGCGCTTTGGCATGGGCTGCTCGCCGACTAAGACATTATATGTTGACTCACACTACTCTGTTGATTTCAAAGATGGATCCAATCAAGTATATCTTCGAAAAGCCTGCCTTGTCCAGAAGAATAGCAAGATGGCAGATGATCTTGACTGAGTATGACATCCAGTACACAACTCAAAAAGCAATCAAGGGAAGTGTATTGGCAGACCATTTGGCACATCAGGCAGTGGATGATTACCAGTCTATAAACTTTGAATTTCCAGACGAGAATATCATGGTAGTAACTGATTGTGAGATACCCGGATCGGATGAAGGACCTGAGGAAGGATCCCGATGGTCTATGCACTTTGATGGAGCTTCAAACGCTTTGGGTAACGGTATTGGCGTTGTGATCATATCTCCTAAGGGCTCTCACACTCCGCTTACCGCCCGACTATGTTTCAACTGCACCAACAACATGGCGGAGTATGAAGCATGCATCATGGGTCTTCAAGCTGCAATTGACCTAAGGATCAAGTTTCTGAGTGTCTTCGGAGATTCCTCTCTTGTGATCAGTCAGATCAAAGGCGAGTGGGATACGAAACACCCAAACCCTATTCCTTACAAGGAGTATGTATTGACGTTGCTTCCCCATTTCGAGGAGATAACCTTTGAACATTTCCCAAGAGAGGAGAATCAGTTGGCGGACGCGCTAGCTACAATGTCTTCTATGTTCAAAGTCAAATGGGACAACGAGGCTCCCCGGATCATTATTTGGAAATTGGATGAACCTGCATATTATTGTGATCTTGAGACCGAAGAGGTAACAGAAAAACCTTGGTATCATGAAGTGAAGAGGTACCTTGAAGCTCAAGAATACCCCGAGGGCGCGTCTGTTAATGACAAGAAGTTTCTGAGAAGGTTCGCGGCAAAGTTCTTCATCAGCAACGGAATTCTTTACAAACGTAACCATGACTCAACCTTACTGCGTTGCGTAGATAAAATTGAAGCAGAAAGGATCATGGCAGAGCTGCATGAAGGTACCTTCGGAACGCATTCCAGTTGACATACCATGGCAAAGAAAATCCTTCGGGCAGGATATTACTGGTCCACGATGGAAGTCGACTGTCATCAGCATTCTCGGACATGTCACAAGTGCCAGATCTATGCTGATAAGGTGCACATTCCTCCAGTTCCTTTGAACATCTTGACAGCACCCTGGCCTTTTGCAATGTGGGGCATTGATATGATCGGCGAGGTCAGACCTACAGCATCCAACGGGCATCGTTTCATCCTGGTAGCAATTGATTACTTTACAAAGTGGGTTGAAGCAGCTTCCTTTGCCACCGTAACCCAGAACATCGTGGCACGGTTCATTCGGCATAACCTGATCTGTCGATACGGTGTACCAGAGAGGATCATTACGGATAATGGTACCAATCTTAACAACAAGATGATCACTGAGCTCTGTGAGCAATTCAAGATACAGCACCATAACTCTTCTCCCTACCGGCTGAAGATGAATGGGGCTGTAGAGGCAGCTAATAAGAACATTAAGAAGATTGTGCAGAAGATGACAGTGACCTACAAAGATTGGCACGAGATGTTACCATTTTCTCTTCATGGGTACTGTACCTCGGCATGGACGTCAACAGGGGAAACACCCTATTCCTTGGTATATGGCATGGAGGCAGTCCTGCCCATTGAAGTTCAGATACCCTCTCTCCGGATCATGAAGGATGCGAGTTTAAGTGAAGACGACTGGATCCAGACCCAGCTTGATCAACTGAACCTAATCGACGAAAAGAGACTCACTGCTATTTGTCATGGTCAGACGTACCAAAAACGGATGATCAAGGCATTTAACAAGAGAGTCCGACGACAAGAGTATCAAGTCGGGGACCTGGTAATCAAGCGCATCATTCTACCTCAAGGTGATCCCAGGGGAAAATGGACCCCTACGTACGAAGGGCCATTTGTGGTTAAGAACATCTTCTCAGGAGGAGCGATGATTCTAACCACCATGGATGGTGACGACTTTCCTCACCCCGTCAATGCAGACATAGTAAAAAGATACTACGCGTAATTAAAGACCCGCTAGGTTGACTGGCCTAGGCAAAAATAAGGGCTTCCCGGCGAACCAAAAGGGTTCGGGCAAAAATAAGGGATGAAAATAAAAAAAATCTATACACCCGGCAAGTCGAAAACCTGAAAAGGCGGCTTGGGCAAAAATGGGTATCCCGGTGGACTGAAAACCCGAAAGGGCGGTCCAGGCAAAAGTTAAGGATAAGCGTAACACTATGTCTCATTGGATCACCCTGCATCCAGACTTTGGTATCAACTATCAGGCTCGGACGGCACCAATCAATCAGATTCATCTCCAACTAAGCAGTAAAGTGATGAGATGCTTGAAGATATAAAGGCGATAGCAGAGTTGGAACCCAGTGGGATTATTCACACAGCTGTTTTGTTTTCTTTTTACAAATTGTATAAATCCTATTTGTTCGGCGGCATTCTCTTACTAGGACGTCAGCCTCTTGTACAAAAGCGCCTATTTACAGGCAAATTTCAAAATCAATACAAGCTCATTTTTTAGACAAATTGCAAATTGTTGTTTTTCCTTTATCTGTTTTGTTTTGCAAAGAACGTCCAATGTTCATTTTTGATATATGCATTTGACATTAATTGTTGTTCATAAATATTTGCATGCGAAACAAAGGACTAATTATGGGTGATATCAGAAGTAGGGGCAATAAGAGTTGTCCAAGTTGTATAGTTGCTTTGCTCACCAGGTACAAAGGTAGGTTCAACTGAAGAATTGGCTAAGATACTGTCACTCCCCGCAGAGTAAGACAGTAATGGTAGCACTCCCCACTGAGACTTGCAACCATGAATGAATCAGCAATACTCTCCCCCAAGCAGAGTTAATCTACCATCAGCCCCGAAAAGGCTGTATATTCCCAGAAGGTCTTAATATTCCCCAGCGGAGTATAAAGATATTCCCCAGCAAGTGTAGGAGTATCCCCGACAGTCTTAATATTCCTCGACAGAGTATAAGAATGTTCCCCGACAGAATATAAGATACCCCCAGTGGAGCCATTTCCCAGCGCAGTCTAAAAAAGCTCCCTGCCAGAGTTGAATCATTTTCCCCAGTAGATTCTGGAAACTTGTCCCCTGCAGAGTATAAATGTATCTCCCCCAGCCATACTCAGAAGGTTATCCCCACAAGAGTCTAACTGGGTTATCCTCAGCAAGTTGCAACTGAAAGATTATCCCCAGCGAAATTCTTTCTATCCCCAGTAGAATTCATCATCAAAATCCCCAATAGAGCTTATCAATGGAATCCCCAGCGGAGTTATCGTTAAAATCTCGGCAAAGCATCTCTTCCCCACAGAGTAATTCCCCGCAGAGTAATCTCTTCATCAAGTTTATTCCCCAACGGAGTTCTTTTCTCCTGCAGGTTTATTCTCACAACCATCTTCATCATCCCCAGCAGAAACGAAGAATTCAACGTCATCCTCCAGCAGCTATCCGGGATCTATTTTCCCCAGGTAAAACATCACATTTTCATACATCATGATACATGCACATACGCATCATATCATACAATCTCATTTATGTTGAGAACATCATTGCTCGATCCATATCATGCATCGCATATGACTGACCTTTACCTTTCAGGAAAGATGCAGTTAAATTCTCAAAACTATGTCAATGGAGACAAAATCAGTTAAATCAATTCCCAAAGATTTTTCTGAGGCGAAGCCAGTCAATGGAGACAAAATCAGTTAAATCGATTCCTAAAGATTTTTCTGAGGCGAAGCCAGTCAATGGAGACAAAACCAGTTAAATCGATTCCTAAAGATTTTTCTGAAGCCAGTCAAAGGAGACAAAACCAGTTAAATCGATTCCTAAAGATTTTGCTGAAGACAAGTCCAGTTAAATCGATTCCTAAAGATTTTCCTGATGCACATCCCATCTATGAAGACAACCCGTCAATAGAGACAACCCGTCAATGAAGACAACCCGTCAATAGAGACAACCCGTCAATGAAGACAACTCGTCAATGAAGACAACCCGTCAATAGAGACAACCCGTCAATGAAGACAACCTGTCAACAAAGACAAAACTACCTACCAACAATCTCCAGGTGGCATCTGTAAGCCCATCCTCCTATCCATCATCTCTCCAAATGGCATCTGTAAGCCCATTCCCGACATCACAACGCTGATACTACTCCATGCGAGTGCAAATTTCTGGGCACTTTAGTGTTCAATCATCTTCCACCTTCGGATCACGAAAGGCATGCAAGCCAATCTATATCCTCAGGTTTAAGAAAATTGAACAGGGGAAACTGTTATACCCCAAAATTTGCCCTCCCATATTCTTCAAGATTTGTCAAGAATGGTCTTCAAATTGCTCAAAATGGCTTAAGGGTTGTACAGTCAAATCATCTCCTAAGGCAGTCAATTCAAAATTATGGTTTTGGTTCTTTCAAGGAATTTGTGGTTTTCAATGGTTCAATCAAGTCTCATAGGCCTATATATATTCTCAAGCACCTACATGCCAAGTTTCAAGACTCATAGTGCCAGTTTGCACAATCAAAAGCTCCATTTGATCTATAGTCAACTACAAGGGCAAAATGGTCATTTTGCAGTCAAAAGTCAGAATTCTTGGTCAACATCTTATTTTGAGTTCACAATCATCATTTGATCAAGTCTTGATCATGATCCCACAAGAATAGCTCAAAAATCATCAAGATGCAAAAAGTTACTATTTTTGGACAGTAGAAAAGTCAACTGTACTTTGACAAGGGCATAACTCTTTCATGGTTTATCAGAAAAATCCCATCCAAAGCTCATTTGAAAGAGGATGAAATTTCCTACAATCCATATTCACACCCCAAGATTAAGAAATGCACTCACAAAAAGTTACAAATTTTTACATTATAGGTCAATTTCAAAAGTCAACAAAAGTACACTTTGAGTCAAAGGCCATAACTTGAGATTGGTAGATCCAAATGACATGGGACAAAAGGCATTGGTTAGAGGACTTCAAGGGCTTTCCAAAATGTCAAAGAACATGGTCATATGATCAAAATTGAGCAAGTTGTGCATTGGAGAAGTTGGGCAATTTTCATGAATTTGCAAAAGTCAACTTTGCTCAAAACCCCTTCTTTTTGCTAATGGGCCTCAAATCTCTCTTTGAAACTTCACCCATGACCTATGCACGACCCACCAAGTTAAATTGGATTTATTTTCTTAAATTTATTAATTAAATGGATTTTTAATACATATTAATTCATTTAATTAATTTAAATTATAAGAAAATAAAAGATTTGATTCTTAAACCTATTTGTGAACCAAATATGATCCAAATATGCTGACCAATTCGTGCACAAGCTAAAAGATACAAAAATATCCAATTTTGGCAACTTGTTCAATCATGAAAAATCAAGAATATTTGATTTATCAATCAAAGATTCAATCTTCAATGCACATAGGTATGGGTCCAAATTTTAACCTAAACTGATTCCCTTATATGCAAGCAAGCCAGGCATAACCTAATACACGACCTAAGAACTGCTAAAATGGCCAAACCAAAAACTAAAAAAGCTTGGAAAAGAGAGAGATCGAATTCTTGGTTAGAGCTTGCTTCAATCAAAAATATCAACGTAGTGTTCTTGCTTGCAATCTCCTGAAGCCATAGCAACCAGAATCGGACCTTAAGACCCCCTGAAATGCACTGTAAGTCGTCACGAATGGACCTCTGAACATGGAATCCCAACTTCCAGTTCTTGCACTTTTTCTTCAAAACATTGGCATATTCATGTTTATTATTTGATTTCTAACATAACTGCAATATTCAATTTTGTTTTTATGCCCTGTATCGTGATTCCCGATTCTAGGGTTCATATTCTTGCTTTTTAGGTGTTTTTTATACAGGGAAAATTGGCCCCAATAATTGGTATAGGAGTGATCAGGAGACAAAGACGAGGTCAGCCATGGCTTTGGATGGTATTTCTATGGCCTAGGGTGAATTCTAGGATACACCTAGGAATTTAGTTGCGGACAAAATCCGCAGGTAAAAACCTGGTTATTTTCAGCGAAGAAGACGACTATGCGTCCTCTTCCCATTGGCCGGTTTAAAATCAGCGCGCTTTTTTTTTAGGCATTAGTGCTTATTTGATATATATATATATATATATATATATATATATATATATATATATATATATATATATATATATATATATATATATATATATATATATATATATATATATATATATATATATATATATATATATATATATATATATATATATATATATATATATATATATATATATATATATATATATATATATATATATATATATATATATTAGTTTTTGTTTATTATTATTACAAACGCAACATAGTGGTGTAGTGGCAGGGACGCTAGCCAATGAGTAATGGGACCTGGGTTCGAATCCCAGGTCCCCCAAATATTTGTTACAATTTTTCTTCATATGTTCATGTGCAGCACCCCACGTGTGGTACACCATACATCATTGCTTGATCTCGTGCCAGATGACCTCCAGGCCAAATCTGGTGGCCAGGGATGAAGGATCACCATAGTGCCCAGTCAACGTTGTCACAGGAAATTGGAAGAGTCAAACGCAGGCTTGCAGCAATTGGGCCTTGGGCATGCTGATTCCACCTCCAAATTGGGCCCAACACCCCCTTCATGAGTTTATTTCTTTTCCTTTCTTTTTTATTTTTTCTTTCATATTAATTATTTTTATTACTATTATTTTAATTAACCAATTAACAAATTAACCCCTTTTTTATAAAAAATTCAGAAAACATAAAAAATCTATAATATTTTTATTTATTAAATTTAATTAGTTTATTTTGTAAATAAGTATTAACTTAATTTGTTTAGTTCTAATTAGGCATAATATTAATATTTTTGCAATAAATTAAAATTAATTAGAATTAGATTTTAATATATTTAATCATTTTATTTTTTATTTCTTTAAACATTCAAAAACCCAAAAAAATATTTCTTTTTATTAATTAATTAGTTTAGGTTTAATTTAATTCAAAATAACACAAAAATCTCCTTCTTTCTTAAAAAAGGGTCAAAACCCTAAAACTCTCCGATTCAATTTTCTCGCGCGTATTATTTTTGATTCATATTCCATATAATTATATTTGCTCCGAGGATGTAATAGTTTTAATTAGGATTATTTATCGCTTTTATTTATTTTCCGCAATTTACTTTTTCAAGGGTTTGTTTTTGGCGATGTAAATACCCGACGCCTTGTAATAGCTTAGTTTTATTTTCCGCAACCATTAACTGCTAGATGTATGAATAATAGGCTATGCATGATAAGATCTACCTTAATTTAAAATCAACCGTAGCTCACCATAACATGTACAAAGATAACATAACCGGAAATTGACACATTTGCACATGCCACTCCTAGGGTACGCCTCACTTGGTTGCCTCGAACGTGGTCATTGAGTATAGGAAGTTTTAGAGGTCGTCCTCCTGTCTAAAGATCAAAGTTGCCTCGAAACGGTTGCCTCGAAAAAATGATCTAAGACATTAGGGTTACCAGGGAAGTGTTTTTTGAACAAGTTTGGAACCCGGTTCCCTGTTAGGTAGGAACCGGTTCCTGAAAGTTTATTTTCAAAAAATCCTTTTGAAAAAGATCTCAAACATAGTTTTTCTTATTGTTAAAAATGTGGGATATGTATATGATTATGAATGCATATTTGTGAACATCTATATTCAAGTTTAAGAATTATTTATACCTTTTGACATTTGTTGTTTCTTTAATAATTCTTCTTCTAATCTTCAAGACTTGTAACAAGGTTTTATATGATATTGATAAACTTTTTGCACATCCTTTGAATGTTGATATCCATGTTGTCTTCATCAAAACCAATGCTTTAAACATGACTTGAGAAGCTTGCAATTACATTCTCCCCCTTTTTGATGATGACAACCAAGTCTTGAAAACAATTCTTGAAATGTTTATGTTGTTTTGTGTAGCAAAAATATTAAGCAAATGCAAGGCTCCCCCTAAATTGTATGCTCCCCCTAAGTCCATGATTCTTTGAATTTTGGAGTGAGTTTTATTATAGTTATTTTGGCCTGCAATTTCTTTGAAACAAAATAACACATATGCATATTCTTCTCCCCCTTTGTTAACATCAAAAAGGATGGGGGAAAAGAGTGAAACAAATTCATTTAAAAAACACAAACAATTTTAAACACAACCACACACTAAAACACGAACATAACGAATTGCACAAAAAAACGCGTGGCAGCCCTGAAAAAGGGGCGTGTGGCAGGTCTGCGTGCTGGGAACCGGTTCTGCACTATAGGGAACCCGGTTCTTAGCTTTTGTAAAAAGTAACGTTTCTGGAAAATGAACCAGGAACCGGTTTCGACCATTATGGGAACCGGGTTCCACATGCAAAAATTGCCAAAAACTTGAAAAAATTGTTATGAAAGGAAAAATTTTGTACAAACAATATATACACACATATTTTATCAAATAAAAACATATAAAAGAAGGAGTAGAAGCAGAGTGTACTGAAACATAAATTTTTTTTGAAGAAAAATTAAGACGTGCACCTTATGAGAAACATTTAGAGATCACCTTCATCCAAAATACCAAGTTCTCTTCGGATTTTGAAGAATGGTTCTCGAGCAAGCAGTTTTGTGAAGATATCTGCGAGTTGGTTATGAGTATCCACAAAAGTGACTTCGACATCTCCTTGAAGTACATGATCACGGAGAAAATGATGTCGAATATCTATATGTTTGGTTCTTGAATGCATGACCGGATTCTTTGTAATATTGATAGCACTTGTATTGTCGCATCGAAGAGGAATGCATCCGAGATCAAGTCCGTAATCACAGAGTTTTGCTTGAGCCAAAGAATTTGTGCATAACAACTACCCGCTTCTATGTATTCTGCTTCGACCGTGCTAAGAGCAACACATGCTTGCTTTTTACAAGCCCATGATACTAATGCATTTCCAATAATGTGACAAGTACCACTTGTGCTTTTACGATCAGTTTTACAACCTGCATAATCCGCGTCAGAATAACCAATTAAAGTGCAAATACTACCTTTAGGATACCATAAGCCGATATTGGTTGTTCCTTTGAGATACTTCATGATCCTTTTAACTGCCATGAGGTGTGATTCCTTTGGATTTGCTTGAAAGCGAGCACAAAGACAAACACTAAACATTATGTCAGGACGGCTTGCCGTCAAATACAATAAGGAACCAATCATACCTTGGTATTTTGTAATATCAATTGGAGTACCGGATTCATCTTGATCAACATATGTACCGGAGCCCATTGGAGTATTCATTGCTTTACAATTGTCCATATCAAAAATTTTCAATAATTCTTTGCAATACTTAGATTGGTTGATGAAGATTCCATCTTTTAGTTGCTTGATTTGTAGTCCAAGAAAGTAGTTCATCTTTCCCATCATAGACATCTCGAATTCTTCTTGCATCATCAATGAGAATTCCTCACACATTTCTTTGTTAGTTGATCCAAAAATGATATCATCAACATAGACTTGAACCAATAAAATGTTACTTTTGATTTTCTTAATGAACAAAGTTTTATCAACCTTACCCTTTTCGAAACCTTTTTCACACAAAAAATTGCTAAGTCTATCATACCATGCTCTTGGTGCTTGCTTTAAGCCATAAAGAGCCTTTCTCAACTTAAAGACATGTGTAGGATGTTTGAAGTCTTCAAATCCCGGAGGTTGTTTGACATAGACTTCTTCATTGATGTATCCATTCAAGAGTGCACTTTTGACGTCCATTTGAAAAAGCTGAAAATTTAATGAACAAGCATAAGCAAGTAAAAGACGTATAGCTTCTAACCTTGCAACCGGAGAAAATGTTTCTTCAAAGTCGATTCCTTCCTCTTGATTGTAGCCTTGGGCAACCAACCTTGCTTTGTTTTGAACAATTAGACCATTATCATCAAGTTTGTTCTTAAACACCCATCGGGTACCTATGATGTGTTTACCACTTGGTCTAGGAACAAGTTTCCAAACTTGATTTCTCTCGAATTGATTTAATTCTTCTTGCATAGAAATAATCCATTGATCATCTCCTAAGGCTTCATCAACTTTGGTAGGTTCAATTTGAGAAACAAACGCCATGTTTAAGCAAGCATCTTTTAGATTTAATCTTGTTGATACTCCTTGGCTAATGTCACCAATAATTTTTTCAATAGGATGGTCTCTATGAGTTCTCCATTCTTTTGGTAGATCATTGATGTTTGAATCTTGTTGTACAATGTCTTCTTGATTTTCCGGTGATTTCACAACTTGATCATTTGAAAGTTCTTCCGGGGGTAAATCTATAGGATCATCATCATCACACACAACTACTTCCTCTTCGTCGGATTTCTCGTCAAACTTACCGAGATTGTCTTTCTCATTGTTAAGAACAAAACACTTGCATCCAAAAATGTGGAAGTGAGCAATATTTGGCTTTCTTCCTTTGAAGAGTTCATATGGAGTCTTCTTTATTATAGGTCTAATGATAACTCGATTTCCAACATAACATGCCGTACTAACCGCATCCGCCCAAAAATATTTAGGAAGATTTGCATCACTAAGCATTGTTCTTGCAAGTTCCACTAGAAACCTATTCTTTCTTTCAACTACTCCATTTTGTTGTGGAGTTCTAGGTGCTGAAAAATTATGAGAGATACCATGTTCTTCACAAAATTCTTCAAATTGTTCATTTTGGAATTCTCCACCATGATCACTTCTTATGGATACAATCTTTAGTGATTTTTCATTTTGGATTTGCTTAGCATACTTCTTAAAAGCTTTAAAGGCATCACTTTTCTGCACAAGAAACAAAGTCCAAGAATATCTAGAAAAATCATCAACAATAACCAAAGCGAATACATTACCTCCGAAGCTTTTTGTTCTTGATGGACCAAAGAGATCCATGTGTAACAATTGTAGTGGCCTTGTAGTAGACATCACATTCTTAGATTTGAAAGATGATTTTGTTTGTTTCCATTTTTGACAAGCATCACAAAGTCTATCTTTGACAAATTTTCTCTTAGGCAAACCAATGACAAGATCACGCTTGATTAGTTTATTCAAGTGTTCCATATGAATATGAGCAATCCTTTTGTGCCAAAGCCATGAATCATCATTGTTTGCCATGAAACATTTTACCTTCAAAGATGGATCATCAAGAGAAATCATAAAAATATTGTTAGATCTTATACCTTTGAGTTTTACCTCATTGGTTGCCTCATCCATAATAAGGCATTCTTCTTTGTTGAATTTGATCTTGAACCCTCTATCGCAAAGTTGACTTATGCTAAGAAGGTTGTGCTTTAATCCTTCAACATAGAGAACATCCTCAATTTGAATGGATTGAGGTGTGCCAACTATTCCAACGCCAAGTATCTTTCCTTTGGTGTTGTCTCCATAGGTGACATACCCTTTGGCTTTATGTGCTAGATATGAAAATTGGTGTACATCTCCTGTCATATGCTTTGAACATCCACTATCAAGATACCAAACATTTGATGTGGATTTCAAGCATACCTCTTCTTCATCGTCGGAGTGATGCGATGCCATTAAGGCTAAGTTTGCACTTTTGTCACTATCCTAATCGGATGAAGAACTTATCTCATTATCTTCGCATGCAACATAAGCCCTTTTGTTCTTGAACTCCTTTTTGCCTTTGAATCCATTTTTCTTGGAGAGTTTTGGACAATCCGGCTTTATGTGACCTTGCTTTCCACATTCATAGCATGTGACATCTTGTGTTGATGTGAAGGATTCTTTATCTTTATGCTTATAAAATTTCTTTCTTTTGACAAAGTTAGCATTATGAAGATTATTTTTATGACCAAAATATTTTCCTAACCTTTTTACAAGAAGCAAGAAGTTTTCATCTTCCTCCGATGCATCTTTATCTTGACTTTCTTTTAAATCAACTTTCAAAGCAATGCCTTTGGATTTCTTCTCATGATTCTCATGTTTTTCAAGCCTTCCAAGTTCCGTCTCATATTCTTGAAGCTTTCTGAAAAGTGTTGCGGAAGTCATAGTTGCTATGCTTTTCTTTTCGGATATTGCCGTCACTTTTGGTTGCCATTCCCTAGTTAAAGACCTAAGCACTTTAAGATTTAATTCATCGTTAGTTAAAGTCTTACCGAGTGCCTTCAAATGGTTTGTCAAGTGAACGAATCTCTTTTGCAAGTCAAGGATGGATTCTCCGGGCAGCATTCTGAATAATTCATATTCTTGACTCAAAGTGTTCAATCTAGACCTTTTGACTTCGGCGGTTCCTTCATGAGTTTCTACAAGAGTATCCCAAATTTCCTTTGTCGTTGTACATGCCGATACTCGGAAAAATTCATCCATACTAAGAGCACTTTGGAGAATATTGATTTCCTTTTTGTCAAAGAGAATTTTTTTCTTGTCATCGTCATCCCATGATGCTTTAGGCTTTGATGACCCAACACCATTGACAACACACACCGGAGTAAATGGACCATTCTCAACAGCATTCCATATTTCTTCTCCTTGCGCTTCAAGATGAGCCTTCATGCGAATTTTCCAAAAGTCACAGTATTCACCACAAAACAATGGAGGCTTGTTGTTACTACCACCATCTTTGAAAACCGGATTTTGATTTGCGGAAGCCATTCTGGATCTTTAGGAACAAGTTACCTATAACTTGCTCTGATGCCAATTGTAAGTCTAAGAGTGCCTAAGAGGGGGGTGAATTAGGTATATAAAAATTTATTCAGTTTTATGAGAATACTTGTAGTAATTTGTGGTTAAGTGTTTGAAGGTTTTTGATTATATCTTATCTTTTCTTGATTATGGTGATGAAAACGATAAAAGCGGAAAAGTAAAGAACACGACGATATATCCTGGTTCCCCTCACAATCCGAGAGTACTTCAGTCCCCTTTCCAACACGAAAGAGATTTCACTATAGTTTAGAATGATTGTACAGCCTATGCTTACTATCTAACCTATAGGGTGACCAAAGGTTCTTAACACCTTTAAGGTCAAACAAACACTAATGTGAATGAAGAACAATCCTCTTCAAATCACAACACTTACTTCCAACAATCCTGGATAGTAAGGGAATACTTTCTTTTTGTAATACAATGATTTATTTGAAAGAGATGGAGAGCACTATCAATCTTTGATTGATCTTCTTCTTCAAGAAAGAAACATTTCTCAAGCAATGATTATAAATGTTCACAATGAATGTATGAAACTTGTAATGATTTCTTAATGAAAATGTATATGGCAAGTTTCACAAAATTTATGATTTGTAAGAACACTTGAAAGTTTATAAGAATATGCAAATTTGAATGATGAAAACTGCTAATTGAAGAAGGTTATTTGAATTTGAAAATCTGCATAATTTATAATGTCACAAATACCTCTTCATTCATGCCATTTGATATGAAAAGATGCAATGCAATCATGAAAGAATACCATTTGAATTATGTTCAAAAAACAAAAGAAAATCTGTACTGGTTCACTGGGAACCGGTTCCGACCCAGGCAGAACCCGGTTCCTAGTGAACGTTATAACCCAGAATTCAAAAATAACACGCAGGAACCGGTTCCCCGATAGGTACAACCCGGTTCCTGGTACAAATTCCAGGGAAGTGTTTTTTGAACAAGTTTGGAACCCGGTTCCCTGTTAGGTAGGAACCGGTTCCTGAAAGTTTATTTTCAAAAAATCCTTTTGAAAAAGATCTCAAACATAGTTTTTATTATTGTTAAAAATGTGGGGTATGTATATGATTATGAATGCATATTTGTGAACATCTATATTCAAGTTTAAGAATTATTTATACCTTTTGACATTTGTTGTTTCTTTAATAATTCTTCTTCTAATCTTCAAGACTTGTAACAAGGTTTTATATGATATTGATAAACTTTTTGCACATCCTTTGAATGTTGATATCCATGTTGTCTTCATCAAAACCAATGCTTTAAACATGACTTGAGAAGCTTGCAATTACAAACACACCCTTTGATTAGAATGACGAGAATGGATCCCGTAGAGTACTATGGATGTGTGGGGTGCTAATACCTTCCCCTCGCGTAATCGAATCCCTTACCCAATCTCTCGGTTGCAAGACCTTGATTTCCCCCTTTAGGTTTTTCTTGGGTGATTTTCCTTTCCCTTTTATGGGATAAATAAATACTTGGTGGCGGCTTCATTGATTTTACCATTACACCTACAAACCCTAATCGTTTATTGTTGATTAAACTCGTTCTCTTCTTTTGATCTTGAGAAAATCAAAGACACAATAACTACCAATTGAATTATCGAATCTTGCTACTCCTTTGCATACTTTATCTCCAAAGCTTTCACGCACGTCAATTGTATCTATTGCATACAAGACTTCAATTTGATTCTCCGTTCTTGCACTACTTCCTTTGTGTTTTTTATTTCCTCTTGAACGTCTTGCACGAAAACCCCAAAATCTATCAACGATCTTGAAGGAAAAACCCACAGTTTTTCCGAATGAAACCCCCTGCAAATCTCAACCCAATATTCTCAACTACACAAGAACCTAATTGGACGTTATCAAATCTCGCCTAGATGACACTCCGATAAAACATGATTATGTGTGATTTATCTGTGTGTATGAGTAATGTTGTACCCCAAACTTTTCCCTCTCATTTTATCAACATTTCTCATCACAAGGCTCTTGGAACTCAAGATCAAGCTAGGGTTTGCTCTGCTCAAAACACCTTCTTGCACTGTTGACCTAAATTAGGGTTTGAGTTTGCACAGGAATTTTTTGAATTACAATGCCCAACTTGACTTTCATACTTCATATTGGACTCATAAGTTTGTCCATACTAAGTTTCAAGCCTTGAATCAAATTTTTGCCCAGTCAATTGGGCAGTTGACCTAGAAATCAGTTGTATTAGGGAAAAAGTCAACTATGGCCAATTTAAAGTCAAACCTCATGAATTTTGACCCACATCAACATTATGAACCCATATGAACCATATGATCAAGTTTGGACCACAAATCCACAAGAAATTTGATCTGATCACCAAAAGGGCAAAATGGTCATTTTTAGGGTTTTGACTGTACAAGGGCAATTTTTGACTGTTTGACCTAGCCAAGAGAAAATTAGGTTCAACCATGGACTCAAGGACTCAATGGCATCATCTTGACTTATTCAACAAGTTCAAAAGATCTCAAATGTATGGGATTGACAGATGAATTTTTCAGTCAACTAATCAAAATTTGACTGTACACTTAAAAGTCAAACTTTGACTTTTTTGGTCAAAATCAAGTGCCAAGGGTCATTTTTCATCAAGATATGTCAAATTATGAAAATTGTTCATCAAGAAACCCAAAATTGCAAATTAGGGTTTGAAATTGAAAAAATTTCATAACTTAGAATTTTTCTAAGTTATGAAATTTTCTTAATTTTTCCTAACTTTGTCTCACATTTTCATCATGATGCAAATGGATTCAAACAAAACTTACAACATGAAAGTTGTAGTCCTCCACAAAGTCTACAACTTTGATTCACAAAGTTTTCTCAAAAGAAGCTTGGATCTCAAGTTATGATTTTTGGAACAAGGGTCCCTAAAACTTTTAACTTAGTGAAATTTTGCCCTAGTTTAGGCAGGATTTTGACCCATCTTCTTGGCCATTTTTCACATAGTTCCACTTGGAGTATCAAGTTTCATTTCAAAGTTGGATTATAGATCATGTTGCAAGATTTCCAAATTGTCCAAGAACTCCTCAAACACATTTGTGGTTAGGGAGAATCGAATGCTTGAAGTTGGCAAAAACTCACTTTGTATCCATGGCAAATTCATATTCACTCAAGTGGCATTTTCAAAAAAGCATGCCTTGTACTAGTTTTCAGGCCTCTAAACCACTTCACACTCCTTAATTAAATGCAAATCCATCAGTCTAAGCTTTTGTTTTGGCCATTTGGATATTGTACACAAGATTAGGTCGTAAGTAGAAAAAGGCAAATTCCCATTTTTGCAAAAGTGTGCTTTATGTCAAACCATGATCTTTGAGCATAGAGCCAAGATCTCAGAAGCCAAATCAACTCCATAAATTGCAGAGACTAAGAGGATTGTATGCAACATATTTGATGGCTTGTACAGGCCTGTAATCACAACTTCCACTTTCTTGCTTCAAAAACAAGAAAACTTGCCAAATGCTAAAAACTTGAAAGACCAGCATAGATCAACTTACAAAAACACCTCAAACATATTTCTCACAACCCTTTGAGATAGAAACACGAGTGCTTGAGCCCCAAAACACCCCATAGCCAGAAATTACACTTCTTTGGCAAAACAGGGCAGGTGCTACAACTTGAGTTCCCCAGCTCATTTGGCGCATGCGTTTTGCCCCATTTTGCTTCAAACACATTCCATTCAACTCACCCAAGCTATCCCAAACCTCCATTACCAACTGTAACTCCATTTACAATGTTCACCATTTTCATTTCAAGCTTGTGCAGGTTGAGTTCCATAGGCTGAGTCAAGGACATTCAAGGCAAGCTAGCTATTGGAAAAGGTCAAGTGAAGTTCAAGCAAGCTACCAGACATCTCAAAACTTGTTGAGAAGCACTGCATTGTCCTACACGAATCCAACTGAAACAGGTTTTTCCTCACTTTCTATCTCTCTATTTAGGAACATTTAGCCTTAGGTTTATGAATAAAAAATGTAGTGTTCATTGCTAGGAAGCCATACATATGCTCAGCTTTCATTTATATTAAGTGTGCTAGGAGAATTTCATCCATGAACATGCTGAAAAAACTAGGTCAGATTTTAGGGCCAGAGAAATTCTCTCTGGTCTTTGAGAGTTATGATTAATGTTTTATATGGTTGGAATCGTCTTGAAATTCTCTACAAGTTTGATGTTGTGAGTTTTTGCAAAAGATCACGTATACAGGATGTAGCATTTGAACCAGGCGCACGCGTTTACAAAGTCTGAAGGTTGAAGATGAAGCTGGCTTGGGCTGGGGCCTGGCCAGACTTGTTTTTGGCACCTCCCACTTTCATTTTTGCACCCCCTGGCCCAATTTCTTGAATAATTATATTTTTGCATTTTTGTTTTCTTTTCTGATTTTGTTTATTTATTTCAAAATATAAAAAATGCTCAAAATATTTTCAAATTTTTTTTACATTTATTTGGCATTTTATTTTAATTTTTCTAACATAAAAAAAAACATTTGAATATTTTTATAATTTATTTAAATTTGAAAATAATATTTACAATTTATACTTTTCTTTTTGTTCTTTATTTTTATTCATACTAAAAATATTTTCCTAAATATATTTTATTTTTTGTACATATTTTATTTTTATATTGTATATATTTAATTTGATTAATATACATATATATACATATATACTTTTATTTTATTAAATACTTTAGAATAATAATACAAATATTACATTTTCACTTTATTATTATTTATACTAAAAAAACCACTTTTTATAAATAATTTTCATTATATATATATATATATATAATATATATATATATATATATATATATAATGAA